>VWZG01007352.1:57035-129331 GCA_013396735.1 Grallaria varia
GAGCGCGAGAGGCGGGCAGTGCTCCGGGCGGCGCTCCGGGCGGGACGCGGAGCGCGAGAGGCGGGCAGTGCTCCGGGAGGGACGCGGGGCGGCGGGCGGTGCTCCGAGCCCTAACGCCCATGATGGCGGCGCGGCAGCTGCTGAGGGCGGCCCCGGGCCGCGGGCGGCGCGGCTACAGCAGCGCGGGCGCCGCCGAGTTCCTGCACCGCAGCATCGTGCCCACCATGCACTACCAGAGGAGCCTGCCCAGGTACCGAGGGCCGTGCGGGGTGTCCGCCGTGAGGGGCGGGCTGAGGGAGTGCCCACCCCCGGCTCCGGGCTGTGCTGCGCCCCGTGGGCGCGCCGCCCGCACCCCCTGAGGGAAAATGGGCTTGGTTTTTAAAGGGTAAATGTGCTTATAAACCTACTGCTGAAACGTCGCAAAGTAACCCCGTGAGTTTATCACGGTTGTTTCATAGTAAGGGAGATGTTTTCTTGTTTAGGCTGAGAGGAAGTTGGCAAAGATACTCGGTAGGAAATTGGTGAGGAGCTGTGGAGCCCCCAGCAGTGAGGGAAGGCCTGAAACAGGGCTAGCAGCCGGAGTATCCTTTCCACAGAGCTGCCGCTCCTGGCAGGGGCTCCTGTCGCTGTGTTCCCTGGAAGGGGTTAACACCCGTCACCACAATGCCTTGGTAACAGGACAGTCAAGTTGCTTTTCTGCCTTGTTTCCCAAGAATCTTATGCTGTGCTGACCTGTGGCCATCTACTCCCCTGTTTCTCTTTTTCCACAAGAAACTTAGGAGGCATTTGGATAATATGTATATATAAATATTGTCCAAATATATTTATTTGTATATTTAATATAGTGTATATATATATAGTAACATATAATAGGAAGGATAGGGAAGAAGGGAAACAAAGAAAGACTACTGTGTAAAAAACTCGGGCTTCATTTGTACTCTTTCTCATAAAGTGAATGTATCTGTGCTCCACTTCCTTCAGGCTGCCTGTCCCCAAACTAGAAGATACAATTATGAGATACCTGAATGCCCAGAAACCGCTTTTAAATGATGACCAATACAGGTATGGACAAGCACATCCTGCAGTGCCATGTGCTGCTTCAAAGCCAAGCAATACAGATAAAAAATGGGACTGGGACAGAATTTTGACTATTTTCTTGATTGCTGTAGAAAAACTGAAGAACTCGCTCATGCCTTTGAAAAGGGTATTGGAAGAGAGTTACATGAGCAACTGGTGGCTCAAGACAATCAGAACAAGCATACTAGTTACATCACAGGTATGTTGGTCTGCTAGGTGTTGGGAGCCCTAGGGACACTGGGGCTGGAAAATGCATGCCAAGAGCATCATGGCAGGGCCTCAGCATTGCTGCCCTTTCATCTTTCTAATCTGGGCCACCTATGAAGAGGTGACGTCAGGCATAGTGAGAAGATGCTGTTAAGGTTAGGCTTAGAACTTGCGTTAGGGTTAGGGTTGAGAGAGTAAAAGACCCTAGAGCCCTGGGGGTGATGCCAAAAAGCACGGAAGAACTGCTCAAAGACAGAGTTGTATCTTTAAGCAGCAAAGGTATTTATTGGATACAACGTTGGAGAGCCCCCGATTAGCATCGGACAAAGAAGCTCTGCCGTTCCAGTGTAAAGTTAGGGTTTTTATACAGTTTTTGGGGCGGGTTTCATCATCTTACATACATATTCATTTATCGAATTATAATATTCATAGTAGGCGGGGTTTGGGCGGAGCTTGGGGTGAAGTCATCTTTTGGGGAGGTTTCTGGGGGTCGTTCCTGTTTCTTCAGCCTCAAAAGGGGTGTTTCCTCTCTTCTTCCTCCTTTGAACTTTCCACCTTTTCTCTGCATGTCCAGGCTTGCAAAGAAGACCTCCTGACTCAGCATCTTCTTATCTATGGGTGCCCACTCTCTCCGTTATCTCTCTTGTAACACAGTGGGAGAGGCTCCTTGGGTCAGCTAATCTCTAGGAGCTTGTTTTCTCAGTTTTACTCTGTCTCAGGGGCACTGGGGCTGGAAAATACATGCAGTCTGTAGATCATCCTGCTTTGTAACAATTCATTATGCTACTCAAGCTGAAGCTTGAGTAATCCATGAACTTGGAATAACATCCTGTGAACACTGTGACTGTGTTTGAGCAAATTCTGAGGGATGGAAAGAAGAATGCCCATCACCTTGCATTCACCAGAATTCTGAGTAGATAGGTGTTGGTAAACTGGTATTTTTTCATGAGTTAGTACAGTTTATCTTTTTACATTGCTGTTGGTTTAGATTAGAGAGGAGCTTATCTAGTAATTCCCTTAAGCAACTATTTCCAAATAATTCCATGTTATTTAACAAGAAAACTAAACTCTAAAGAAGGGGAGGGGACAGGGAATATAACTAAGTTTGGGAGGCAGAAGTGGTCAGTGCTCTGTATTTAAAAGCCCATAAAACTACAAACCTATATTCTTTTAAAAAGCCACAAAAAGAGGAAAATGAGAATAAGGAAAAACACGTGAGGAGAGGGAGAGAATGCATATAGCTTTTTTTTTTTACTATTCTGCTTAAAAGGCTGTGTGATGATGACGCATGGTTTTAAAACTGTAGATGAATTCTAGGTACTCACCTGTCAGAACCTGTAATTAAAACTGTAAATTAGGTCCTTGAGCTACCTGTTGCCCTTCCTACAGCCCAGCTAGAAGGTTCAACCTCAGTGACAGAGAGTTGCAGAAATTAAGAGTAGGTAAAAGCACATACCACTCCAAAAGTGAGGTGTGCACCAAAATTCAGTGCTGAGGAGCTGCACTTTGTATCATGGGAGTTGCAGTTTATCACTGAGCTGTGTAGAAAACATGGAGTTTGGCCCTCTTTGCTGATGACTTTCACACCCTTGGTACGGATTATTCCAAAGCCAGTAGTTTTGCCATTAGCCAACCATAACCTTCATCATCATTGGGGATTGGGAGAATTGTTGGGCAAATAAGTGGGTATGTTTGTTGTGTTTGTAGGCACTTCAGTGTGTGTTTATTTGTGATCATAGCTGGACTACGCAAACCTGTGGTCTGACCCAATGAGCTGTTCTCATGTTCTGACCTATTTCTCAACTCTCGATTTACAGGTCCCTGGTTTGACATGTACCTAACAGCACGTGAGCCTGTTGTTTTGAATTTTAATGCATTTATGTCTTTTAATCCTGATCCCAAACCGGAATATAACGATCAGCTCACGCGAGCTACAAACATGACTGTTTCTGCTGTACGTTTTATGAAGACCTTCAGGGCTGGTTATCTGGAACCAGAGGTTTTTCACCTCAATCCAGAAAAAAGTGACACTGAGCTCTTTAAAAAAATTATCCGATTTGTGCCTTCTTCGGTGTCCTGGTTTGGTGCCTACATGGTCAATGCATACCCCCTCGATATGTCTCAGTACTTCAGGCTTTTCAATTCTACACGGCTCCCTAAACTCAAGAAAGATGAGCTTTATACAGATGAAAAGGCAAAGCACTTGCTAGTCCTGAGAAATGGAAATTTTTATGTGTTTGATGTTATTGATAGAGATGGAAATATGCTGAAACCCTCAGAAATACAAGCACACTTGAAATACATCCTTAGTGACAACAGTCCAGCTCCAGCCTTCCCTCTTGGCTACCTCTCCAGTGAAAACCGAGATACATGGGCATCACTGAGAAAGAACCTACTGGATAATGGCAATGAAGAAGCTCTCCAAAAAGTAGACTCTGCTGTGTTTTGTTTAAGTTTAGATGATTTTCCTGTTAAAGACTTCATGCACTTGTCGCACACTATGCTGCATGGAGATGGTGCTAACCGCTGGTATGACAAATCCTTTAATCTTATCATAACCAAGGATGGCACTGCAGGAATCAATTTTGAACATTCCTGGGGAGATGGTGTGGCTGTGCTCAGGTTCCAGAATGAGGTTTTTAAAGACAGCACCAAGTCACCAGCCATCAGCCCCCAGTCCCAGCCTGCTTCAGTAGACTCCTCTAAAGCAGTGCAGAAACTTGACTTCAAGCTGAATGATGCCTTAAAAGCAGGGATTACCAAAGCCAAACAGAAGTTTGATTCCACTGTAGAATCACTGTCTGTTAACATGATTCAGTTCCAGGAAGGGGGCAAGGACCTTCTGAAGCAGAAGAAGGTGAGCCCAGATGCTGTGGCTCAGCTGGCCTTCCAGATGGCTTTCCTTCGCCAGTACAACCAGACTGTTGCTACCTACGAGTCTTGCAGTACTGCAGCTTTCAAACACGGTCGTACAGAAACTATCCGTCCTGCCTCTGTCCATACAAAGAAATGCTCAGAAGCTTTTGTCAAGGAACTGTCCAAACACAGCACAGAGGAGCTGCACAAGTTGATAGTGGAGTGCTCCAAATACCACGGCCGTTTGACTAAAGAGGCTGCTATGGGTAAGTAGGAAAGCATCAAACACTCCTGCTTTTGCACTAAAATGTCTGTAAGTATTTACCACTAAATAACTTGATTTTGATGGAGGTCTGATAATAATGTAAACTTAACAAAACCAGTAGCCAAAGGCTGCAGTTTGAAGTGCCTTCTGTAACACTCATTTCTTGATGGAGAGGAATAACTCTGTGATTTCCACATCCCTGTTAACGTGTTGAGAATTTTTTGTAGCTTTTTGTCCTCAGGGCTGCTGGGGTATTGTAAGATTTGGTAAATACTTAGTGCTTGTACTTCGCAAGGCAACCAAGAACTTTGGCATATGTCTGAGGAGTTACTGTTGTATCCCTCCAGGCAATAAAAGCTTTAACAATTTCCAAATCAAACTGATTTTTTGGCGGGGCTACTTCTGACATTTTTCAAAATGTTGTGGGTTTTGGTGGTGGGGTTTTGTTTGTTTGTTTGGTTGGTTGTTTTTGTTTGGTGTTTTTGTTCTTGTGGGCTTTTTTAATTGTCCTTCTCAGAAGGGGAATACATGTTGTATTGTTTCAGTATTGTTTCAGTAATGTTGAACATTACTCCACAGAATCCAAAATTTGCCTTCTTCTGTTGATGCAAGATCCTCTTCCTCTTTAGTTTTAGGAGAACTTTTTTCTGCTTTAAACAACTTGTATATGTTCAGATAAATACTAATCAAAGAATGCAATGTGTTATAAAAATTGTCTGTTAGCATTGCATTTTTATGTACTGTCATGATCCTGGTCAAGGCTTGCAGTAGAACAGCAGGTCCTCTTCCCCTGTGATGTGTCCATGAGAAGTGCAGAATGTCTGGGTTCTAAAAAAGAATTCCTGCTAATACAAAAATAAAACCCCAGTTCTATAGCCCTTTTTTGTGGCTGAAGAACAATGGGATGTCAAAATAAACCAGTTAACTTCCCACAAAAATGATCCATCTCTCTAATACATGTAATTTTATTTTAACAGGGCAGGGATTTGACCGCCATCTCTTCGGCCTGCGCTATTTGGCCTTATCCAAAGGTCTTGCTCTGCCTGATTTCTATCAGGACCAAGCCTATGCTCTGCTCAATCACAACATCATTTCCACCAGCACGTTGGTGAGCCCGGCTGTGCAGCTGGGAGGGTTTGGCCCGGTGGTGTCTGATGGCTTCGGAGTAGGATATCAGGTACATGATGACTGGATAGGTTGTAATGTTTCCGCTTACCCAACTAGGAATGGTAAAGAATTCCTTCAGTGTATATACAAGTCACTAGAAGATATCTTTAATGTTTTAAAGGGCAAGAAAATTGGTAGTTAGACATAAAGTCATTGGAACACTTCACAGTTGCAGTACAAAATGCAGACTATGTGTAATTGACATCCTAATCAGGGTTCAGCATGGCTGACACTGCCCAGCTTAATTGGCTTCATGGCTCTTCATTGAACTTGAATACTGTCAGATTCACTATGAAATTTGTATCTATTTTAAAGAAATCAATTACACACCTTTAGTGCATGTTTCAGGAAATACAGGCACTTACAATGTAAAATTAAGTAACAGACCTACCCGTTCCAACAGATCCATGTGTTCTTCAAACACATTATCTAGAGTTTATGAACTCAGAACATCTGTGTTCCACGAGTGTTCAACACTCAAATCAATACTGGAATAGTACTCCAAAACTGCTAAGATTAAAAAAAAATATATATGCAATAATTTTAAACATGGAAGAGTGGTTCCATTTGCACTTGCAGTAAGCCTGCTTACTTACTTTTCTATTTAAACTTGAATTTATATCGGAACTGATAGTGCCTCAATTGCTTGAAGCCTTTCTACTCTAACAACTTCTAGAGAAACAAAAAATGAAGTGGGAGGCCTTAAATAATCTGCAATAATCAAGTGGGTTGTTAAATTGTCTGGAAAAATACTGTATTTTAATAAAGCTGTCTATTAATAACCACCAAGTTCTTTTATTGCCATATCTAAATCACACAGCATGGGCAGTCCCTGTATCAATATTTCATGTTTTTTATAAAGGTTGGAAAGAATACTGCTGAGAGTATTCTGCACTCATATGGTATGTATAACTTGAACTGCTGCCTTTTAAGCCCTCTTGACTTCCATTCTTTTTCTTCTGGAAAGATGAATCTTTCTCCAGTGCTGAGTAGCACAGTAGAACTTGCTTTTGTGATCTGTGTCAAACTAATGCAGCTCATGTCTTTCAGCACAGTCCTGTCCGAGGCAACCAAATTTAGCAGAAGAGAAAAGTGTGAGCACAGTGGTTGGATATGACAGGTCAGATTCAGAAGCTCGGAAAGCTACTTGCCTTTACTCTTGCTTTGGATAGCTCAGCGTCCAGGCTCTCCCAGTGTCTTTTTTCTCTATCACAGTAAGTGGAAGCAATATCATACCTTGGAAGTATGAACTGCAAGTGCTAGAAGGGGAGAGGCATGCTCTTACGAGGTAATGAACTTTTAATAGGCTTATGAACTTTTCCTAGTCAGAGCTGTTTGCATCTTATCATGTGCTGTTCTAGTTTTCACTTGAAAAGCCTAATTTTAAAACTTAGCATGATTGTTATTGCTCATTGAAACAAAGAAAGGAAGGTGATCATTTGGGAAGATGAAGGGAATAATGTATCAGGAAACAATAATCAGACCAAAAGTCTGAATAAAATTCACTAGAAAATTGGGTTGGGGTTTTTTTGTGGGTTGTTTTTTTAAAATTTGTTTTCAAGCATGAGAACAGCTGACAAGATTGTGAGCACACCCGCCAAGGAGTACTAAGTCTGTCTTCTACTAAAAATGAGGTTTACTTAACGACATAGCTGGAAAGATAGCTTAGCTTTTCAGAAGCTTTTCACTGTGTAAATGGCAACAGCAGTCAAGCTTAGTAAGTGTTCCCAGTAAACTCAGCTCAGTGTCTTTACTTGAAGTGGCAGAAAGCTACTAAAGGTGTACCTGTTCCCTTGAACAGTGAACACAGACTTGTACTAATACTTGTAGCCATTTCCTCATGATAAACATCAGGGCTACAAGTTGTCTAAGTTGTCACTGTATACAGTAGTTAAGTTACAGTCCACCATAACCATATCTATTTTTAAAAAAAAAGCACTAAGAAAATGGCACAGTTCAGTCAGATATATGTACTATTTTCAGTTTGTACTGAGGCCATCTCCAAGTGGAAAATATTTTATTAGGGAGTGCTGGGGACAGTAAGTACAACTTAGTGATGTCGGTCAAAGGTCAGACTCAGTGATCTTGGAGGTCATTTCCAACCTTCATGATTCTATTTCCATTTCTGAAGTGTAGCCATGTGAAAAGTAACTTCAAGGATACAGTTCCTCCATCAATAAGCACATCAAGATTTATTAGGGGTATGAACTTCAGCATTTTACAAATTTATGGGTAACTTCATAGATTCCAACAGATTCCTTTGTTTTTTCATCATAGTCATTCCAATCCTGTAGGAAATAAGATTTCACAGGGTTAGTCACAGATGACAGAATGCATACAGACTGGAATTCAAACAAACTAAATGTTACTCAAAATTTGGGTCTTAGATTTCTGTGGAAAGCACTCTGCAGTCACTAAGTTCTGATGGGTGAGAGGAGCAAGAACACTGACCTGAAATTAAATGGGCTTCAGTCTCGGTGTTTTTATTTATATATTGCTGGAGGCTTTTTCATATGTAGTCCACAGCCTGTAGTGGACATGACAGCAACCATGGCAGGTGAAAGGATTATCTGTCATTTACAATAACCTAGTCAGGTGGGTAAGCAGACATGCAGATCCCTGCCAAGTAGGATACCAGGGAACAGATTTGACCTTGAGATTCCTGCTCATAGCCAAGGAAGATTTGCAGTGCTGGTGTCATTATCCTGAGCTTTGAAGGACAGTGTCTATATTACTTTTTAATATCTCTGTGCACAGGAAAATTAATGGGGATCTTCCCAGAAAAATCAATTCACCACTCTCATAACCCCAGCCATTTAGTAATTCGAGGTTCCTGCTCTCTGGAATTCTTGAGTGACTTAAATAAAAATAGCATTTCTACCTTTGTCAGCTGCTAAGTTATCAAATACATACTTCTAAAATGATACTGTGAGTGCTGCTGGTTGTTCATAGTTGATGCAGTTTCTCTCTCCAGCTATGACCTTCCTGTGGCCACAGGAAAGAGCAGAACTAGCCTAGGCTGTGTACTTTGAACTAGTGACTTGGGGAAAGCAAGCTAAATAATTGGCTTTACTAATGAAACTCAGACAACATACCTTTTCTAACAAGTTTATGTCATTGAAAGGTGTGCCAGATTCTGCACCTTCAGCAGCAAACCCTGCCTGGAAAAACACATTTGCAGAAAGTTTTTAAAATTAAGTTGTACCAAGGAAATAAAAAATATGATCATTGAAACATGTTTAAAGAAATTACGTCAGCACAAAATTTCATTGTTTTTTTTTTTAAATTAGGTAGAAAGAATGGTCAACCTCTTGCCTAGTTAAGGTCTGTATAAGGTTGTGACCCTCCTTGTGAACTGGGAAAATTCAGTCCCAGCAACCACAGAGTAAAGTGAGGAAACACTGCTCCTCCATTTTTGCAGGCCAAAAGAAATTTCCAAGTATTCTAGATAATGTTAAACTTTAGTTTCTAAGTTTATGTAGCAGCATCCAACTACTAATACCAGCTACTAATAACAGTTTTGTGTTCAGAATCCATACAGGCATCATGTATGTATGAAATAGCTTCACAACACCTTCACTGCAGTAATTTGGGCTTAAATACTGTCAGAATCCAAGACACTTTAGAAGGAGCAGCTTGCACTGGAGTTCAGTTCAGCAGTGACAAATAAGCTCTGTGTGAAAGGAGGATCAGCTGGCTGAGTGAACAGATTGGTATCCCCAATCATTTCAAAGGAGAGAGTTCTTCACTGTTGTTTCTGTTGTTGTTTTTAAAGAGTGAGAAAGGACAGCCCTTGGAAGGTGTTCTGGTTTATCTTCTACAGGAACAGCTCTCATTTTATGGTTTGCAGTTATTAGCTGTACATTAAGATTTATTAGTTTTAAAAGTAAAGTTAGAAATCCCAGCCCCTTCTGTAACATACAGGAAGGTTTCTTACGTTGCCATTTCTAACTACAGAATTTTATTAATGGCTAAAAATCCACAGAAGCTTCTTCCTGGTTTTCTGCAAAGGACCTACACTTGCATTTTTGATAGAGAAATCCCCACTAATGCCAGTCAGACCTTTAGCTGTGTAATAACGTGCAAAGTAAGCCACATGATTTTAAAATATTTCAGGATTTGAAGGAAGGTTAAGCACTTGGGAGTTAAATAACCCACAGAGTGTGTCAGATCTAAGGGATCTAACAAGAGGAGAGTGATCTGCAGGGCACAGTGGCCTTTCTGTCGCTGTCAGAAGCCCATCTCAAGGGAACTGCTGGGGTGGAGAGGAAGATCAGCATCCTGGGACAAAACTGCAGAGCTGCAGTACAGAACAAACACTAGAAAAATAAAAGAAGCCCTGCTTTTGCCACCTGGAGCCATTCACCAGCCCTCCAAGGAACAAGAAGCCACGGGACTGGAACTACAAGTTTCTGTACTAGGTCTAAAAAGAGGGTGTGTATCTGGAGAATCAAAGGATAGTTTCTCTGCTCTTTTTTGTGATACCTACAATTTAAATATGATGCAAGGATTAAGCAACTTTAAATTGACTTCAGGTGTGTCTGCCAAAAATACAAAGAAGATACAGTAATACTATGGCCATATGCCATGTTTGGTGCTAATCATAAGCCAGATGTAAGGTGGTGGAGAAGCCACTGGATCATGCCACATACATAAAGCAGTTTATAGAATTGTTTGGAACTGCAGAACTCATTTAGGCATCAGAAAACCCTCATTTACTGATTTAGGCATCAGAAAATTCACTGAAATACCTCTTTAGGGATTCAATTTTACTCTCCAATCAAGTGCAGAGACCAAACTTAGATTAAATTAAAACCCTTATTACAGCTGTGAAGTTGTTTTCTCCTGATAAAAATAAAATTGACAGTTAGGATGCAAAGCTATAAATATCTCCTAAATTTTGTAGTTTGCCCACAGATTTTTCTCTAGGTACAAGTTCCTAGGTCTGGTTGCAAAGCTTTCAAACAGGGATAAACTAATAATCATTCTGTTCCTCAAAGAGATGGGCTTCACTTAAATAAAGGAAAAACCTGCAGCACACTGCAGTGGAGGTTCTATTTATACCAAATTCATTGTAGGATTGGCTTCTTTGGGCTGTTTCTTAGCCCAGCATCACAGTCTAAGGGAAGGATAAGACAGGTTTATATTTGTCAGTGTATTTACACCTAATCCGACTGGAATAATAGGTTAAATATAGTAGGGAGTTAACAGGCATACAGCATGACCATGCACAAGCAGATGAGTCACTGCAGACTGGCTTGGCCCCGAAGAAATCCTTTAAGACTGAACCTTGAGGTATGCTTTGCAACAGCCTTTAACTGCTGGTGATCTTCAGCCTTTGTCCGGTCAAGTTGCACATGGGAAAATGCCAATACTCATTTCCTGTGGCTTTGGTGATGTCAAATCTGGGGAAGTCGAGGGTGTTCCAGACCCATTTCAAATAGAGTGGAGTCTATGAGAAGTGTTCCTAAAAACTCAGAAACAAAGCACAAAAACTCACCTGTGGTTGGAAGTCAACTGGTTCCAGACCTCGGCATTCAAACTCCACTATTGTTTTGAATTTCTCACTGTCTTCAGCCTGTAATTGAGTCAGAATTCCATGAGTTTCCATCTAATAAAGACAGTGACAAGCATTAGTCCAAGAATGGATTGCTTCCACAGCAGTACCGCCATCCCTGATGCCCCAAGTGACAGCAAAGTCTCATTTAATAGGTGGTCATTAACTAGAATTTCTTTACCCGGCAGAAGGAAATCTTCAAAAGGAAACTAGTAGAGGCATTATGTAATCACCTCTAATTTGTGTGATACAGTTGTGTGTTGGCTTATGAAACGCATCAGATTATTCTACACTCAAGACTCTGTGAGGGGTCTACAAGAGAGTTTCTGTCAGGGACAATATCAGCTTTTTGTGTTCATGAAAGAGGATAAAACAAAAACTCAAAATAGTATTAATGCTTATTTATCTCTCACTTGTTATATAAAAGGAAATGAACTTACATTGTAAGGCTTGATTGTCTGACTTAAAATATCTAAAACAAAAAAAAGTGTAAAAGTGAGTGGCATTATGTCTTCAGTTTTATTTAGCACAAACCAAGCACCAGGTTCTTCTTTCACGTAAATTTCCTTATACAAAGTAAAAGAAACAAAGTCACCAAGCATTTCCTGCAGCTGCTCTTCAAAAGGCAGAATTCAATTTTTGTCCCTTCTCCTGAGAAGTTTACACTGCTACCCTACCAACGCAGAAGATTGCATACTTTTGTAAAATGACATTACTGGAGGAGTTTTGTTCATGCACAAACCTGGACTCACCAGGAGGCCTCGCTGTCTCCTTCCTGAGGGTTACCTGTTGTGAACTCAAGCACGGGTGCACAAGGGGAAAAAACCCCGGTGAATGAAAGGGGACTGAAAAACAAACCTGGGAGAAAAAGTGACGAGTGGGTGGAGCCTTTTAAATGCAGGAGCACCTACCGATGGAGTTCTCCCTGGAGCACAGCTTGCATTTCTGCACCATCGTGGCACTGCCTCGGCCGCCTTTCAGGGGAGCACTGTCCTAAAAAACACGACAGGAGAGATATTGGAAACTGCACTTCATCCTGGGGCACCTCTGGAACGGTAAAAGAGTTCTTACAATGGCTTTTCAAAAATACTGCCACAAGAAGGCTTTTTTTAAACTAGAGATTAATAATTCAAGGAGCTGCGATTATCAAAGAATAATTCTGTTTTAGATTAAAACAGGGAGGAGTGGATAGTTATATTTTATCCATATAGGCATGTTCTACTAATTCCTCAAAATACATTCTTACCATTCCACAGCATACAATAAAAAAGGACCACCATTTGGAAGAAAAGAACCTTTTATCCCTTATATTTTATCCTGCTTTTTCAGCTTCCTAATGCTAATTTAGGATGCTTAACTCACCTTGAATTACCTAATGTCTGCAGAAATATTCCATCAGCATCAGAGAAATGTGTACGGGCACAGCTGTATTCTGACACCACTTCGAAATTTGTTTTCAACTCTTTACTTTTACAGAAAGGTGTTTTTGAAAGCAGATGTAAGTACTTTCTCACCAACAGTCATTTCAATTGACAGTATCCACATTTTTTTTTAATAGGGAATATGACAGCATTTTCTAAATGCACAGAGCTACTGAAAAATTACGAAATGCACGCAGCTATTGAAAAACTATCCCACGTAAAGTGCAAGTCGCCCCATTCCCGATGCTGATGGTGTGAGTGGAATGTTCGCGTTCTCATCTGTGTCCCGGGCAGGTTACGGGCCACACGCACCATCAGCCGCAGGTACTGCCACTTCTCGGAGACTTCCCCGCAGTTCCCGCATTTCAGCTGGAAAACACAAGCCAGAGTGCTGAGGGCCGCCCACGGCGAGGGGTCGGTGACGGCGCCGGGGCCGCGGCCGCACCTTCAGGTACCATCGGAAGTCCTGGCCCTCAGCGCGCAGCCGGGTGATGTTCTCCAGCGTGGCGCGGAGCTGCAGCCCGATCCTCTGCAAGGCAACGCAACGCAACGCAACGCAAGGAGGGAGCGCCGTCAGCGCGGGTCGCACCGGCCCGCCTGGCCCGGCCCGGCCCGGCCGCACCTACCCCCATGGCCTTCCAGGGCTCCGGCCGCTCCTCCGGGAGCGTCCCTGCAATTCGCTTCTCCCTCCGCCCCGCCGGGTCCTGCCCTCACTCAAGATGGCGGCCACGCCCACCGCTCCCCGCCCGCCTGAAGCCGCCGCTGCCCTCACTCAAGATGGCGGCCACGCCCACCGCTCCCCGCCCGCCTGAAGCCGCCGCTGCCCTCACTCAAGATGGCGGCCGTCGGCGTCACCGCCCCGCCGGGGTGGGCCCCACGTATCCGGGTTTCGCCTTTTCAAAAGCCATTTAACCGCAATTTTTTTCATAATCGCGGTAGCTGTTGATTTAGTTATAACAAAGAGGTGCCAGAGAAGGCAAGGGCACAGTGTGGAAGTGCTGCACTACGGCTCTGCTAGAGCAGAACTTAATACATTCTACACTGCTTTTCAGCTTTTAGGAAGCTGGACAGGAAAAATCATTGAAGATCCTGGAGGCTCCCAGGCGGCCACCTCTGCCCTGGGGCACACAGGTGAGGTGTGGCTGCTGTAACCAGTCACCAGCTGGTTTGCATGTCCGGGCTGCCCCAAAACTGGCTAAAGTTTCATTTCACAGAGCCAGGCTTAATTCCATTTTCTACTGCTGTGTAGACAGAGAAATAGAGGACATGTGTGACAGACCCTGAGTGCACCATGCTAGAAGTGTAAGGAACTCAGTCTCTCACCACAACTCAAAAATTAAAAAGACAAATCTCATCCTTTTATTAAGGACAGTCAGTGACAGTTTTTAACAACAACAACAACAAAAATCTGAAATACATAAAAGCTCCGGGCCAGAAATTGTGACGAGCTGGAACAGCATCCTCCCCCCACCCATTCCCCCCCTCTACAGAATGTAATACAAACTTCAAGTTGTCCAATTTAAATTGGCTTAATCTTGAAGTGGAGTCCAATAAGACTGAAGACGAGACACTTAAGGTCCTGGACCAGGTAGTAGAATACTCTCAAACCTTCTGGATCTCTGCAGTGCACAACAGAAGGAAAGAAAACGAAATAAGGTTAAGATTGATGCTCTTATGGAAGAGTTTATAGAACTAACCTATTAAACACCAGAGCCTACAGGGAGACTTTTTGGACGTCACCTTAGCCATTAACAGATTTTTTTTCATTCTACATGGATTGATAAAACATTCTGTACTTCAAGTTTGGACATTTTAAGTCTTAACAAAATGCGCTTTTTTTTTTTTCATGAAAGCAAGTAGCAACAGCTCTTAGGATTTGAAGCACAACTCCATGACAGCCAGTCTTTTCAGCACTGGTGCCCCAGGAACTGGGCTGTACCTCGAAACAATGTAAGATACAGGTCCCCAGTAATCAGTGAGTTTAATAGAGATTGTCACGTAAAACCAACAGCAGCTTAAAAAAGCAGGGTACGCACTTGGACTGATTTACATCGATGAGTGAACCGATTTTTGACGTGGTAAAGGAGATGTGCTCATCACCGATTACTATCTCAAGCTCCTGAAAAACAAAAGGTTGTAAGAACTCTATTGCTTTATGTTATGAGTTACAGAAAAACTTCAGTACTGTACCCGTTTTTCTTTTTCTTTTACAAATTTCTACTACAGAGACACTGAATGCAGTAGGTCTGCAAATCACATGAACTCCCACAACTAAGCACTCCCTGGGTCACTGCTCAGGTCTGAAAGTAGTGTTTGTTTCCCTTTTGGCTGGAAACAGACCTGCCTGGAGCGACAAGGCCCGTTACCCTTCCAAGGAGCTAACCACGGCAATTAAAGCGGCAATTAAGGGGAGACACCGTGCACCCACCTGCCGGCCCACCCTGTCCGGAGGCGGCCACAGCGCATCGTCTTCCTTCGTGATTTCGCTGTCGTCGATGATTCTCTTCAGCTCCTCCATCACGCTCTTGTGCACGTACGCCTGGACACAACATTCCCACATGGAAATACGGAAACCCAACCCTGGCACGCCCCGCTCCAGCAGGGAAACCCATCCCCGCTCCGCCTCCGTCCCCTCACTCACCTCCTTGCGGATCATCACATCGTTCTTGTAGTTGCTGTTGTTGGCGTAGCGCAGTTTCCCTGAGGGGAAGAGGCCGTGCGTTAAAACCCCCGCCGGGCCGGGCCTCGCGCCCTCGGGGCGGCGCCTCGCCGGTCCCTGCCGGTGCCGCCCGTCCCTCCCCGGTGCCCGCCCGCTCTCACCGTCGGGCCTGAACTCGAACTCGAGGAACTCGTGCCCGAACTTCCCCTTGTGCCCCACGTAGTACCGCAGGTAGAAGTCGCTCGCCATGGTCCCGCCGGCGCGGCCCGGCCCGGCATGCACCGCGGCGGCGCGCGCGGCTCGCGTCACAGCGGCGCGCGGGGCGCCCCCTGGCGGGCGGAGGCGCCGTGAGGGGCGGGGAGGGTGGCGCTGCCTCACAGCGGGACACGGCCGGGAATCCGCCGGGAAACACCCGGGAAACACCCAAAACTCACCGCCCAGCCCCTCAGCCGCACGAAACGCTGCAGGTGAGGGGTTGCCGCCCCACTGCGCGCCGCAGGGCGGAGGCTCGGGCCCGCGGCCGGGGCAGCGCTGGCGCAGAGCCGCTCTGGCGCTGTGGGGTTTGCAGTGTGTGTGTGTGTGGGGGGGGGGGGGGAAGGTGCCCCCCTTTCCTCACGCCTGGGTGCCGGCTGTGATGGGACGGGCCGTGTCCACGCTGGGATTCACCTGCCAGGGTCGCAGGGCTCGGTCGGTTCTCCGCTCTAAAACGTGTGGCCTTTTCTAGGCAAAGAAATGAAAAATTTTCACTTGCTACTAATAAATTCTATTCGTATGGTATTTAGACATAGTAATGAAAGAGATGAGGTGCAGCCATCCCTTTGTTATGAGCCCAGATGTTGCCATTCAGCATTACTGCTAGAATTAAATACACACGTTGTTATATTACAGTCCTTCCATCCTATGTACAAAAATGCCAAAAAGTGTGTTTATAGAGATATTTCAAGAGATTTTTAGGTTTTTAAGATGAGACTGGATGTGGCACTTGGTGCCATGACATAGTAATCACAGTGGTGTTGGATCAGGGGTTGGACTTGATGATCTTGGGGGGCTCTTCCAACCCAACTGATCCTGTGATTTTCTTGAGACAGAGCAATCACAGTGTGTCTATACCTATAAGCAGAATAATCCCTAATTTAACTTAGTTTTAAGACTGTAATATTTATGATTGGTTGTTGAAATAGTTCTATTTCTGATATTTTTTTCTCTTTACTAGAAATGTTGAACACCTTGGAGAACTGGGTCACAGAATTTGTTTCACAGATTCCAAATACGTCAGGTTGTTTTCTGGTATTTTCCCATGCCTGTAACTGGTGAATCCATGTTCTAAACATACAAAATTTTATGCAGTTCTTTCTCCTTGTATCTACAGAGGCTTTAATTCTTACTGATTCCCTTATCAAAGAAACTACTTTCACTGACTAAAGTATGACAATATAATCTTTGAAAGGTAATAAATCCATAAAATGTTTTTTAGAATATGTTCAATAGCACTTAATGTGCTCCATGGTGTGGGCCTTGACTTTGCACCTAGATCCTTGTTATGCCTGTTTAGTTCCTGGGAAGAGAATTATATTCCAGTTTTGAAGAATGCTAATTTCTGTATTGAGTGAAAGATAATTATTACTAAAATACAGCTGAGTCAGCAGCCTGTTGTGTCTGCTGGAGACAAACTGACTCTGGGTTTTTGTGTTGGCACTGAGCTGTGCTTTGTAATACACTGCTCAGTAAAGACATCCTGGCTTGTGTCTTAAAATTGTCATATGGATAAGTTTTATCTACTTGGATAAAAGTATAGATGTGTAAAAAGGAGCATCGACTGTTTTGGTGCCAAGCCAAATGACCTTGGTTGTTCTTACTGGTGATGGCTGAGCAAACAAAAATGAGGTGTATTGACATCTGGATTAGAAGAAAAAAATCCTGAGCCTAACGTAGACTCAGATTTGTAAATGAGTGCCTGAAAAGGAGAAAGATTAATGGAAATTAATAGAAAACAGGCCTGGAAGGGTCTGTCACAGTTGCCAGGTTCACCTTTCTGCCCTCAGACAAGATCAGCTATCTCTCATGAGAAAATGTTTGTGTATTTTAATGAAGCTTTTTGGACTCGATTGATTTTGAGTCTCTGCTTTTCCTATGGATTGTTTTTGTGCCAAATGTAAGTTTATAATGTAACTGACTTTCTCATTTCAAAAGTCTGAATCCATTTGGTTCGGCAAGGCTGGAAGTTGGGGTGCAGTGCAGTGAATGAGAACTGCTGGCCTTGAACTGGTGCAGTACAGATGAATCCACCTCTTTATAGTTCATTTCCACTAATAATTTATGAAAATATGTATTACTTATTTAAATTGTTGTGTTTTTTCATCGTAGAACTGTGGCTTCAACTTACACAAAATAGTATTTGCTCTTAGTTAAAAATAGAAGAGCTTTATTTCTCACTTCAAAATGTTACAGAGATTGTTACAAGGGCCGAAATGGGAAGCTTGTCTCTAGTGATTCCTTCTGAGAAAGAATGTGCACATTTTGCCTGGAATTAGCCTTTGTGAATTGTCCTCTAAGTAGTTCCCCATAATGTTGGTATTACAGAAGAAAGAGGTATTTTATGTCATCGCAGGTTTCAGGCTCATTTAGCCATTAGCCAAGTGCTGTATTCTAGTCACATATTTCTGTGGAAACTGATTTTGTTGAAACAAATCTGCCAAACTGTTTGAAGGTTCCCCAGGTGGCAGGGAGCAAACACAGGTATTTATTTAACCTTCAGCCCATGACCTTCCTGTAGGAGTGGGTTATGTCTACAAGAGGGCTGCATGTTTGTGGAAATATCCAAAGGAGTGTTGAACATTTCACCTCCTTGGTTGGAATGCCCGTGTTCTGGGCCACGTCACTTGAAAGTCACTTGACATCCTGGCTGTGTGGAGCTGCTCAAGATGATACTTCATACACAGGCTACAAAGAAACTTCTTTGCTTTCATATGGCCTTGCTTTAGCTTCAGTAAACATCGTGCTATTTGTTTTTCTTTTATTTGAAATGTTTTACCAAATCCAGAGGGTTTTTTTTGTTGTTTTTTTTGGGGGAGGGGTTTTTTTTGATGGTTTTTTGTTTGTTTTTTAAATCCAAGCTCTGACAGGGCCTTTTGACACACCAGAATTTCACAAACTTTATGGAGGTGAGAGACCAGGGGCAGTGCATGTATAACAGAAACTTAGATTTTACCTTTAGGCGTGCTTATGCTGCACTGAGTGGACTTCATGTTCTCTATCACACTTTGAGAAGAAGCTGCATTGAATTTTATTTATTTCTAATATTTTTACCTGTTTTTCTGCATACTTTTTATTTGGGTTTGCATTTAATTTCTTCTCATCCTTGTCATCTCCCATAAACACTTTGTTCTTCCAATGTGTTTGATTCTGATACTTGGCTCTTTGCTTTTCCCTTATTCTGTAGAGAAGGAAACTGGTGTAGTAGGTCAGGAAATCCAAACATAAGGCTTCACTGGCAAAAAGGTAAACACCTCTGACATACCTTCCTGCTCACAGTAAACTTCAGGCCTTACTTGTCCCCTGCACACATCAAGTTCTCTAATCTTTACAGCCGTTTGAAAATCATTGTCAAGCAAATACACTGCTTTCATTTTACGTAGATAATTGTGCCTTTGAGCAGCCTTTGATCTGGTGGATGCAAAAGTCCCATCCGTTTCCTGTGCAATCCTTATTTGGAAAACCCTTGTACCATTTCCAGGGATCCCTAGCTAGAAGCAGGCAAACCCTCAACTTTCAAGAGAGCCCTTGCAGATAGACTTTGTGAGCAGGTGATGTGCTGAATTCATTCAGGGTTGCCATGGCAACCTCTTTCTTCTTTATCCAGAAAAAGATTGCTTTATCAGTAAATGCACCTTTTCACAGTACCCTGGGGCTTTTGTTCAGTGGTCTCAGAGCTCTTGGGAGCGATAGATGGGCAGGCCCTGAAATTAGCAGTGTCATAGATCCTTGCTGGTCACTAATACTCTTTATTCTTCAGCAGTAAAGATACCAACATTTATTCTCTCCACCTTCTCTATGGTTTTTGGCAAAAGATTATCCCTTCTATACTACATAGAGACATATAATCGCAGATTCTGGGTGTTGAGCACTATTATTTCACAGCCAGGAGATGCCATTCTCAGTCCTGATGTTCTCCTGTCCTTTCTCCCTAATCTCTAAGAGTTCTTGGTCTACTTTTTCAAGAGTCTGTTCTGCTGTGCATAAATGCTCTCCTGCCCCCAGGGGCCATCAAATTGGTTCTGTTCCATGCTCATGTCATGGTCACTTTTTCAGTGATAAAAAAAAAAAAAAGAAAATAGGACAATGGAAACCCAAACTGAGATGAAAATTATTACACTGTAATTCACTAATCGCCTTCCAGAAGCCAGGGAGTTGTTTCTCATAATAAAGTAACTTGTCTCTCTCAGAAAATGATTCTTGATTTCCAGTCAGGATTCCTTTGACTGTTGAGTCTGTCCTGTTAAACCAGAGGGATGGTGGATGAGCAGCACCTTATTGGCAGTGGTTTAACAGAGTGCTGGGTGGCAGCCTCAGGAATTCAGGTATGTCTTTTTATACATTTCCATATGTTGGGAAACTTCTTGCAGAAAATGGACATATGAGCGACCTCAGTGCTTTAGATGCAGTTATGCTGCCAGGCCTTTAAGACTGCAGTGAGAAGCTGCTTGTAAGAAGCCTCTGTGGAGATCAACAGGGAGAAGAATGTAAACTTAGAGAAGCTGCAGCAGAAGGTTGAAAAACATCGGCCACAGAGAGAAGTCACAAGGACTTTATTTTACACCAATAGAGTTGTGTGTTATTCGTGTTAACCAGTCACAGGGTGGTTTGCAGTGTGTGTGCTATCTGGGTTATTTAAGGGGTGTTTTCACAACAATAAACGGCATTACCTTGATCATATTGGTCACTTCGTGGTGTCCATAAGTTTCCCTCGCAATATCCATATACACAAATGCACATACATATGGTTTTTTTACATCAAATAAAATACCTTGCCCACAGATGGCTCTTGGGATTAGAAGGGTTGGAAATAATAATACGTTTCTATTTTCAAGGAATAAATCTATTTTGCAGTTATCCCAGTCACCAATATCCATCTGTTGAACATTACTTGGGTGCTGACCCCACAAGAGAAAAATTTCAGGTAAAATTATGTTTAGATTAACATTACGCTATGTAATTATCATTAATTTAAATTATATTTCTATTTCATACTGTTTATAGAACAGTTTGTGTAGAGAATCCAATAAATTACTAAGAACTCATCTTGTGGCAATATCACAGAAAAGGATAATTTCAGGAAATGCATTTTGTGCATCTGATTCTTTGAGAACAGCATACAAAATTGTATCAGTGTTAGGTATAAAATCTCAGTGTTGACATTAACTTGTATCACTTTTAATAACCTTCACTGTGCAGATCAAGAACTGATGCTTGTCTGCTGCAGGATCCTGTGGAGATACAGGGCTGGTTTGGATACCCAGTCATATTCCAGCCTAAATATCCACTCCTATTCTAGCACCACCATGTGTGGTCTTTGCCCCATGTCTTAGGGTCAAATTACAGATCTCTGGTGGCACCGACAGAAGCTCCTGTGTTGGGGTTGGGAAATATCTGCACTGTTTTCCCCTCTGTGATGGCACAAACCTGTGATTTAGGAAGAACAAAAAAGCTTAAATGCTTCCCCAATCACTTTGCATCCTGCACTGGAGTAAGAAAGGTCAAGCAATAACTTTTGTTCAAAAAGAAGGCTTCAGTAGAATGGATTTGGTTTATTTAATAGTAAAGAAAAGGTCACGTCTTTTGTTCTTTTATTCTCACATAAATTGATTTTATACTGTTGAAGTTGGTTTATCACCATTTGTGTTCTATGGCTTTGTTATTTCAGTACTGGAGAAAAGGTCATCCTCTTGCTGGGTATCTGATATTCCACAGTCCATTAAAACTGCATTAGTTCTGCTGAAGTTCTTTTTCTTTTCTTACATTTTTTTTTCTCTTTTGTTTTTTCCACCTAACTTCACCTGTCCCAAGTCAGCTCAGAGTGGGTAGTTTGTCCTGTAGCCTGGTATAGATTTTTTTTTTTTCATGTTTTGTTCACTGTTCAAGAGCTTGAAGAGATTCCCACTCTGGTGGCTTTTTTTAGGGGAGTGAGTTGCATTCTGTTGCAAAATGCAGTGTCAGTAGAAGACAGTGACTTCAGGGTTTTTTTCTTGGAATAAGAAGAAAAATGAAAATATTTAAAAATGTGGAGGTCTGATGTGAAATTTATATTGTGACTCTCATACTAAGTAAATAGTAATTTCTTTACAGCCAGCTCCTCACTGAGTTGTTTGCCTGACTTCAGTCTTTGAAATGAATAAAGAGGAACTAAAAAAGGTTTACTTCAATGTGCTTGTCAGATCAGAGGTGTAAAGCCAAATGAGTGTCAGCGGGGAAAGGCTTAATCTGAGGGTAGTGGTAGAAAAGAAAGCAATCACCTCTGTCTTCCTGTGTTGTCATAAAAAAAGGCATAAAGAAGTGGTTGGAGGAGCTGCCTGTCTTTTTGTCAGAAATTGCCCCGCAATTCTTGTTGAATATAGTGACTGCCAGCACAATAATTATATGTGGGCCCAATTTTCAAACTGCCAAATATTTTTGCTGTGTACTAAGTACCAGTGCTAATGATCAGGTGCCAAAGGCTGACATGAATTCACATCTAAAACGTTACCCTCTGTTTCCTTGGAGCTGCTTGTGATTCTTCTCAGCAGCACCTGTGTGTCTGCACTTGGAGGTAAAAATTCCTTGTTAGAGGATTATCAAATCTTCTTAATCAGTGTCAGCTGAGCTCACTGCCCGCCCAGAGTTCCAACCCAGCTGTCCTTCGTTTCTTTCTAATTGCCATTGCTCTCAGATCACTCACATTTCATCCACTTTCCTCATCAGTTTGTCTCACCCTCTCTGGAAGCAAACTTTATTTATGCTTTAATCACCTTTTACTCTTTAAAAATGCTGATGGAGAAGAGGAGATACTTGATGCTGCTGCAGAGGTGGAGGTAAGTGGACAAAAGTAGATATTGATGAGAGTCAACCTGCAAAGTTTCCGCTTAATTTGGAAAGGATAGCTAACTGGGATCAGAACTTCCCTGGAGCCCAGGGGGACAAGAGATGCTCTCTCAAAAGTCTCAGAAAGATAGTAGCTAATACTTTGTGAATCTAACCTGACATCTTTTTGGATATTCCTTGGATCTGATGACAGATATTCTGATAGCACTGTGTCTTGATATTTTCTCAAAGTAGGAAGTGTTAATGAAATGTACGGTTGTAGATTCCTGATCTGCAGGAGCAGCTGGAGGTTATTCCTCCTTGGTCTTGTTATGAAGGCAGAGTGTCTGCTAAAGGGAGATACTAAAATCAAAGCTCAGTGTGTTCTGTAGCCCTCATAGCATTAATAGCTATTGACACTGCAAATTATGTTGTCTTCATTAGGATTTTTGCCTTAAAGCGACTCATTGAAATTAAAAGGCTTCTGTACCCGCACATTAGAAGGCACTGCTCCAGTATTTAGGATTAAATGGAGCCTGTTGTAGCCTGCCTGTGTAGGGCTCACAGACAGGGCCCAGGTCCCTCAGGAAAAAAGGAGCTATCTGCATCCCAGAAAAACACAAGTACATGTGCTGATGTGTGTTTGTGTCCCAGCCAAGATGGGAGCAGCGGGTTGATGTTTTGCTGTTTGTGCTCCTCAGAAAGCTCCAGTTCCCTCCCCTCTGTCCTTGCTCTGCCTGGTATCTGGGTGGTGAATTTGCCAAATACACCTCTGGCCTGTAAGGTGGAAACTCAACAGGTGCCATCTGTGGTGTCGGGTACCTTTGTGTTCCCTGCAGCAGTTTGCTGTGCAGTCGCATTGAAGGGACAATTGATGCAGAACTGGTCTGTGCAGGGACAGTGAAGTGAGGGACAGGAACTTTGTAAGCACAGTTCTGTGCCCAAGACTTACTAAAATCTTTGGTGAAATTACAGCTTACGTTGTTGTGTGTGTGATTATTCTGGATACGTATTTTTTGCTTTTCAGCCGGTCCCTGCAATCTTGGTTTTGTTGCTTCATCTCTCCTGCCAGCGGAAGCTTTTTTCCCCCTGTCAGTTAGCTCAGTCCACCTATGCAGCAGATCCCAAATGAAACCATTTGCTTCCTGCTTTGAAGGCACAGTGGGAAACCAGAAATTCTGAGTGGTAGCTTACTGAGCATTTCATGTTTAAGTCTATCCAGGCTGGATTTGTTTGTTTGCTTTAGGCTGCGGTGAGGAGTCTAGGAGAATGTGTTCTTATGGGATTGCTTGTTTGCTAAATTTTGCCCTTTCCTAATAAATCATGTTTATTACTGTGTGTATAGGCTGTCAATAAAACTTAAATACTTGGAAACAAATGTTTGGGTCTATCTTCCAAGCATCATTTCAAGGTGTTCTCTTTGCTTAGATCTTATTTAGGTCTGTACCTTATTAGTAAAATACATCAATCCAGGGATTTTTCTTGAAGGTTTGTTTCATCATAAGGCTTTCCACCATGCTTTATGTGTAATGTTAATTAATTAATGTATGTGCTTTTAGCTAAGCCCCAGTGGGGGAATAGATGCATGAAAATAAATTACTACAGTTGGAAGTAATTAATGCCTTGATTGGCAGACTCAGCGGACAAAATCCTGAATAGGGTGACGAGGAATGTCTTTGCTATTTGGCCTCAGTTGTACCTGGCCTAGAACTGTAGGTGTAAGCTTTGCTCTTCCACCTGACCTGGTGCCCTGTAGGCAAAGGCTGAAGAAAAGAACTGATGTGAAGGCAAAAAAAATTATCAGCTCAGTCTTCAGTAATCCTGTGTATATCATCCATGGAACCAGGCTGGGGCCTATCCAGCTATCAGGTTTTCTTGTCTCCCCGTCATAACTTCAGCTCCCTGCTAAGGTGCTGCCTTATCGTGACTGACAAGATTACAGTGGTTTCCTTAGCAGTGTGGAGAACTTAGCAGGCAGCAGCAGCTAATCCTGTGAGGAAATTTGATGGCTGCACATCATTTGAAAAAGAATGTTATTTTTAAAAGCATGTTAATTCACATTGTGCTTGCTGATGCATAGGTACAGATACAAGTTAGCATTACTACCCTCCTGTAAGAGCTGAGTACTCAGGCCTAACTGCTTGTTGGCTTCCACTGGCACTGTAGGGGTGAGAAATCCACCTTCAGCACCCTGAGGCAGAGAGGCTCCCTCTGGAGACGCTGTTGGACGGTAATCTACTGTGGAGCTGATAGTTTGTGTCACTGTCTGCTGCTGTGATAGCAAAAGCCAAGTTTGTCTTTATCTGTGTAAAATTTCACTCTGTGAGACTTGTGTCTTGGCTGGGGAGTCCGTGCTTGTAGCTGGACAAGTAAAACAAGGTGCACTTGTTCATTCCCTGTGTAATGATCTGGGTAAACTATTGCCCAGGCACATTTAATCTGGCTAAGAGCCAGTTTAGTCTCTGTAGAATGTGAACCCAGTTTTCTCTCATGGGTGCGGTGCTGCTCTGTCACTCCCACCCTCAGCTGGGCAGAGGAGAGGAAATACAACGGAAGGCTCAGGGGCTGGAATAAGGACAGGGAGAGATCACTCACCAGTTACTGCCAGAGGCAAAACTGACTTGACTTGGGGAAAAATTAATTTTATTTATTACCAATTAAATCAGAGTGGGATAACAAGGAATAAACCCAAATCTTAAAACACCCCCTCCCACTTTTTCCTGAGTTTAACTCCTGATTTTCTCTACCACTTCCTCCCTCAGCAGATTATTTACTTAAGTGGATCGCTCTGCATATTATTTTCTCCTGTAACTTCAGCTGACTGGTGTATCCCTTTTGTCCAGCCCACTGTAGCAGATTAGGGGTCAGTGTCACCCTTTATGTGTAAGAGCTCAGACAGTGCAGTCCCTGGCACAGACCGAGGGCTCTGGGTCACCCCAGATTTAGCACATTTCACCTCCTCCTGAAATGCCAGTCTTGGCCAGGCCATGCTTTCTGCCATTCCACGGGAATGATCCTGTGCAGGTTGTTGCAGAAGGCGCAGCTACAAAGCTGCAGCCCCAACTTCTGTCATCGGGACAATCCATAACAACCCTCAAACAGTGGCTGGAACAACTCTTAAGTCCTCACCTGGGACTGTACCAATGCCTTCATCAACCAGTGTGCCCTTTCTAGGGCATCCTTGATCAGTGCAAACCCTTAGAGAGTATTCCTTTAGGAACAGAGAGCCCCAGGACCTTTAGAGGAAGCAGGAGGGAGTGTGTGAGTGTGGGTGTTTTGTTAATTAGTGTTTTGAGCTGGCTGCCAAGCACCCAGCATGTTAATGTGCAAGTGGACTGTGGCTTGAATCTAAAAGGTGGCTTCTGTATCCCACTGTATTTCCATGGAAGCTTGTATGTTTAAAAAAGTTAAAAGTGCCTGCTGTGATTCTAAGAATAGCAGTATTTCTGCCCTTTTTTCAGGATTGTGTAAGAGTGCCTATTTGGCTGTAATGAATTTTGCAGCCTCTGCGTAGGTGTGTTTTACCAAAAGGTGTGAGAAGAAACTGAGTAGTTTGCAACTAGTTGTTGAGTAGTCCAACATGGAGTAGTTCAGGTTAAAAATTCCACTGGTTTTGTTGTATGCACTGTTTGTTGTATGCGACATTTTCTCCCTATGGGTAAGGACAAGGTACTTGTAGCACTGGAGGTTTTACTCTGTTACATCACTGATATAATTAAGGTAATAATGCGCTTGCTGCTGTTTTCCATGTGATTTGCAGATGACCAAAACCAAAGTGGCAGAGAAAGACAATTGAGAACAAAATGATCTGTTGCTTTACATGCAGAATGTGGGCTGTCTCCGGTGATGCTGCAGCTCAACAGCTGGATACACAGCAGTGCTCCCAGGCCCCACTCTGGCTTTGGACAGTCAAGAGTTAAGGAAAACTCAGACCAAAATATGATACGGTCCCATTTTAGACACCATGAAGTAATTAGTTCAGTAGTCCCAGATAAAAAAATTTAATCTTTCTCTAGAAACAGTGCACTGTTTTACAAATGTGTTCATTTGGTTTCCAGTACAGCAAGTGTTACACAGAGCCCCCCCCGCCCCTCCCTGGGCCTTTTGTCCAGAACGTAAGAACTGAAACACAAAAGGCACCAAGCAAGAACTTACTCTAACAGAACTTCAGTATGACAAGACAGATCAGAAATGATTACAATGTTAAATATCACCCTAACAATCTGAGCCATTATTTAAAATAATTAATTTCTTAAAAAAACAAATTTGGTGTTTGACTTCTCAGTAGTTATAAATCTGTAAAGGTTGAAATCAGCACTGCACATGAGTTCATTTACAAGGGTTTGAAAAAACCTGCAGCCTTTTGCATATGGTTTGTACAGGTTTAGTTTGTGTGTACATGTTCTTAAAAAAGTATCAAAACTGTAGAACTTTCAAATATATTTACATTCGTCTGTTAGTTACAGTGTTATCACATACAGCCTTTGCTCAGATTTTTTCTTCATGCACACAGTGCATGAATTTGTAAAAAGAGAGCTTCACACCTTAAAACAGTAATGGGATATCTCACTCATTTTTTTCACTGCCTTAAAATCTAAAATTTTGAATAGAAGGATGCTTGATTACTTCTGTATTTTCTATGCAGGCCGTGAACCATTTTGAGAGTATGTTTGTAATGCATACTGGGGCTTTAGACACTTTCTTCCTTTTCTTAGTCAAGAATCAGCTTCCAGCTCAAATTACACTGTGAGTTTGTTTTAAATGAAAAAAAAAAAAAAAAAAAAAAAGAGGAAAACCCCCTCAAACCTATTCAGGATGAGTTTCTTCTACTCACTTGACTACAAAAGGTTGGACTGACATAAAAACATGAGGAAGATTTCTCTAGTATTTGGTAGAGTTCAGGGAGGTACTAGTCCATTATGCAGTGATAGGTAAGTGTATTTGCTTTCCACAGAATTCCCTGGGAATCTTATGGAATGAGATGAGGAAAAACCATGTTTTTTTCTGCAAGGTACAGGATGGCCCAGCCAAAGATATTGTAAGGCTGTGGGTTTGTAACCTACTCTGGCCTCCTTGCCCAGTGCTCTGCAGTCCAGGATTCCTGCCATGGGGCAAGATGTTCCATGGGCAGTAATGGCTGCACCTGAAAGAATTCCACATCAGCCCACAGCATCTCCTAGAGTTGGACTCTTAATCAGTAGCAGTGGGGGACAAGGGCAAGGAGGGAAGGGCTTTTGTTACTGTGGTTTTTTCCTGATGATCCAGGGGGAGTGCTCACTTTGGGTGTGTGGAAGGATATGGCTACATCTTTGTGTTAATTCTGAGCTCATTTGAGAGGTGCAAGATTCCCCAGGTGGAAAAGCATTTAGATATAAATTTAGAAACAAATAAAAGCCCTAAATCAGATCTGTACCAAGCTGTTAAAAAGCAACCATACAACCCAAAACCCCTGGGTGCTGTAGGAGTCCCTCCTGACTGGAATGCTGTAGGCAATAGCTCTCCAGTTAAAAGCACTGCGGAGGAGTCTTCATGGATAGACTGAAAAATGTAAAAGCAACCCCTAAGAGAGCCAGGATGGAAATCAGGAGCTGTTTCTAGTGGGAGTGCTTCACTGGTCAGCTGTCTTACCCTGCAGCTCTTTCTTACTTAGTGTCTTTAGATTTCAAAGTGAACTTCTCAAACATCCTGTAAAAATTCAATTTTCCCTAATTTTCATAAATGTAGGCTAGTAGTTTTTAAAATATATGTATATATTCTTATATAATGTATATATTTATATGCCTATATATCTATCTTGTCCAGATAGATATATACACAGATAATCTATGCACAGCAAGCCAAACATACAAAAAATAAATACTCTCACCCCTCTACTATATTTACAGAACAGATCTTATAATCCAGATTTTGTTAATAAATATTTCTAAACTGCCTGTACAAAATTTATTTTACTTATGTTGATGGATAGCCACAAAGCATATTCAACATATTTACAAAATATCTATAAATATAGTCTTAAAATAAAGCAATAGCTACTGAACCTTCAGCCTGGCTGGTTATGTACATTGAGTTAGTAGCTCAGCTGTCGCTTATTCACTATCACAAATGGGTAGTGCAACAAGTTAAAATGTGTATAAAAGATTATACATACAAAACTCTCACATCCTTTGGATGTTTGCAGTTCATTATAACTTTGTGGTTACCCTTCTGCAACATAAATAACGATCAAAAGGAAGAAGCAGGCTCTGCGATCCAAAGCAGATTTGTTCGGTGTGTTCTGGGAGCAGCAACTTCATCCTCATGGCAACCCATCATCTTCTAAGCTTAGTGCTACACGCTGTGAGGAAGAGGAACACACTTGAGAAAAATCAGGGAATTGTGACACTGTTGATAACTTTTATTTCTTGTTAAAACTCTCATTGTTGTCCCAAGTGTATTGGTGGCAAATCTGTTTCAGGGAGTGATTTATTTTTTTTCCCCCAAATGGGATCAGTTGCCCCAGTGTTAGCAAGGAGGTATTGGAAAGTTTACCGCTCTAGTGTACTGGGTAAGGGTCCTTGTAAGGGATGACACCTTCTCTAGTGTGATCTGGTGCAGGACCTTTAGATGATGCATGCCTGCCTAGAAGTTTGGGCTTCTGCTTAATCAAGGATATTAAATTTAAGTCCTGGGTTCTGTTATTATAGGGCAAATAACCAACACTAATTGAAATTCTGTATTGAAACTCTCAACAAGATTCCCCTTCTCCCTCAGCCCTCCCCTCAGACACTTACTGCTGGGTACACGTGGCCGATTTGGGCCGTCCGCCCAATGTGGATTTCATCTTCATCCTCCTCTTCTGTTGTCTTCCTGTAGACTGGATTATCAAAATTCATGCTTTTAGTGTTCTTCCGTTTCCAGTTTCTCCAGATGAGATATCCCCCCATGCACAGCAAGCCAATGACCACTGAGGAGAGGGGAGAGGAAGGACTATTAGCCAGGCATGGATCCGCTGGGATGCTCCCATGCTGGGAGCCATTTTCTCAAAGCCAGGCTCCTTTTTCCCATTTCAGCAGTTCCTGTACGCTTTCCCAACCCACCCCTGAAAATCGGAAGAGTGTATTTACACTGGCACTTGGATGTGATCCTCAAAGGTTAAATCCAAACAGCTTACCCACAGGAATGACAATTCCAATCACAGCTGCTGTCACAGTTGAACCGAAGCCTTCATCATCATTTGCATCTGGAATTACAGAAGTTATGATCATTTAATTCATTTGCTGGTTTTAAAGCATGGCTTATGTCAGTACCTATGTTGTTCTGCCCATCACAAAGCTTTTGTTATCAAAGAGTTTAGGAAAAGTTTCATGATAAAATTGTTACTGTGAAGCTGAGAAGCACACTCAGATCTGGTTGGGGCTGAGCTCCTTCTCCTCGGGGACACGGCCCACAGTGCTGCTCCCTCCAGGATGACACTGTACTCCAGGGAAGGGACAGGGGAACAGAGAACCTCTAACCACAAGTGGGGACTCTGCTTGTGCCTCAGATTTTCAAGCACAATAAAGGAGGCCAGTTTTAAAAACTTGACATTTAATGGAAATACCATGCATGGATCAGGGGATAGTGAATCCACAGCAGAATACTTTCTAGTACTCACACAATTAATGATTTATTGAGCTGTCAGAAAAAGAATGTACTTCAAACCCATCTGCACAGGTTCTCTGTTTAATCTTTTCCTTTTTTATTATTTACAGCTAAGGAGTCAGTATACACCTCTTTCCCTCATTGCTGCAGCCTGCCCCAGCATTCAGGAATAGCCCCAAAACTTACTACTGTACTTAGAAGAATAAAAAACAAGTACAGGAAAATATATAAAAAAAAAAATCAATATACCTTTCAAGCTATGTATTTTAAAATGTTTGTTCTGAGCTCTTACATAGGGGGTCAGCATAGAAAATTTACTTTTGCTAAACTATCAGGAACTGAGAGGAGGAACTAACTGTAGTTTTTCTCTTGATACACCAATTCATGGAACTTAAAAGGTAATTTATCCTTTTAAATACTTCCCTGTGGCAGACTGCTTCCAATGTGGACAATAAAAGCACTTGCTTCCATGCCTTATTAAAAAGGTAATTATTGCATCTGAAAGACACTTGCTCAAAGAGAATGTAACTGAGTGCATTTTAGACATGGGGCTGTGCTTTCCCCACGCAGTGCCGAGTGTGCTGCACCGCTGTTTTACAGACAGGGACGGTGACTGCTGCTTCCCAGATGCAATGCAACAGCCACACGTTTGGGGGAAAGAGGCATTTTACTGTTGGTAAAGCAATGTCGGTCTGTTTGAGGTCCTGAGGAGCAAAGTCTTCTCTCCGGACTAGAATTTTTTTTTTTTTTAAAGCAATTCAGCCTCTCCACTTTGCCTTGACAGCAGGACCTGGAGGGATGACCTATTCTCCAAGATGCAGGCTGGTGTTCCACTGCTTGCTCATTATGGAGGGTGAACTTGAGGAGAGCCTATTAGTGCTCTCCACTGGGATGCTTTTCTGATAAATAATGCAAAACTTCAAACCTGTGTCATGACAAGGCCACATTAACATGCCAAGCACAGCCACACAAACCAGAGGCAGCGTGTCTTGGGCTGCAGTGATTCCATGTGTCCAGCAGCACTAAAACTGCACATGGGGCATTTTCCACACCCAACCAGTGCTGGATCACATTAATAATTAAACAATTAAAATCATCCATTCTACTGTGTGCAGCACTGCAAAGAGCACTTGTGCTGGGATGAACTGGAATTGGGCACAAGGCAAGGACTTGTGTGAACTTGTGTCTCCCACCAGTGCACAGGGTTTTGTGATATGGTGCATACAGAAAAGGAAAAGAGGAATCTCATTCTCTTACAGTGCTGGGATAAATTGCTGTTTCCAGTGGTCATCTCGGAATCTATGAGGACGGAGGTGGTGGAAGGTAAATGAAGACTGGGGGTGGTAATTGTAGTCTCTGGTACAGCTTTGGGGATGACTTCAGTGGCGTTGCTGGCACTGCCAGGTACGGCTGTGGTGGTTGTGGCACTGGCAGAATGGGATGCTGCAGTTGTAGAAACCAGAACAGGAGCTGAAGTAGTTGGAGGATCTGAAAATCAAGAGCAACAATGACATTTTTTTAAAGCAAGTACACAAAGCAAATCACAAATGGTGATATAAATCTGAGGAGGTACAGAAGCCAAAACCAAATTCCAGTTCTGTTTCCCAGGTAGTCAGACTATCAGTAGGTCTCTGCCTGAAGCTACAGAAATGATTTCCTGAAGTCAAGCTTAATTTTTTAATACGAGTAAAGAACTCTAGATGGGAGGTACTTAAGTTTGAAAACTTGTGGGTTTTTTCAGAACTTCGGAAGATAGTGAACTTGGATCAGGAACTCTTTGCATGTTAGGGAAAACTACATGGAAGTCACTCATCTCTTCAGGATATTATCGGCAATGACTGTGGACTCTCCAGATCCAGTATCTGTCTATAGATAGATAGATAGAGATATATAGGTATCTATATGTAAATCTGCATTGAGTATGTATCTATTGATAGATATGCAATAACATGGCAAATTTTAATGATCTATTGACCATTCACGCTTCTAGTGCTGGGCCCTATTCCTTTTTTTCCATTCCTTCTATATCTTTTCCTGGTTAAGCTTTCCAAAATAAGCAAGCTTTCAACTAAGGGCACAGCAGTGCTGCTGTGAATACAGAAGTCAGTGTTTGTGTTCCACCATCAGGAAACACATTCACTGTAAATATGATTTTGTAGGAACAGCAAAATGGAGATGTGCTTGTATTTACCTTTGTAGCACTTCTTCATGTCAGGCCCCAGCCACATGTTGTCAGGACAGGCACATGTGTACTTGGGAGAGTGGGGAGAGATCTGAGGTGCAGGGAGACACAAGTAGTCACAGCCTCCATTTGGCTGGGGGCTGAGCTCACAAGAGTCTGGTGCTGTTCAAGGATGGAAGAAAAGACAAGTTATTTTTTGAATTATTTCTTGCCCTTGGCAAAGAAATATCAGATCCTCTAAAAAGACCTTCTTCCAGTCCCTACCTCAATTAATTGGGCTGCTTAAGCACCTTTACAGTTCATACAGTGGAGTGGAATCTTACACAGTGCTATAAAAACTGCCCAAATGCATAATGAATGGGAAGCATCACAGTGACAGGAGTAACTCACTGTTATCAAAGATGCTAATTAAACAGCTATGAACAAATTGCAGCCTTTCCAATAAATGCTGCTGCTGAATTAATTATGCAGGAACTTCAAACATTAGGCATTGATTACCCATTATTACCTGTGCTTTTTCTCTCATCAAGAACCATCAGGAAGCATTTCATTTGCCACCTCAAATAAACCTGATTAAGGGCCATGACACCCCGAGGTTGCATCTTACCTTTGGGCTGCTTTAATTCATGGAACACCACGATGTCATGAGGGTTATTGAGATTCTCTGCCAAAATGGAGATGTCCAAGCCGTTGAGCCTGTTTGCACTGAAGATGGCTTCGTTCTCCAGGTCAGTCCAGAACACTCTGTCCTGCAGGGAACACATGGGATTCCTGACCCCAGCTACTCAAACCCAGCTTGAGCTGGATTAAACTCCAGCAGTCACAGTCAGTGCACAGTACGTCTACCTTGGGGCAACTTCAGCTCTTGCTACTGCTATCTGCAGCTTTTGCTTTTTATTCTTGGACAATGGTCAAGAGTCCAGCACTCCTATAACGTGCTTAGCAATTCTGAGGAGCTCTGAGACTGAGGTGAGGGAGCAGAAATTTAGTTGGGTGTAGATGAGTTCAGTTGTTTCTGAACCATTTTTTTGGAAGTTTTTTTCTCCTTTCCAAAGACAAGACCTGCATTAAACAGGTATCTCTGAAGTGGCCAGTGCCTAGAGCACACCTGGAAGCTGAGGGCCTATTTCTGTTTTTTTTATTTATATCCTTTGCATGGCATACATACTATGATTGAAGATACAAAATTACTGGTCAGGGAGGTACCCAGGAACTGCAGTTCTCAAACTGTATTTAGTCGGTCAGTTGGCTGTGTGTGCTGCTGCCTGCTAAAAACCACGCGCGTTTCTGTAAGGAAAGACACACTGCCGGAGAACAAGGAAAACTTACCAAAAGCAAAAGGGTTGTTTTGAATGTTTAATGTTTGATTTTTTTAATGTCTGTTGTCCTACACAGCCATTCAGACCATGAAGGCCGTAGAGAGGTGAAACAAGCCCAGAGATCCTTCAAAACACTGCTGATTGAGGTAATGCTAAAGAGCAGCAGTGCCTTGGGGAAACCTGGGCCCGAAGTTGGATGCCCAGATATCACACACAGCTCATGGGAAGAATAAGGGATTTAAGGAAGAGGATTTTGTGGAGTCAAAAGCTAACCAGACACCTTTCTCTGCTATAGCTTACCTACAGTGACTGCCAAAGCTTTTGTTCCCCTGATCATTTACTGCACTGGTACTACATTAGGTAAAAGCATGAGACAACACACTGCCCCTGACTAAAGGCTTTAAAACCCAATTTTCCCTGCTGAACCCACACCAGGTTAATCAGTTTCTATGGCAGCGACTGCGCTTGCTGAGCTTTCTGTGCTGTGCAAAAGGCAGAGCTTTTAATCAAGAAGAGCTCCGAGACCTTCCCAGTCTCCAGTCTGTTCTGCATCCGTTTTCGACCCTTACCTCAAACACAGCCAAGCCAAAAGGATGGCTCAGATCGTCCACAGAGGAGATCAGAACTTTTCTGTTGCTGCCATTGAAATCAATGCAGGACAGTGAATGCAATTTGGAGTCTACCCAGTAGAGACGCTGATTCAGCAAATCTGAAAAGTAAAACACAATGAAGCAAAATTACACACAGCTCTTGCAACTTTTTTCTCTTGCCCAGCATGTTTTTCCTGCTGGCAGCATGACTAATCTTTTTATTATTGGGCTTCTTTTTTTTTTTTTAACACTAGTTCTGATTTTGACTCCGTGCCCAGATATGCTGGGATAAGACCCTATAAATAAGATTAAAAAGGAGGAACATTCTGCTCTGTGTGTGTGTGGGGAATGCCTGACTGACAGCCTTGTACAATGAGGTTCTTTTGTTAGCAGGAGCAGCAGGGCAGCAGCACTTTGGGCTTCCCAGAGTCACTCCCTCAGTGCCTGAGTGAGGAGCTCCATCCCTCTCCTGCTGGAGAACACCTACTGTGGTTCCAGTGAAATGCCTCTCTGAAGGAACTGTGAGATTCACATGTTTTCAGTGAAGAAGAATCCTGGGTCCAGCACCCCTTCTTGTGCTGCAGGCTGGGGGAACGCTGCTGGTGCTACCAACAACCAGGCAGGTTTTGGGGAGGGTGTAAATCAGAATGAGAGGGAAGGAGCCAATGTTATTTGGAATCCTAAGCACTGCATTTCTCTTTTTGGAGCAAATTCACTCATTTTGGATGAGATTCACTGAACAGAATGCAAGTGGATGAGAGCCAGCACGAAACAAGTTATGAAATGAAACAAGTCATTAATTAATTTCTTAATTACTAAATGATAACATTATTTGTTCGCAGCAGTAGCACTTCAGGACTACGCAATGGCAGCAACATTTTCTCCTACATCCCTGTCACAGCCAGAATTTTCAAATATAAATCCAAGCAGAGAACCTCAAATCAGGGTGGTGTGAACACACACAGCTCTAACTCTAGAGCAGGAGGGTCCCTGCTGCTCCATGAAACGTCCTTTCCACTCCTGCAGTAGTGACAGAGTATTTTAGGATTTGTGTGTGCAGGTGCCTTTGCACATTTACACTTTTGTTTTCCTGTTTAACAATAAAGACAAGTTGCTGCAGCCCTAACCTGGGCCCTTACCAAGGGTGATGCCGTTTGGCCACTCGATGTTGTCTGTCACCAGCACCCGCCGCCCCACGCCGTTCAGGCCAGCCTTCTCAATCTTGGCTTTGTCTCCCCAGTCAGACCAGTACATGAACCTGAGAGACACATGTAAGAAAGCAGTTAATTGGTTTTAGTTAGGACACCTGCACTGCTGTTTGCAGCAGGAGGTGCCCTGTTCTCTCCTTATTATAGCAAAGCCTTTGGCCACTTCAGTTAATTCTGATGTGCACCTGGTGGAGCCACATGCTGTTCTCCCCCGGGTATCCTGCCACAAAGCTTGCACCAGAATGCAAAATCTCACCTTAGTAACTAATCCTGCAAACTATCTCCTGTGCCTGTTAGGTGTGTGATGTTCACTCATCCTCAAACACAAGCCCAGCCACAAGTCAGACTGACTTTTTTAATTTTTCAGCACAACTGATTTGCCCAGACCAGCTTGGGCCCATTGAACACATGACCTGACCAGGAATTTGAGAACTTCCTTTAACAGCAGGGGCCTTGCCAAGATTAAGCTGAACCACCTCAGCAGCCACACTGACCTATCTTAAAGGGCATCTGAAGCCTTAATGAGATGAGAACCACCAATGAGTTTGTCAGAGAGGCAGAGAGATGACTGGAACGTGTCTGTTGGCAAAGGGGTGTTTGTGGTGATTACACCTACCTCTGTGTGGGATCAACAGCAATGGCTCTTGGCTCACTGAGGTCACTGTTGAAAAGCGTCCTCCTCCTGCTTCCATCTGCCGTGGCCACTGAGATGGTCTTGTTTCCAGAATCTGTCCAGTAGATGTTCTTATGGACCCAGTCTATGGCCAGTCCCTCCGGGGAGTTCAGCTGGCTGTCGATCAGGATCACCTGCTCGGCCGTGTCGCTTGCTTTGTCTATGTAGGCACTGCAAGGAGAGGACAGATCAGGGGGCTGGCACAGCCCCGAGGGGCTGGGCTCACATGCCCAGGGTTGGGGCTCATGTGGCAGCATGGCTGGCACAGGAACCCTTTCGGCTGCTACCTTGTACTTTCTCCTACAGCTGCTTATTTCCCCGTGCCTGTACGACATCATTTTCTCAGTAGGGAACTGTCGTTTCCTTTTTATACCTGCTTCCTGCTGTAACTGCATCCTTCAGCAAAACATTCACTTCAGGCACGTTAACTGCAATAGCTCTGATTCCTGGCATTTATGGACATTAGAAATATAATCCCCTGGGCTCTGCTGAACAGAGTTGTACTTACCATGCAATAAATGTGCTTAAACGTGCTGCAGAATTAGGACCTGTGTAGCTAATTATGGTTCATCAAAGGAATTAATGAAGCTGCATTCATTTGGCAAGTGATTTCATTAAATACAAAGAAAATGTTCGCTAAATATTAGTGGCAGTTTCAAAATTTTTTAAAACACTAATGAAAGGCAGCAGACTCCACATGGATGTTTCATGAATAACTCAATGTTGCTCCTACAAACACACAGACTGATCCTGCTCTCAATATCAGCCGCCCTGAGCGAACTGAAATCAAGTTATTCTGAGTTTGCATCAGTGTTTGTAAAAGCTTAGTCTTGTTCTTCGAATAACTCCATACATCTTAAAACAGTTATAAAAGAGCAGAAAGTTTTGTTTAGAAATGTTTGATATTAATGATAGCAGTGATACCTTAAAGAGGATGCTAATTGTTAAGAAGTTATAATTGCACAGCTTGCTCTGCAGAAAAGATGGGACAACAAAGCTAATACAAGCAGGAATAAGAAAGGGGGGGGGAAAGCCTGTTATTTGGAAAAAGGCTTGGTAAAGACATGCTCAGGGTATGAACACTATTCAGTGGCTCCCAGCATCCCAGGGCATCAATGTCAGAGAGCTGCAGAAGGAGCTGTTTTTTAGATAATTCCATGTGTATGAACCCAGCCCCAGCCAGACCCAGGGAGAGCAGACAGCTTTCTTCTCTAAGTGTCCTCGCTTTCAGAGCCCCACAGGCCCCTCAGGGTACCTGCCCAGCTACACAACTGCTCAGCACAACCTGGGCAAATCTCCCTGCCAGTGGCATGGGAGCTACCACAGCCTGCAGGAACCCTGGCCTGCCTCCTGCGTGCTGACAGCAATCAGCCTCTGCCTGATCATCAGCTAAAACCCCTGCAACAGGCTGCAATAGCTGTGCAAATGAGAACATACACGGGGGATTTTCAGAGCATTGATTAAATCAATTTTTGACTTATGCACACTTGCAAGCCCTCGCACATAATACTGTGACGGATGCCACAAAAACAGCTGTAGGAGGAGTGAGAATGAGAATTACAGAATGTGGACTGTGGTCAAATGCTGTGAATTTAAATCCAGTCTACCAGAGGCTACAGTGGGCAGCAGCTTGTGACTGTGTTGCTGCCTCCTTGCTCCCACTGTTTGCCCACTTTGTGCTTCCAGATGCCAGGTCCTTTGTACCTTCCCATACAACAAGCCCACAGCCTCGCCCTGCTTTGCAGGATCACATTCAGTAAACAAGAGTCTGCGTTTAACCGCACAAGTGCAGCAGGATCTTGTATTGACAAAAAGTCACCCTGTATTATCAAACCAGAGAACTGTGCAAGCCTCTGATTTCTTTATCCATTCCTTTAAAATCTTACAAACTGTGGGCCACAACAGGTAATCCTGTAAGGGCAGAAAAGCCCTCAGGTTCCTGGCTCCCTGCATTGTTCACTGCAGATTTAAGGGTACAGACTGAACTGAAGCTTTGGGAAGGGACCAACACACATCCTCTCTTGGCCTTACCTGTAGATTTTTCGGTAGAACAAATCACACCAGTATATTCTGTTTGTTGACACCTCCACGTCCAGCGCCACGACGTTCTTCAGCATGGGAATGATGCGGGAGTAGTCCCTTTTCACCAGGTCTATCTTACGGACCTCGTGGCGGTTGGTGAAGATCAGGTACGGGCTCTTGCCTACCACAGAAAATCAGCACATTTGTCACTTCAGCAGCTGTCCCGAGGGCTGGACTCAGCTTTCATTTCTCAAACAACAATGGAACTGTCAGTCACTGATAGTCCCCCTTTGTACAGAAGCTTTACTCCACAAGGGAAGCAAGTGCAAAGGGCTTCCAGAGGCAGGGCTGTCACACGAGGGCACGGAGGGCAGCAGCACCTCTGTGGTCCCTGGACACATGCTTGGGTCTTGCAAAACTCAGGGGAGTGTCCTCACCATCAATTACACATCTCAGATACAAAATCAAAGGCCAGATTTTGGTGACATAGGGTTGGGAGGGTGGAGGGGTGGCTAAACTACCTTGCTGTAATTGGGATAATTTTTTTTTTCAATACTGCTACCAACTAAATGTTTTTGCTGCACTGTTTTCAATAACACCTGTCAAGAGACTTTCTTTTCTAGTTTCAGCTTCAAACAGCCAAGCAACGACTGCAATCTTGCTCTGTACACTGTTAAAATATTCTGATCTGCATCATCAGTAGTTCTTGCCTAGAGACGCATCTGCCATCGCTGCAGCAGTTCTGTGCTGCTCAGGAGATGGTTTTGCTTGCTTTGCTTGTTTCCTTTTGTTTCTGTTCCCCCCAGCCCTGCGAGCGTGTTTTCTTATCTGAGTTGTGTCATTGAGCAAGCAGAGTTTAAGTGCCCGTGGCGTTGTCTTACCTACAGCTTTGCAGTTCTTGGACAGGGTGTCCATCTCGTATCCTTCGTAGCACTCACATTTGTAGTCTCCCTTGTAATTAATGCAGATCTGGCTACAAGCGTCTGGATTCTCACATTCATCTATGTCTGAAAGGAGTGTTTGAAACCCATCAATAACTTGAAATCAAACCATCTGTGATGGAGCAATGCTCAAGTGAATATAATCATGTCTCTCTATGGTGAAACACAAGGGACTGCTGTTTGCATGTAAATTACCTCCACACGTTTTTTTATCCAGGAGCTTGTATCCGGGTGGGCATTCGCACTCGAAACCAATCTTCAGGTCTTTGCATATGTGTGAGCAGCCACCGTTGTTCATCGAGCATTCATTAATACCTGGAAGGGACGCACAGATTATCTGTGACAAACAAGGATTTTGAGTGGTGAGAATAAAATTTAGAGATGTCCTTAGAAGTTTTCCCACATCTTTCATCTAGTTTTGGTAGCCAGGAGCTGGCCCCACAGAGCACATGCGTGACTTCACAGATAGGAAGCCTCCACTGTATCACTTTCTTGCTCTTTATTATTCCAAACCAGAGCTGTGGGATCCTATGGACTCAAAGCCAGTGGCTAAATGACAGGGAGCCCTGGGGATACAGTGTATGTGAGTCTCTGTGTCTCATCCCATCAGAGAGCTGCTGCTTTGAGCATGTTCTGCCACATGTGAGAAACTTCCAAGGGACCCAAGGGCTCTCTCCAGGATACTCCTCCTTCCCCACACACTGGTTCATGTTGACTTTTCTGAACAGTCTCTCTGAGCTTTAATAATTCATGCTGGAGGACTCTCATCTCCCAGGGGCCAGCTATTTTGAAATACTGTATTTCTATTTCCCCATCTAGCTCCAAGGAATGATCTCTGTGAAAAATTCCAGAAACACCCAAGTACAGTCTGTCAGAGGTACTCCATTAGCACCGAGATACAGTCCTCCCACAAACCCGTCCCACACAACAGGCTCTGCTGGCAGCCCAAGTGTGCAATTTATGAAACAACAGGCCCCATCCTCTCCTGGGGCCCTGTCTAATCTAAGACCACCTCTCTGATCCTGCTTTCAAGTGCTCAAATGAAAAACAGGCTAAATGGATCCTTGTAACTAGAATTGAATGAGAAGTTGAGGAAAGTTGGTTTCCTGGCAGAAATAACATTTCTTTCTGTTGTAATTGACCTACACAAGGTGAAGACAAAGTCCTCTCCCTAAAGACTGCAGAACAGGAGCTGTGGGATTTCAGGGATAGTGGGCTCACTAGAACAAGCCAAACCGATTTGCTCCCATCTGTAATGCAATTTAAAGGCAAATTTTTCATTTATCTTCTTGCTTCCTTGCACACTGCAAGTGAGCAGCACAGCAGACCCATTAAACCACTGTTCTTGGAAGAAAAGGGAAACAACCACAAGCCAATTAAGTCAATAAGATTAGGAAAATAACATGCCAGAAAGAACTCCATCTCAGCTCTGGGATGCTTTCACCTTCCTATCAGGCACACACATATAGGTATCAATACATAATTAATAGAGCACCTTCACTGGGCTCTTGGAAGGCATCCACAGTCACACTGTGTGTGCACACGGTTCAGTGACATTTGTGGACAGAAATCACCTATTCCTGCACTGGCACAGGCCTTTAGCGAATTGGGTCATAAACATACACAACTGCTCTCAGCAAAGTACTACAAAGGCTGTTTTGACTGCCAAGGAAACCCTCCCTCAGATGAGTCCCATGGTTTCAGAGGTGTTTTGTGGGATGGATTTAGGGGCTGTAAATCAAGTGCTGCTTCACTTGCTGCACTTCTCAAGAGGAGCTGAGGAGGAGCCAGGCTGAGCCTGTTCTCTTTCTGCTGGGCAGCTGCTGCCCTTGACCCAAACTTCAGCAGTACATTCCCTGCCTGCCTAAGATAAGACAAGTGCTGTCCTGTCTCCTGCAGTGCTTTTTGGGGGCATCTCGGAGGGCACTGCAGAGTCCAGCATAGCCAGACAGACACACTGAGATGAGGAGTGCATCCTGCACCTCCTGCCTCCTGTGTGGTTTAGGTTTGTGTGGCTGTTACATTCTCAGAAACCCCCATCACTCTGCTCTCTTCAAGGAACACATTCCTTTGGGGGCTCTTTGCTTCCCAACTCCATCAACACCTCACTGCCAGCCTGGGACTGCACCAAGTCAGCCACGGCACCACAACCACTGGGTGAGCACCAAGCCCAGCTGTGCCCCTGCCCAGTCTCCCAAGACAAACTGGGCTGCCAGCTTTGTTGGGAGACCTCTACAGACAGACAAGTTGCAACACCCACTCAGAGAAAGAGGGAGATGTGGATTAGTGTGGAAGAAAGCAAGGGTGGGAAGAAAGTGGGAGGTAAGAGCTTCCTCACTAGGCATGCACACACACTTCTGTCTCTGTACAGGGAGAGACTGGCAGTTCTTCCTGGGTTATTTAGGTGGCAGGCACTGAGCTCCATGATGTCATGGAAAGGGATGTCTGTCAGAGACATCTCTGCACTGGGAAAAAACCAGAGGTGTTTGGGTAACGCTGCAGATTGGGGCTGGTGCCCACAGTGCCCAGCTGGAAAGGGAGAGAGGGGCTGCCCTATGGAGAAGGAGCCTGTGGCCTGGGCTCTGTTCCCTGGCTCCGACAGCCCCATGCATTCCTGCAGCCCAAGGCTGGCAGGAGCAGAGAGCAACCAGCCGTCACTGCTGAGGGGAGCAGCAGCAACAGGTATAACCCAGAAGTGGCTGAAATCACCTCTCAGTGATTGCTGCCACTCTGTGTGCTTTCCCCTCCAAAGCATGTTCCAAAATGCTGTATTTTTATGGTGTTATCATCATCTTACAATTCAAAGATAATTTAGGCAATGAGGCTAAATAAACTGGTCTGTGCTGTGGGGGACACTAGTATCTGGGGAGAGGGGGAATTCCTGGTTCCTAGTCCCGTGCTCAGTTCATACATCCCTCCAAGAATAAAAACTGAGTGGAGAAGGGCACAGTTCAAACTTAGAGATGATCAGACTAGGCTACTAATTATATTCATATGAAGGGTGATGAGAGAATAAAGGCAAGGAAGGAGGAGCAGAGTGAGAAATAGCATTAGCAGCTACATGTGGTTACACTCAAAGCTGTGAGCACCAGATGGAGAAGAGGGGAAGCAGTTACAACAAGAGCAACACGTAGAAGGCAAGTACTGTACCACATTCTTTCATAGGCTCGTCAGACCAGTCCCTGCAGTCTCTATGTGAATCGCACACTTTGCCTCCGTCAATGCACTCTCCACTCTTACACTGAAACTTGCTGGGACTTTCACATGCTGACTCTGTCAGGTTGGGCAAGAGAGGAAAGCAACTAAGTTAGATGAGGCTGGTAACAACAAACAGGCTGACATAAAGCTCAAGAGCGTGTCATTAGCAGAAATGGGATGGGATTAAGTAAATGAACATTGAGCCTGAGCACCATGCAAAGAACTTTTCAAGCCATGCACTCTGCCTGGTCAGCACAGTCATCTCTCCCAAGCAACCCAACTGCCAGAGCAGCTTACAGCTCTGCACAGGACGCAGCCTGCCGTGGCCCAGAGGAGCAGCACAGGCCACCTCCTTTTCCATGGCCACGCAGCCTGGCAGGCCTGGGCCACGGAGCACGAGGAGCACGGAGCCGTCTGCACCCACCTTGCACACAGCCGGCCTCGTCGCTGTTGTCAGGACAGTCGTGCACCTTGTCACACTGCTTCGCTCCGTGGATACACGTCCCATCGCCACACTGGAATTCATCCGGCCGGCACGTCACCAGGGCTTTAAGGCAACACATCCAAGCATTAGTCACACAGAACTCCATCGTTTGTGTGGTACCTTTTAGCCACGTCCCTCTGACGCTGCTGGAGCTCTGCACCCTCTGTCAGCAAACGTCAGAGCATTGGCTGCTTCCACCGAAGCAACAGAGGAAGCAGCTGCCTCAGCCACCGTCCCCTTGTGCCTCTCTGCCATCCCACATCACCCTCTGCATCCTTGGGGAAAGAGCCCCGAAGGCTGTATGAGCAGATGTAGTCAAAACAGAACTGTGCAAGCAGTGAAGCCTCTCAGGTGGGAGAGGCCAGGCTGCCTTCCAGCTGGGAGTGTACAGCGGCACTGAGTAGGGAAAGGCAACTGCTCCTCAGCTCTCCTTTCTTCAGAAAACATCACATCTTTCAAAACTTGTTCAGGCTGAGGGCCCAGGCAAGAAACATGTCTTGACTCTCTGCCAAAGCCAGTGTGGTCACACCAGGGATGGAGCCAGGAACGAGACATGAGCATCAGGTGACTAAATGCCCTTGAGCCAACAGACCACTGGAAGGCAGAAGAGCTCCACTGCACTGGGCATGGGGGTTCCAGCCCAAAACACCTCCACAATATTGGGCAGAGACAGGAAAAGCCACAAGACCTGGCAGAGGAAGGGAGAAATCCTGCCTTTAGAAACACACAGTATTCACATGAGGAAAATTTGGAAATAGCACTGCTCCTTGGAGAGGAAAGTCATATGCACTATATTCATAAAAGGCTACAAAGTGAGAAAAATATCCCAAGCAGTGAGCCCAGTTATGTGACCAGCTGTGTCACCACATTTCAGCTAAGAAACCCAGGCACAGAAATGGAAAACCTCTGTGGGACATCTGGGACAGCAGCTCCAAACTAAGCATGTGGGATCTGCTGCTCCAAATGGAGAAGAATGAAGGGGTGACAAAGAAGCAAAGCCGTGGTGTGGGAGAGTCACAGAGCGCAGGTCTGGAACTGGCACCAGGAGCTCCTGCAGGGAGGCAGAGGCACTTCTGCTTCAGCTGCTCCTGCCATTTACAGCCGCCTGCCTGGAGAAGCCCCAAAGATGGAGACACCACCTTTGCCCATGGGAAACCCTGGATTCTGCCCAGCTGAACCTTGGCCACTGCAAGGCTTTTCCTCCTGTCTCACTGAAAATTCCTTTGCCATAATTATTCCTTGCCCACACCCCAACATGAAAACCACGTTGCTTCACCTTTTCTGTAGCAACTTCTGTATCTGGAGGCAGGAAAGGATGGTCCTCCATTTCTGACTATAAATATTAACACCACCCCNAATTAAAGCCAGTGCGGTCTTGTCTTTTCTGGAACAGGAACAGGTCTCCAGTTTATCAAGTAAATCTGCAGGACAACAGCTACAGATTTGGAAGGCAGCTGTTATAAAACCCGTAATTGTCCTCAATTGTAATCTTCAAACCTCCTCTAAATAGCACTTATAGCTAGATACTAAGAACAGAAAGGTTTCTAATCATGAAACAAATCGAAACAAAGGAGAATTTTGTAGGAATTGCAAGGACAATGTTGCACAAGCACCACAAGACTGAGAGAAAAGTGACAGCACAGCGCTTAACTCGATTGCTACTGCAAAACATAGATGTGGGACTGTACAGCACCACTGCACAAAGCTTTGCTTCAGGAGACAGATGTTTGGACACAGGCTTGGTTTCCTGGCTCACTTCTCACTCCATCAGACCTGTGGAAGTTCAGACCTCTGAGGTTCAGCCCCAGAGGCTCTTAATAGACATCTGAAAAGAGCAAATACATTAACAACTCTCACTGATCACAAACGTGTAAAATGCAGGTACAGCATTTTGGTGCATTTTTCAGGAGAGAGAATGCCATGTTTATATCTGGCCTGGAGAAGCACAGAGGGCCAGGAACTTTGTTATCCTGAAGCCAAGACACTGACCCATCTCAGCCCCACTGGCAGAGTTGCCAGCACGTTCCAATCAGGACCATTCCCAAAGCAAAGCAATATCCCAAGAGGAGGGAAGAGCTGTGCTGTTTATTTGCACAAAATGTTCAGAAAATTGCTGTGCTATTTTAGAGGGTTTAAATCAGTAGTTTTACAGCCATCTTCTCTGCAAATCAAATACAAAACAAATTACCAAAGCCCTGCTAAATTAACAGACACCCTCCAGAGACACAGTTCCCATTTACAAATACTGGGCACAAAGCTGTACCACTCAAATTCAGCAGGTGTATTCCAGATTCCAAATTCAGTCTGAGTTTCTTCTGTTTTCTGGGGTTTTTTTCCTCCCCCAAAAAAGAAAATCCCAGCATCTGCAAAATGAATCAATCCCATTTTATGGATGAGGAGGCAGAGGTAGGTCCAGTCTCAAGGGATCTGTTTTTTCTCTGTCAGTTATAAGCATTACTCTCCTTCCTGGATGCCCTTAATTCAAATTGCAAAGGACATTTAAAAATAAAACTATTCCAGATTTGGAGACTAATAAATCTAACCTAATGTTCACTTTATAAATATACATACATATTTGAATATATATGCTTGGGAAAAAACCCCCGCCACTCAATGTTCTCACACAGCCTTCCTGAAATGACTCATTCTCTCCTATTTATTTGCTGTCTTGCTGCCAAAACCTGTTCACCAATTGTCACCCTTCATTTCTGCTCTACTCATTTACCACCCCAAAATGTTTATAACAAATGACTGGGGATGGCCTCAGGACCTTTTTATTTTACAGCCTCAGCTCCCATCCCCATTTTATACTGTGCAAACCCATATGATTCCCATTTGCTAGAGAAGTCACAGTGGTGGGATCTGAAGTTTTAGTCAAGTCCAGCCTAGGGGTATATGTGCCATCCCTGTTGCTAAGGGTATGGAGCAGTGCCACATCACACTGATCTCAAACAGAGAATTTCCAGAGAGGAAAAGAATCATAAAGGTTCCTGAACTCTTCAGTCCAAGAGTTGACCAGTGACGCCGAGTTTCCAGAGCTCTCAGATGTCACTCAGTTACTGCAGGCAGGTGCACCCCAGCAACAGCTGCATTTGGGATGGGGAAGCAACATTAATTTTGGCTCTGACCCAGGCAATCCATCACCTATGAGCACTCAGTGCTGCACGTCCTCTCCTGGTTATTACCTCAGAGTCCCCTCCCGTGGTGTGAACAGCCACAGGCTCGGGCACCTCTGTGACACTGCAGTGTAAATGGCAGAACCAGGGACTCCTGCAGTAGGTAAAACATGGGCTTTGAAGGCCACTGTTCCCTGGCCCACAGGAGCAGAATCAGCTCACGGGCACATTGTGCTGTGCTGGGACTTTCTGGGGAGAAAACCCTCATGTGCTAAACCTCCACTACTCAGAGACAGAACTGTCACCAGTCACTTGTGCCACATTTCCCCCTTTCTCCGCTGGTTGTCAGCACCGTGCTGTGCTGCAGCGGTGTCCAGCTGCGTCCTCTGTCCCTGGGAGCTGCCTCTGGAGGATCTGGAAGTGCTGCCTGGGGAGGCTGCTCTGCAGCTGAGGGATGGTGTCAGAGCTCCTCTTGGGCCTCACATCCCAGCAGTCTGAGCTCAGCTGGTGCCTGTCATGTCAGGGGAAGGAGCTGAGGAACGGCGAGCTCCCTGCCACTGCCTCCTGATTCAGAGGGGATACAAGTGTAGGACTGCCCACAGGAGGTCTCAGAATGAAAACAGGCAGCAAACACCCCAGGCTGTCCCAGTCAGTAGGGCACATCCCCACCAGACATGCTCCTGCATGGCTTTCTTACAGTCCTGTCATACCAAATGGATGCCAGGAACCAACTTTGTCTCCTGACTCCACTGTCCCTGTGACCCTTTGACCCCGGCAGTACTGCCCGGGTACCTCCCGCCCAAGAGCTCTCTCATCTCCTGTATCACCTTCATGGAGATGCAGGAAAAGACATCCTGCTGATCCATCCCTACTTGGAAAGGGTTGACAGTGGTGACATCCTTGTGCCCAACAAAATAGCTTCCCCTGTTCTGCTCTCACCTCTCTTAAGAGTCCTTGGCTATTTTAAAGGCATAACAGCTCCGTGGTTACCTGTGGCCTATCCCCCTGCTCTCCTGCAGGGTAAACAGTTGTGCCCAAGACCTCCAACATCCTCCTCTTGTTCAAGAAGGCAGTGAAGTTAGATCTACTTCTCTCTGCTGGGGAGAGAGTCTGATCCCCAGCTCACTGAAGGGGTCTCCCACACAGCTGCTCTGGGCTCACCAGCCTGGACTTGGTGTTCTCTTGGGTAGGAAAAGTGGTAAATTTTCTTAGGTGCCTTGCAGAAATCCCTGGTTTCTGCCCTCCTCCCCAGAGGTGGCCCAATGTCAGAGCTGCTAAATATATACAGCTATGTAAATATTTTATTTCAATCTTGTCACTATGAATATTTTAGGCAAACATTTTGTTCTTATTTTCTTGTCTCTCTCTCTCCCTCCTCAGGTAAGTGACCAGCTTGAACAGTTTAGTGGCTGAAAATGGATGAACCATTAGAAATACCACACATACCAACTCCAGCATGAGAAATGCATAGAGCCAGCTGAAAAAAAATCCATTATTTATTAGCTCTGTGCCTTTATCAAGCCAAACTCAAAGTGCATTTCAAACTGGGTTCTTCAGAGGTATTGCTCTTGACTGCCTTGTTCAGTATACTCCAACTTCAGAGGCAGAAAATGAATTATTTTTTTCTGCTGATCATATATTCCCTTTAGCATGGCAGCTTCTAACCTCCAGGCTGTGACCCCACCGTGCAGCCCGAGGGCTTTGAACATTTTTCCCATTTTTCATTCCTTGTCTTTCTAGTGAAACACATCTCTTCTAAGGCACGGTACCATCCTGCAGCTCTTACAGCTCCCCTCTGAATCCTCAAGGAAAAAGCATGAAAGGAGCCTGGAATACACCTGACCCTGCAGGGCTGGGCACCCAGCCAGCCATTCGGGACACAAGCGCTCCTTGTCAGGCACAGAGACATCAAAGACCTGCCCCAACGCAGAGCCCCCAGCAGCCTCCCAGCCTTGTCCCCACCCCGGAGAGCCAGCCCTGCCCCTGCAGGCACTCACGGCAGTCCTGCTCATCAGACTTGTCCTTGCAGTCCTCATCGCCGTCGCACTTCCAGTTGAGGTGGATGCACTCCCCGTTGCCGCACTGGAACTCGTGGGCCGCGCACGTGTTGAGGGCCTTGGCGTCATGGCCACACTTGTCCACCGACTCGTCCGACTGGTCCTCGCAGTCGGGCTGGTTGTCGCACACCCACAGCTCCGGGATGCACATGCTGTTGTTGCACTGGAACTCGTTGGGGTTGCAGGTCAGGGGGGAGCATTTCCTTTCGTCGCTGCCGTCCCCGCAGTCGTTGTCGCCGTCGCACACGAAGATGATGGAGATGCACGATTTGTTACTGCACTGGAACTCGTTGGGAGAACAAGCTTGGAAATACAAACAAACAGGCAGGATGTGAGGTCTCCAAACCACTCCTCACCACTGCACCAGCCATAGCACATTAGGGATGTCTGAGAGAGAGGGAGGATGAAGGCATTACTGTGGCTGTCCTAGCCAAAAACATTTTTCCCAATGGTAAAATACACAGCAAGGAGCAGGGGAAGAGCCAGTACTCGACCCCCAAGGTGTGCCACAGGAGGATCCTCGACAGGCCATGGGCAGCAGGGCTGTGAGAGCTGCAGGTGAGGGAAGTGGGGGGGCAGGAGCTGCAGCTGCAATGAGCTCCATCCATGGGGTGACAGTACAGGGACAGCGGGAGATGGCAGGGCAGAGGCTGGGCTGTGCTTGGCTCCACACTGACATTACCAGCTTCCTGACTTTCATCATTCACAATCAGGTTTCAGGATTTCACAGTATGCCTGGTTTTGGACATATTAAGTGGGATGTGTAGGGTAAATATTTAGTGAGTCGAGCATCAATTTAGCTGCAATCTGCCAGTAAGGCCCTTTACAACACGCTGAATGCCTTCCCTGGAAATCACAACTCAACATTAACATACAAATGAGGCGCTTGTCAGAGAGAAGCTGAGTGGAGAACTCTCCTCTGCAAGCCTAATGGACAGCTGAACCACAGAAGCCTCTGCAAATTAAAGTTTCAGGTACTCCAACAACGTGCAGGTCAGTCACTTTAATTCATCAAGGTGTGGGGGAACCAAAGCCCTGGAAGAAATTCTCCATTAGTACTTTGAGGCAGTTACTTCCAAAAGAATCTGCCTCTGCAGTTTCAGTCATCTACGGGGAAGTCAGGGAAGTCATGGCTTTGATAATCACAAGTACAATAAATATAAATGTATAAATTACAATAAGCTTCCCCCTCCCCCTTTACATTGCACTTGGGAATCTTTTTGTCTCCAGAAGCAGAACTGTTTATCGTCATATCTGCAGAGCCCCTGCAATGACCCACACAGTGGTACCAATCCCTGCAATGCCAAGTGCACCTGGAAAGCAGCAGAATCCCTGTAAAGGAGCATCACATCCCAGCCTTCAGCCAGTGACAGGAACCCAGTGGTATTCTGCTCAAGTGTTATCTCTGTTCTATACCTGGGAATGAAGCTCTATTTATAAGAACACCTTCACTTGCACAGATGCTTATATACATTGTAGCTTGCAAACCTGCTGGGCTCTGTTACCCTGAGCAGCCTGTCATTTTACACCAGAGCATGACAATATATATACACCTGTCCCCACCTGCCCTGTGCCCTGTCCCATTTAGTCCCAGGTTTTCCAGATATTACAGAACAACAATCTGCCTAATTAGAAGAGGAGGAGGATCGCCTCCCTTGGTGCAATACTGGCATGCACTGCCCAGGACCCAGGCTCCCTCCAACAGGAATAAATGCTAAAGGGACTCTCAGCTGCCCAACCTGACATCCATAATGAAATGTAACAGAGTGCAATCACCAAAGGGGCGCTCCGTGTTACCCACCACAGGATCAGCTGGTCCAGGCAGGATGCTCAGGCTCCTCCTGTCCTTGGCAGAGTATTTTGGACACAGAGATGCCTCCAGCAGGCACCTGTCCCTTGGAGGAGGCAGTGTTCCTCCTCTTTAAAGAGAGGGAACTGGGATGAGACAACTAATACTAGGACCTGAAATAAAAACAGTCTGCTGGAGAAGCGTCTAAAAAATGCACTCTTTTGAGTGGCAGAATTGAGACCATTAAAATGCTCTGATTTTCAGCCAAATTCTGCTCTTTTCCTTCACTGAACAAACTTTTCTATCCTTATGCCATAACTAGAAATAATCTATCAGCCCTACTATCAGTGCACATCTGTATAACCTAACACTGCCTTCAGATGATGCGTAACATAGAACTGCTTATGGAACTTCACTCCAGAAAGTGAAAATCTGAAGGAACAGTTATAATCTTACCCATCTATTCTAAAAAGGCAGTGGGAAAACTGGAATATTTCTAAGGCTATGTACAGTTTCTGTAACAGATCAAGACGGAGAAGGAGAAATTGCTTTTCTGGCATTACTTTGATGAATCTCAGAAGCAGATCAGAGAGCAAAATCACACGTAGTCCTTTGATCCCTAATGCTTGGGCAAGGTTGTAATGATTTGCACACTCCAAACGTGCATAAAGTTCCTTTCCACCAACTGTAACAAGCCCCTCTTTTTGCCCTCATTGTTTTTCTGGTCCCACCTCCCTCCTCCCCCTGTCTGTACACATTTCCCTTCAGAAATCTGCTGCACTGGCAAATTAGCAACTGATAAACATAGGAGTGGGACACAGACAATGAAGTTTGCACAAAAGCTCCTCCTCTGCACCTACAAATCCCAGCACAGAGATAAAATCACTGATAATCACAGCCAGAAAATAGAAGCAGTTCAGCTTTTGCAACCTCTCATGAGGACTTTCTCAGTGAAGCTTGAGAATTGCTAGCTAGGAAAATTGCACAGTCATGATTATTTTATTTCTCCTTAAAAATTAAATTTAGTGTGATGACAGCACTAGAGACTACAAGCTCTGTCTCCACTGAGCGAGCACAGCACTTTGGCTGTTGCTAACTCCCCTTTCCACCAACACAGTCCTTAGGTGGGGATCAAGCCTTGCCAGCTCCAATGGGACAGTTCCTTCTGGGTCACACACGGCCCCAGCAGAGCCCTCTCTCTCCATGTGCAGCTGGCTCTATCTGGGAAGGCAGATAACGTCCCAGTTCCTCTCCCTCTCCCATTATCCTCTCTGACAGCTAAAATCCACAGGGCACGCCAGGATAAAGCAAAGCCTGCAGCTCTCACCACTGGGGGACCTGCTCTGGCACACTCAGGCAGGAGGAGAAGCTGCTCAGGGTGCCCCTGCACCTGGGCAGGAGCCACCACGCTCGTGCTCTTGGGGTCCTGCTGCATGGCCTGGAGCTGGTTTGGAGAGCCCAACAAAAACCAGCACCACAAATTATCCTACACAGCACCTGAAGAGGTGAGGATGGGGAAGTGAAGTCCCAGGGACACTTTATTTCACATCTCCTGTCATAAATCTGCCAGGGTGCCTGTGCGGCCCCATCACTGCAGTATTTCCCTGCCTCCAGAGCATTTCAACAAAAAATGTGCAAATAGTAATTAAATGGTGACTGGGGTGTTTTTCCTTTGACCTGAGCAATTTGTTTGCATTCCCCGAATTTGTTCCCTTTCCTATTGGAGGCTCATTCACACAAAACAAAGGAAACAAATATTAGTTTGCTTTCTGGAGCACCAAAGAAATAAATGTACTCTGAGGTGTAAAACCTCCTTCAAATATGAGTGATCCCAGTAGAAATCTTGGAAATGTTTGTCAAGAAGAAGTGTTTAACCAAGAGGCTTCAAAGCAGTAAACAAGTGTAACTACAGAACCAGTTTTGTAGAGCACTGTAAGGTGTTAAAATTCTTCATAGTTCTAGGAAGTGAAATCTCACATGTAAAAAATTGTGTAAATGTGATTAGACGTATAGACAATGTATACCAGAGGTGTTCTGCATTAATTTCTGTCATATGTCAATACACAGAGCACAACTGTCTCAGTTTTTGCCTCACAGCTGCAGCCTTGTCCCATCTCTGGAGGAGAGTGAGGCAGAAGCAGCCTCTGGATAGAGGAAGAGAAAAACAATAAAATAAAAGATGATAAGAGAGGTTGCAGTTGTGGCATTAGTGCATCAGGACTGGCTGGTCCTCTCCTGCCCAGAGCCAGGTTTAAGCAGAGGCTTTAGCGAGTAGTCTGGTGGAACAGGGACAATCCTAGCCCAGGTGTGGCACTAAAAAATAAAGATAACTCTACCACGTGCTTTGTAAGTTGCTATAGAAAAAAAAGTAGAATGCTCTAAAGGTATAGAAATCTCTAAAGCTCCAGGGCATTAATTGAAAACTCATTTCAAAATATATATATGTATATAGTATTTCTACAATGGACAACTTTACAAAGTATGGATCCTCAGATCTGGATAAAACTGAAAAAAAAAAAATGGTATAGCCATCATTAAGAGGAGCTGGGAATTACGTACAACAGACTATAACTGCTGTCACTGCTAATTTTTAATTAACCATTTTATAGCTTTTTCAGTAAGAATCAGGTATTTAATCTCTCTCCTTCAAAAGAGTCAGCTCCACTTGAAATTACATGAATGGCTTAAAGAAAGAGAATTACTTGGTAAAATTTAGGGTAAAGTGGATAACAGCATATTTTTCTGACTTCTCCCTAAAGTAACTTAAAAAAATGAGTCTCAAAATTTATGTTTGCTTAAGTCTGATAAAGGATTTTCTGAAGAAGGCCAGGGATGATTTGCACAGACCAGCACTTGCACTGGAGAGGGAGAGATCTGCTCTCGATTCATTGCTGCTCCAGCACTGGCAGGAGAGGCTGGGGGGCTTCAGAGACCCTGCTGAGCTCGGGTTTAGGATGCGAGCTCCGTGTGGCTGCAGGAGGGAAGGGCTGAGCCTCCTCTGCACAGGTAACGAGCACCAGGAGCAAACCCAAACAAACCAACCCCTGAGCTGGACACGGACAAGGAGGCCACAGAGAGCACACAGGATAAATTGTGTTGGAACTCCCAGGCCAGTTACCAACGCTGTCTGCGTGTTAGTTTTACTTAGCCAGTATTTATTTCCAGCCTTCATTGTATCTATATTATTTATTTTGCCTGCAGACAATTGCTTACCAAATACCTGAATGTTTCTTACAGGCCTTCTTACACAGATTTGTGCCTAGAAGGACAAGTTTTCCATGGAAAGCTGCCCTCCAGAAAGGACAGCCAAAGAGGTGGAGGTAAACGAAGATGACCTTGAAGCACATTGCTCTGGAAAAATGACAGGCCTCCTATGGAGGGAATAACGCAGTGGAATTGCAGCCCTGCTCACAGCAGTGGTTGTTGCCATGGTGATTGATACCGAAAAGCCCATACAGACACGAGTGCAGAAGGAATGGTAATTCCTGATATTGTTCAAATCACTAATGTGGCTCAGGAGCCATCTCACATGCTCTCAACAAATTAATATTTGCATGTGCTCTTCTGCCTTTGTCACACTCCTCCCCTCCAACACAAATCAGTTATTTTTCTATTCTTTGCAGCAGCATTTGCATAGTATTAGTTAATTATAATGGAGCCACCGGATGTCAAAGCCCCTGCTGATAAATAATAGTTGGTTCCAAAATGTATTTACTGATTTAGAATGTATCATCATATATTCCCTCCAAGTGGTTTAATTTTCTGAAAATAGAATTAATGATGACCCCACAATTTACAGGGAGAAGCAGTTTATGTGCAAAGGTGTCCACAGTCTCCACTTCCCGGTCTTTAATCTCACTGTAATAAGGTTGCTAACTTACACTTGTGGTCTCCTCAATTTTACTTCAAACCGGGAAAGAGTTAGTAAGTTTATCCCAGGTTCTTCTGGCTGACTGAAAATTCCCTCAAAATAAGAACAAGCAAGTCCAGCATAGAGGGTTTAAGGGTAAAATAAAGCAGCTTGGAAGACAAAAGAGGATGGTCAGAATACCCAAACTTAATGCTGTGCTGGTTTTTGTGAAAATCCAAGACACCCCATGAGGATCTCATGAGATAAAGACATTATTGCTACTGTTCTATATTCTGATTGGAATATAATCAGCTGCGTCAGATTGGAGGTGCTTGGTACAAGCCAAAAATTAAATGGAAAAAAAAAATGCTGGGATATGTTTAGTGAGTTTCTTTTCTGACTTTGAAAATTGGAACCAGTACAGGACAAGCTCCCTCCTATTTCCTTAGACATGACTTGCTTATTAAAGCAGCAATTTTACAAATTGCACCAATTTGGCAAACCCCTCAGAAACACCTGATAATATCCATTAAACTAACAGCTGCTCTAATATTATCACACAAAATTCTGTATTTCTGAGGCATACAGAAATGCTCAGCAAGCAGAGCATCACTGAACAGGGCAGGGCCTCCATCCTGGGACAGCACACACAAACACCACATTACTGGGTTCACGGACCCCCTGGGTCCAGCAGGACTCCCCGGGGTCATGAATTTTCTGCATGACCAGGAGTTCAGTTTTGCCATTACAGAGTTTAAATCACAGGCCCCTCGCCAGGAGAAGCCTGCTCCATGGATCCCACCTCCCAACCATTGGGCAGACTCCCATCCTGTGCTTTATCCTGCCTGCACGGGGATGGCACCAGTTTAACCACTTGGAAAGCTGAGCCATCCCAACAGAATCCAGTCTTTTATGCTGCCATAACTCAGAAGGGAATCCTGGAGGTTTGTACTGAACAAGGAAGCAGTGACTGACCTCACAAAGCTACGAGCACTGCTACTGCTGCTCCTCTCCCACCATGACAACTGTGCACAGCTCAGAGGTACCCAGAGAGACAGAAAATAATCTTGGTTTTTAGCTAGAATTCTTCATTGTTGGAATCACCACACAGGCCTATCTGTGAAAAACAGAACAAAGAGGAGCCACATGGGCCACCCACAGGAAACCTCTCTGAACCAGTGGGCTGGCCAGGTAAGGCAGAGAGAAAAGCCCTGTTTAACCTGCTAATGTGGGCACCACAGCCCAGCTCACAAGGCTGAACTCTGCTGAGCACTGCAGGATGAAGTGGTGCTCACACTGCAAGCAGTGAGGTCACTGCCCCATAACATTTCCACTTCCACTAATTTACTTTGCTTGATGGAAGTTCTTTGTGAGAGGAGATACTTCTTTTTATTGCACTTTTAGAATTAAATATGCACTGCATTTAGAACAAGCACTATTAACTCTTCTGGAGCACTGACAACACAAGGAAAGGCTCAGAGTTGTCACATCTCACCCCCCCAGTTTACCCAACTGTGTCTCACATTTCTCTAGGAACAGTGATCCAAAGTGAGCTTGAATGTGGACTCAGTAACAATTAAAAAGATGCTTTAGAAATAAAACAGTTTGCAAGGCAACTGATATGATGGAAGAAGTACCTTAAAAAAGCAGCACCAGGGACACAGTGAGGCACTTGGCAGAATTTGGTGTAGCCAGACTCAAAATTATGAATATAAGCACATACTATAATGGCCAAGTCTACAAACACGAGACCCCCCTGGTGATTTTGGGAGGGGCAGAGACTGGCAGACTTTTCAGGAAACAACCAGCCCTGGTTATTTCCCATCCTGTGACATCAGGGGGCACAGTTATTTTGTGATGTAAACAACATACCTGTCTATGTACCCACAATTTCAGAAAAGAACAGCAACTATTTTTTGAAGAAAAATATTAGATTACCTACTCAAATAGAAAATTTAATCACTGAGTGATGTTCACTGCAATTAAAACTGTAAGGGTCGCATGCTGACTGAACTGACATTAACAGCAGTGAGATTTCTGTAGCATTGGGGTTTGCCTTTCAGTGTCTTGGCTTTGCAAGAGAAGGCATGTGAGCTGCAATGAAGACTCAGTTGTACAAAGTCAGCAATTATTCTAAAACTTGTTGGATAGAAGTGCAATGAAGTGGTTTTTACTGTGAGCTAAACCTTCCCCACTACACTTTATCAAATAAATAAATTTTTTTGCAAAACATACACAAAGTTAATCCAGTAATTTTATCTTCCTCTGTAGGAAACCGATGCACTTCAGCCACTAAGATAACTTTCAGATGTTTTTTTATCTGTTCATATGACTCATAAACCAACTTTGTTTTTTTTTTTTGCTTTTGCACCACACGACACAGTCCCCTCCTGTGTAGGACTGTGCCAGGTTCCAGCCCACTGATGTTGATTTAGGCTCCAGTTCGTATGCTCAGGAAGCAGAGCTGTTAAGCGCTCGTTAATTAGTGTGACACATGTCCTGGTGGCCACTGAGGATGGGACTCCTTCCCACAGATCTGCCATGGAAACACAAGCACTGGCACTGCCAGATACAGGAGAGTTCCCTTAATAAACCCGAACAGATTCTTGCTCTTTGGATGAACAGGCTTAAAATTATAGCTCCATTCTTACGAAGAAAACACTTCAGGGACATGAAATGCAATCCCATTTGACAGTAAATGATGTCATTTCTTGACTATTTCAACTCCAGCAGCTCTAAGTATTGACAGACAGACTGCCCAAAAGATAAACACAATTACAGGCTAATTTCTGCTCCCCTGACACCACGATGTGAGATTGAAAAGAATCAAGACAATGTCACCAGCTCAAGTGCAGAAAGAGCAGCAGGACAAAGCTTTGGTGGGTGTGCACAGGTATCATGCAGTCCACCAGTATTAAGCTTTTGTTTTAATTATCCACAAATCTTTGCATAAAACCAGCCCTTCCATACCACTCTTTCACAACTCTGAGAAACTCATCTGGGCTGTGAAGGTGCTTGAGCTGTGCTCTTTGCATCCACTCTCTCTCCCAGTGCTCTTTCAGAGAGACTGTAAAAGTCTTGTTTTCGTATTTTCATCTCCTACGCTTTAAGGAATCAATTATTCATGGCACATACTGATACAGAGAATTTATCAGCACAGAGATCACCACCAAAGGTGCTGTGGTGAGCAAGGCCCCTCTCAGTGCTGGGAAACTCCACCTGCTGAATGTTCCACGTGGCTTCTTTTTTCAAACCTCAGCTCAAGAGACAGCAGCAGGGAAAACAGAGCCATTCCCCCTCACCTTCTGCAGGTAGAGCCACGGCTTTAGGGTTTAATTCTTGATTTATACAATTACTATCTCACCTCTAACCTAAGTTCATACACTATTTTACATTTAATTACAATGAGCATCCAGCATATTAAAAATGCAACTGCCTCCACTTTTCCTGTCAGCGTGCAATTAAAAGTAACTACCAATCTCATTTTTCTTGCTGATTTTTTCTGAAGGAACTCAGGACAAATATGATTATAGGCTGAGATTTTTCCTAAATAACAATGGGGATTTTTCTGCAAATTACTACTGCCTTCGAAGGAGCTCTAATACTTTAAGCAGTGATAAAGTGGCAGCTGTACATGTTTAATTTCTGAGAGCCAGGGCATAATGCACAAGCATTAATCCCTCCAGCTGTCCAGTAATTACACATCATGTAAAGCCCAGAGGATATCATTGCTCTGCCGCCTTATTTATGAAGGACTTTCATTTGTTAAATCTAGTAATTCTTTTTTCCTTCTTGGAAATAACTGTAGATTCCTCCGCCATGGCAGGTGTACTCAAGTTAGAGCTCCCCTCTGTAAAATGGCAGGAATTTCAGGCTAGCCTTGTTTCTTTTCATCACATACTAAAATAATCATGAGTAGTTATAGTAGATGAGCATTTCCTTTACAGGCATGAACACAATACCTTGGGCTTTAACCTCTTTAAAGTTGGGGGGTTCCTCAGGGAGACTATATGACCAAATCTGACCCTTTGGGTTTGCCTTCCCTCTGAGCTGACAGAGATGGGACATCTCTGTGCCCCTGGCCTGTTATGAAGGGAATGAACAGAATTCCTACCTTTGACAAAAGCACAAGTTCATCACACTGCAATGGAAGATCAAATTAGTGCTACATCATCACCACGGTAAAAGCCCTCAGCAGGATCAGTGGAGATCCAGAATGAACAGCATCAGCACGGTCAGATCCCCACTGGCAGCATCGAAGTGGGGCTCCTGCCAAACACAGGTACCTTTTCCTGCATGAGGAGAATGATGCTGAGAGGATGTGATGCTCTTTATTATCACAGGACAATGATGAAAGATGATAAAACAATTTGACTGTCACCAGAAAGGTCACTGCATGTGAGTGTAGGTACAGGAGCAGAGTGGAGGAAGGTGGCTTAAATCAGCTTTGTAGTTTCCCCACTTCAGCAGTTCGTCAGTGGGTGGATCTGCTGGAGGGATCAGAACAGCTTTAGCCTGGTTTAAACTCTGCCTTCTGCCAGTGGTGACCCTCAGGTGGGGGCTGTTGAGCAGGGCACTGCAAAGAGCTGACCTGAAGTTTTGTGCACTTGGACCTTCCAAGGAAAGGAAGCACTTGGAGGCACCACTGCTTTTTATGGAGCTTTTTTTTTTAATCCCTTTTTTTCATCTGCCTTTTTTTTCATTTGCCAGGAAAAAGTGGAAAGCTGAGGATTTTGTAAGTTATATCTATCTATATATCTACAACAAGGAAACATGAAGACTGAGCTGCCACAGCAAGCACACACAGCTTACAGCTGAGCATGACTGCACTTACTGCTGTTTCCCTAATTAATTAAAAAACTTTATCCAGTTTGTCCCTTTTTATTCTGGCATATCATCATATCAAAAGGCTGAAAATCCAGAACTCATTCTGAGACATATGGTCAGCAGTGAAAAGTCAGAAGAGCGGAGTCCAAAAGAAGATGCTCTCAGACATGAGGCTGTCACTGTCCCCAGACTCCTGCAGGAATTCCTGGCTCTCGTCCTTGGCCAACTGCACAAGGTCACTTTACGTCCATTACCTGCACAAGTTCCCATGGATCAGTTTCCTTGTGCCATAGTTTAGCAGAATAAACCATGATACGAGTAAATAGCTTATTATGATACCAATATATCAACAAGCACATCATTTCCCTGTATCTGACTATTGGGAAAGGGAAGAATAGCCAACTTCCAACTCCTCATCTGCAAGGCAGAATTTCCATATTGGGTGCAGGAAGTGGCCCAGGTGAGAACAAGTTTTTTTCTTCTTTTTCTATAGAGTTAATTTAAAAAGGCAGGCATTTGCATTCTCAGAAGTTGCTTGTGCACTGGAAGTTAGAAGTGTTTCTGGAAGGAAATTATTTAGGCAGGCAGGCACTTGCCTACCTATGTGCAAGGATTAATACCTGCAATTCATCCCTGGTGCAGTTACAGCCTCTGCAGACAAATCTGGATCCCTAATCACTGCTGATTTATCCACTGCAGGTTAAAGAATTTGCAGGTTCCATTGCTTCCTTGGAAAGCTCCACCACAGGGTGAAAATCACACCATTTTTTCTCCTTGTTCATGGATGACATCATCCATAAAGTGACTTACTGTGGCTTCCAAACAGTGGGATGGGGCCAGTGCCCAGAATGCTTATGAAAATGGTTGCTTCCCTAATACTAGACCAGAGCTAAGAGGCCAGAAAAGGCTGTTTCACACAACTCTGTGGAAGTTTTTATTTGAATAGACACCATCTCTCCAGTTGCTGTTTGTCACTACAGACAAACAAGGCACACAAGATTCTTATTTCAGATGAATTCAGTCTGCTTGGCTTAGTCCTAAGCCAGCTTTTTACAGGGCTGGATTGTACAGGGGGCAACTCAAAGGAAATATTTGACTTCTTTGTTGTTTGAGGTGATGAATTTTCTTCAGCATACCTGAGCTCAGGTAAGGCCAGAGCTTTGCCTAGAGGGGGTTACAGGACAGCATAAGCTCTGCGAAATATCTCCTTCCTTGAAGAAAGATATCCTGAGCACTGCTGTGACAAACCCTTTTCAGATCACACACGGTGCTAATGGCAAGTCCTCCACAGTGACCAAAAGCACAGGAGAGTGATGCAGAGCACCACATTGTTTCCCATTTATGCAAGACAATGCACCAAAACCACTGCTGATACAAAGCACAAAGGAGAATCCAACCCAAACAGAACATTCTCTTATTCAGATTCTGTACTCTTGTCCCTGAATTTCTAAACAGCTGCTTTCTCCCTCCAGCTGGCTGTGCCAGTGTTTACAGTGGACAAATTTCATGTTGATCCAAAAAGCAATTACATCATTCTGAGAAGAAAAATCCGTCAAGAATTATCAAGCCCAGAACAGTATGTGGAAAGCAAACTACCTGAGGAGGAAGAACCACAATACACTTGCACTGTTCTTAGTTTTGGATGATTCTACTGCCATAACCATTGTTGTAGATCCTCCCTTACCCTGGACTGTGAACATTCTGACACAGGGACAGGCACTTGCACACCCGCATCACAGCCAAGCCCTGCCCCTGGAGAGCAGCACAGTATTGTCGGTGCCACAAATAACCCCTGCAGAAATGCAGGCTCAGGTAATGTTCAAAAACTCTGTAATAAGTCCTTCTGAAGAACTATAATTCTAAGAGCCAGCTATTCCCATCAAGAAAAAGGAGTATCCATAGTTCAAGTACATTTCAAGTGTCAGATGAGGTTAAAGCAATAGCTTTATTAACATGGATTTAGAAAGAGCTTAGGGGTTTTCTTCTGGGCGCCCTCACTCACACTATCTTCAAGTCATCATCCACTTGATCATTGCACATACAGGCTGTCACCACAGAAATTATTCTGAGCACAAATAAATTCCCTTCCAAGCATTTATCCAGCAAGATGTGTTATTTACAGACAAGCTGGTCAGCTCTGAGAGGTGCAGCCTCTGTGAGGGTGCTCTGCTCCAGGGGGCTGCAGGTGACAGTGCTGAAGCTTCTTTTTAAATGAGAACAAAAACACGAGTGCAGAGATTAAAACAAAAGAAAAATAAGAGGTCTGAGCTGGTCAGGATTTTGTGTGCTGCTGAGATAAGGGAAAAGAAAGAAAGGAGGATTCTAAACAGAGAAGAAATGGGACTGTTACCAGAGTATCAATGGATAGGCTTAGTGAGGTTTATCAGATTTGGATAAGAGAGGATAGCTATCAATCCTCCACAAGCTCTCGGAGTTTAAACTGCTAACACACTTGTTCTCATCCACGAGGAAAAGACCAAAATTTGACAAGCAACTCCCTGAAAACGCTGCCACCACAGCCATCCAGCAGTGCCTCCTGCTTCCTTCTCAGCAGGAGTTTAATGTCTCTGAAAGGTGCTGAGCTGAGACCTTAGGCCTGGAAGCTGCTGCTGTTTGCACCCACCTGGGATGCTCCATGTCTGCTGTCAGTGCCTTTTTACCTGGTCCTCCCCGCAGAGAACGGCCCATCCCACGCTCAGACTCAGCAGAGATTCCCAGTGTGCTCCCACCGGGGTGGGGACAACACTCAGTCATCAGGAATTAAGGAAATCCACTAATTCATTCCTCAAGAGTTACCCAACAATCATCAGAAAATGGTAATTTGTCCTTGGGCTAAATTTCCATTTTAAGAACCTGCACACACACTAAAACTGTGGAAGACAAGACCAGAGAGCTGAAACATCCAGAATAGAAACACTCAGCTATTTCCAAATCCATTAATAGCATCATTATGCTGAATTTATGTGGCATTCAGAACATATTTACATTCATTTTGGGAGTTACCTAAAGCCTTGAAAACAAAGAAGTTCAATGCAATTTCTAGTAGATTTTTATTATAAATAGAAGACTCCATGAGACAACCCCTACTGGTGTGAGCAGCAGTGGCATTAAACCAGGGGAGGCAGCCACCACTGTAAAAGTTGTTCTAATTTCACTAACTCATATTGGGAAAAAGAATAATTTTTTCAACAGCAGTTACAATTATCTTCTGAACTTGCCTCTAATTCAAGCTTCCCACTCAAAGGAAAAAAAAATGCTATAGAGAGAACACTTAAAGTTTCACATAGAAAACAAATAAAAGGGAAAAGTAAAAAAAGGACAAAGAAAAATATTTTTACAATGAGTGCTGAACAGTGGAGCAGAAAGTAAAAGAGTAAAAAACAAAAGCTTCAGTAAGATTTTGTGTGATAAAGCCAACTGCAAGGAAATAAATTTATCCACAGCATTTTACTCAGAACCACAAAATGTTCACATAAAACATTTTGTTATACAACTTCAATGAGAAGATATAATGGGGATTATGAACTGGGTAGGTGTTATAGGCAAAAACTCAGTTTTCAAATGAAGAAACATCGATATGTGCTTGTGTGTAATCACTCAACCCTTCAATACTTCCCCAGTAATCTGGAAGTAAAAAAAAAACCACTGCTGATATCACATGCAACACCAGAAATACTGATGGATGGCTAAATACACAGAACATTAGAGAGCTGCTTAACAGCCTGGGATTGTTTGCATACAAGGAATTTTCTAAGAAAATAATTAAGAACAGTATTAGAAAGGTGATTTCACTTCTGCAGACTGGGAAGTGATATTCCCTAAATTCTGGTGTTCTGTATAGAAAGAAAGTTCGAAATTAACTGGAATACCAAAGGAAGCCACAAAAATGAGTCAAGCATTCATTCAAAAGAAAATATTTGACAACAAGAAGCACAAAAAATAAATAAGTTTAGTCTATCAAAAAGACAGTTTGAGAAATGGCTTGATTACACAGTGTAGGAGTTTCCACAGAGTGGAAGCACTGTTAAAGAGCTCTTTCATTCAGCAGAGAAAGGCCTAATAAAAGGCAATAGCCATTTAGGGACTGTATTTGGAGCAGTTATGGTGCAGAGTGTATCATTCTCTCTCTGTCCAGGGACACCAACAAGCTGTCAATAAAGGGATGTCCAGGCCTGTCCATTCCATCCCAGCTCTGTAGGGCCACAGTGCTGGGCTGCCCCAGAGGGAGGCCTGAACACTGTGTTCCAGTCCTTTCCACATCACTGGGTATTAACCCTGATAATCACATTCCAGACTCACTAACTACATTCTGCTACTGTAGTAAAAGAATGCTTAATTCTCGATACCTTATATAAAGAATACTTATTTCTCCACAGAGTTCACTCATTCTCCAGACAGCTCCAACTGGGGACTCCTTCTTTCCTCTCTTTTTCTAAAATTCACCACTTAGCACTGCAAGTCTAGTGAGGCAAAAAACTCCTATTGGCAGGAAAAGTCATCCCTTTACATTGAATTTGTAACAGCCGCTATAGAACTGTCATAGTCCTAAATGGCTATGTATTAAAGTGCTCCTCTGACTCACCAGGGGTGCACCCAGCCTCGTCAATGCCACTTTCACAATCCTTCTGCCCATCACATCTCCAGGACGACGGGATACACTTGTTGCTTAAGTCTCCACAGCTGATTTTTTCAGATGGACATACTTGTTTGGCTGGGAAAAAAAAAAAAAGGAAAAAACACAAGTTAAACATAACTCTAAACACAGAACACACCAGCCCCTTGCACACAGCAGCAGTACTGGACATAGGACTCTGAAAATACCACCTCAAGTTAATCCAGGAGAAAGGAATTGCCTAATTTTAGGATAAGGGTATGCTTATCTGTATGGTATTGCAAGGCAATGTCTAAATTTAATGATCTGGGCACATTATGGTCAGCAAACCTTGGGGAAAAGCAGCAAGCACAAGGATGAACCCACACAGGTTAAACAAACTTAGCTGCAAGTGCCTACGTTGGAGTCAACTCCGGTCTAAGACATAGAGACACAGGGAGACCTGCAGGAGCAAAACCCCAGTGCATGTAAGAACACAGCTATGAGAAGAAAATCTGCCAGATTTATCTGGAACCAAGTAAGCTGTGAAGCTCATTCTCTTACAACTAGTTTGCATTGCTAAAATCCTTTTTTTTTTCCTTCCCGTTCATACCAGTGTGAAGAGCAACAAATCTACGTTTATCATGACAAAGCTGCTGAAATGCAAAATGTTTCACAGTTGAAACAATTGTTTAGCGTTCTGGAATCATCATCCAGATTCGTAGGATTTGCTTATTAAACAGACCAATTTTTCTCTTTAAAAAACCCCATGTTTTCAAATAGCTCTTCCATTAGTATCAATGATGATGCTGATGCTTTATGTGGCTGTAGGTCTACTGAAAAGGGAGGGATCTAAATTCTAAATTAAAACTTTCACATTAGCCTGCCCTGGTAAAGTAATTTATGCATGAGGTGTCTGGTGAGCCCTCACAGCAGCAGAGCCCTCCCCAGAGCTGCCTGCCAGGGCGAACCAGCCACGGATAAGAAGGAAAAAATTCTGTGGCAGCTGATTGGCAACAAGCAGCCCTCTCAAATGTCAAAAAACAAGAGCTAAAATGTCCATTTTGCATCCCACAGCCCCTCAGCACAGAGGGATCAGCCCAAAATACCTCCTCTGCCGGCCTTAGCTGGCCCTCACACGCACAGGTGAGAGAGTTTTTTGCCATGAATATGGGACAGAGGGATGAAGGGTCTGAGCTCTCCAGAAAGTTTGTCCCCTGACTGCATTTGGGAACAAGGCCTACATTGGACCGGCATGCTGGGAAAACTGGGAGACCAAAAAAGCCACGGAGACTTTTGTTAATTAGGTTATTGGTCCACATCCCCCCCAAAAAAATTGTTCTAGTTCTTCTTGCTCAGGCTGTGGTGATGGAAAGGAAAGTTTGTTTCAATGCCAACTAGGATCAGTTTTTCCATCCTCATAATAAATCTCTGTTCAGGACTAAGTGGGTCAGGACAGGGTAGAACACATTCCACATACCTGATTTTGAAGAAGCAGAAATATAATTATAAAATGGTATCACACAGCGGGATCATTAACCAGCACAAAGGTTATTTATTGGTCACAGTTTGAAGTATGGCCATTACTTTTGCTTGGCTGCTTTGGGCAGATGCTTAATAGCTTTGGGAAGCTGAAAGGTTTGGAAAGGTATAAGGCACAAGACTCCTTTTTATGGAAAGCAATTTCTGTATTAATCACCTTCCTGACAGGATAATTACAGACATTTAAGATATGTAAATCAAAGCTTGAACTTTCAGGGATACAGCAAGAGAAGCTGCTGTTGGTCACATCTCATCAAATCTCTGTGTTCCTGTGGTGTCTGTACCCAGGCAATTGTGGCATGAGATCCAGCAACTGTAAGCACAGGCAGGTAACAGATAAAAGAACTCAGACAAAACTCAATCATCTGGGTGAACATACATCTGCTTTTTCAGCAAGTTGGGTTTCTCCCTCCCTCTCCCCGAGGGACCGATGCAAGAGGGGTCAATGTTGTTGTCCACACTATGAAATAGGCTTTTAGCAACTGCAATCCAGACTCAACATTTCTGTTCCTGTGCTCTGCTTACAGAAACCATGCCTTCCTCTTCACCGTCCCAGAAGGGAAAGGGTTAGTCCTACATGTGATGGTGAGTGCTCTTACACTGGATATATTCTGGACCAATGCGGGTTATAGCGAGATCTGCCTTTACAGCAAAGCACCATTAAACAACTTGGTTGAAATGTCAGATGCATCAAGACCAATTTATCACAATGAACTGCAAATGCCAAGGATGGACAATAATGGTTTATTTATAAGGAGACAAGAGCAAAGAAGACAAGAAGGTTCCATTTACTCACTACCGCCAATGGCACATTCTTCTTTTCCTTTATAGGAGGCTACAAAGTCTTTCAGAGAGGCACAGAGCCTAACTGGCGCCCCACTGTTTGCTTCCTCTTGTGCCACTGCTGTGCTTTTCAGGCTCCGGACATCATGTATATTCAAGAAAGCCCAAGAAAACAAAATTGATTTACTTTCAGAAGACCATTTGTCAGGTTCTCACCGAACAGGTACTCTAAGAGCATACACAAAATGCAATTAAGCAGCTTCTACTGGTGGGAAACCCACAAGACTTTTCATCAGCAGACTGAAAAGAATGCCCTTCGTGGAAATACATAATCTTACAGGTCTGAACAGCTTCTCTATCTCTGGTGAAACAACTCCCCATCCTCCCAGACTGCCCCTTGTGTTTTTCCCAGGTCCTTCAGAAGAAAAATTCCAAACCAAGACTTTTTTCTACAACAGAGTAAATACCATACTAAAATGGTTTCATTAATTTCTGCCATGCCAATAAACTGTTCCTGCAAAATTTCCACTGTTATTACGGAACGTAAACTTCCTACCTACCACCTTCCTCCAGCACTCAGCTTTTTTTTTTTTTTTTAAAGGAATCTTTTTTAACAAGGACCTCCCCTCCTCAAATGCTGCCCTTAAATCTTCTCTTGTCATAGCTGGCAGTTCTACCTCAGAGATGTACCAAGGACAAAATAAGTGTTCATACCTGTCCAGGACTAGAACCTCCTTGTTTTCAGACAAAATAACCAAAACTGTTAAATGAGCAGCTGTTCAGCAGAGAGGAAGGGAGCTGAGAGGCAGCGAGTGCTTAGGGAAATTCAGAACTCAAGAGTTCCCAATTATTGAAGACTTATACAATTCAGAAAAAAAATCTCAGTTATAAGTTTGCATACATAGCTCTTTTATATGTGTGTGTGTGTGTATATATGAATGTATATTCCAATCTACACTCACTGCTTTCCCATGAAAGTATTTAAGGTGCATAAGAAACACGTATTAAAAATCCATCTTGTGACTTAAATTACTATCACAGTGGAAGGTGTGTCTGCACTGGTATTTTCCTTCCTTTGCCTCTTCTCCCACCTCGGGGTGGGTGCTGGGAACACTGGTATCTACTCTGTTCACACACCCGTTCACTCTGTAGCTCAGGACAGGTTGCTGCTGCTTTAGTTTAATTCACTTAACCCTTCAAGACACATCAAATTTTCTGCTAAAGTGTTATATAATCATATTTGTTATACTCAATCTCCCTTTTGTCCTCCTTGTGCCAAGCGAAGTCCAAACTAAACAATAACAAGAGCTCAGAAGTGTTTGTGCGGGAGCAGCTGCATCCATGGTGGATGTGTCCCGGGAATTACTCCGGCAGTGGGGCCCGGAGCGCACACAGTGAGCACCCAGGAGCTCCCCTAAAGCCACAGCCTCGCTGGGTTTGGGTCTGTGTGTCAGCAGGACACGCAGGCAGGACACGTTGTGGGGAATGGGAACCAAAGAATTGTTCCCACAAAGGTCTGGAGCCACAGGGAACTCTCCCTTCTGTTGTAGGAGACAACAAGCACCAGCCTGCAGTGAACTTGCAGCATCTCCCAAAGCCAGTGCAACCACATCCAGTAGCAGTATTTGGTTTGCTCACCACATCTGTGTTACACAAACACTTGAGATCACTGAGAAAATAAAGGCAACTTTACACTTTCAGCTGAAGCCAGCCCAGGCCAAAACAAATGTCATGATTAGTGGCTTAAGTGAATTAAGATTACAGCACTTGGACTTGGAATGAGACCAAACCCCCACAAATGGTGCCTTTGTTGGCAGAGGCAGTGACCCATCCATCTGCTGAGCACAGGATGGGCTGTGCTGGTTGGAACTGGGGCAAACTGACAACCCTGATTCCCAGGACATGGGAGCTTGCTCTGCTACCACCTGACTCTTCATTACTGATCATGCAAGTACACACTTACGTGCCACAGCCTCTGTGGGAGCATGCAAAGGCAGAGAAATAATGAAAAATCTGTTCTTTCCTCACAAAAAGATAATTAACTTATGGGCACTTCCTTTAAACTTTCAACACAAATTACTATAAACAACAATTCAAAAGAGAGATTAGAAAAGGCAATTAGGAAACTACACTTAAAGAGTCAGGAACAGCACTAACAGCTGATACACCTGATAAACAATTGGATTCTGTAGTGGGATCTGTTTGATGGTGACTTATGTTCAGAAGTTCCCAGGGGAACAGAAAAGGATTTACACAGATTTCACTGCATTGCCCTGCACAGTACAGCCCTTATTAACTCCACTGTTGTGTGCCTCTAAGAAAGGCTTCTTTACAACAGTATGGGCTGGGAGTCTTTGAGTCTCCAACTCCTCTACCTAGAAACTGGGGGGAGAAAATGAGCTTAGTGTATAAAGGGTCCAGCATGTCTAAAAGAGATAGCACGTACCCTGCTTTTGTGCAGATTATCATGTCTGTGATTCTCACCTCTGACACCAGAGTGAAAATCAGGAATTCAAAATCCCAGGATTAATCATAATTACTGAAATACAGACCCACTATCAGAGTAACAGTGAAGTAGCTCTTATAGGAAAAGCTGTGTTTCACACACAGACACTACAAACAACCTGAATAAAGAAAAGGATTCTCAGGTATAATGCCAACAGGTCATATAAACTGTATTTGAGCACAGGGTAAGAGGTCTCTATAGTAGGCTGGAAAGAAATGGCATCAGGTTTTATATTAATGAATAACTAAGCTTCATGTCTCATAACCTGAGTCAGCTGCATGGGTCAGGAAGGGATTCTTTACCCAAGTTCAGAGCTACCCTGGTACACTTACAGTTTGTTTGCAAACCTTTCCCAGAATACTGCATACTGGCACAGCCCAAGCTACCATGCTGGACAGAAAGGACTAGCACTCTTGGGCTTCCAGTGCATCGTTTTTCCTTAGATTCCTGATGGCCATGCCTTACTCATCCACTTCAAAAATTAAAACTACCATCAATCTTGGCTATGAAAAGCATTTCGTTCCCTCAGTCTGACTGGCAGGACTTCAGCTGATTTTGTCTTCCTGTAAACACAGCAAATGCTCACTTGCTGCAATCATCTGAGCACGTCTCACCTCATTCATCTCAGAGCTTTGCAAGAGACAGTTCTGATGGCACTTCTGTTCTCTTCCTGATATGCCCAACAGGCCCTGCTGCTGAGAAATGAAGTCCTTAAACTCAGGTCCCTTGGCTCATTGTGGGTAAATCCAAGTCTACATTAATGGCCCGTGGTAAACAGGAGGTCAAATGGATGATTAAAGGATCCTCCCTGGTCTCAGACTATTGGAAAACTGTGATGCTTTCAGTAGGAACCCGGCAGCTTTTTAACTGGTTTTTTAACACATCCTCGTGGTCATACTCCTGAAGTTTCAGAATTTACAAACTATGATCAGATGTTTAACTGCAATCAGCTGAGCCTCATTAAATTTCAATTTTCTGTCTAGCACTTGTAAAACAACAGTGTTACTGGTGTCTGTAGAATACATTCCCACAGTGCCAAGTCTGGTTGTGCACAGAGAGACCACAGAGAGATCATGACAGGTTATTAAGCATCAGAAATAGGTACACAATACAGAAGGGTTTTCTGCTCCCAAACAAACTACATTCCATTACCTGCCATTGCACACAAGAGAATTCAAGAAAACATCATAGAAGTTGGTTCCCTACAGCAGCTTTTATGCCCAAGGTCCAAGAGACAAAACTTTCCTTCCCAGGGGACACTTGCCATTTCCACACAGAGGGTTGGCACTTCCTTAGCAAGGCCCAGTCCTTGGACTGTCATAGCCTTTCTCCTCCACCCAGCTCCCCCAGCCCACCTCTGTGTGATCAGCAGGACTCCAATGTGTCTCAGATGGCTGTTAAATGCATCAACTTGGTCAGCAACAAATGATTCCATCCTTCCTAGCATTATATAGGTTCTGGACAATGAGAACATACCCGACAGCTACGACCACCACCTGCTCATAGTGTCATCTGCTGCAGAGCTGAGCATGAAGGGCAAGACTCCACAAGACAAGGCAGGAAAGGCAAACAACACAAAGAAGGCCGGTGCAAACTGCGCCTGAGCAAAACATCACTACACAGTGTGCAGCCACGGAGGTACCGTGAGCCACCTGCCACCTCCAAAGGCTAGTTTTACATCTTTCCTGACACCACAGCCATACGGCCACTAGAAATATTTACTCAGATTAATGCAGAGAAGGAATTAATACAGCTCTGCAAGGACCACGCTCAAGCCCAGGTTAATCACTGTGAAGCACAGCGCTCATTGCTTGAGGGAACTCAAACTGGGGTTTTGACAAACTGCAGTCTGAGGCCATCTGCCAACTTTCCCCCCTATTTCTACCAACTCTGGCCCTTTGCATGTCTGCTCAATGGAAGAGGAAAATCCATTATTTCCCCTGGACTTTGTATGGAGAAGTGTTCAAAACCCTAACACAGTCCCTTCTTGTGAAATCACCAAACCTCCTCACCTTTGTCTCTGCTCCACCTCTATGCCAGGACAGAATTTGGTCTTCAAGGGAAGTTGTGACACCAAGGCATTATTCTGACTACCAAAAACTTGAGTTTCCATATTAGAGTTCTTCAGATCATTTTGTACTACTTAAATTTTTATTTTCTCTTCACCAATGAGCTTCTCTGATCTCAGGCATCAGCTGGTCATGCCCTTAGTGTGGCATGGGAAAGGAGAGAAGATACTGGTAATAAATACAGGGAGAAACTTCGACATCAAAGCAAGAAATGAGAACAGCTGAAGAAGAACCTGTTCTTGGCATAGCTAAAACAGCAATATGCACTGCTGATCTCAAACAGTTTAATAATAAACTGACAGTTGACTTTGCTAGTTAGCAAATACACAGGCCTGCCAGCAAAACCCAGACTCTAAATTTTCTTTAGAGATAGGTTTCTAATAGCAAAGCGAATAAATATTCCCTTTTGTAAGAGGCATTTTTCATTCTCAATCAAAAGCAAAGCTTTAAAAAAATCCAGCAATGGCATGGCTTTGTTTAAGAAGGTCAGATAAAACACTCCCCTTTTTTCTACCCTGAACATAACATCATCTTAAAACTCTATTGTTTTTAGAGCCAGTTTGAAAGTGAGTGATGTACAACATTGTCCTGTCAAACCCCCCATCCCACACTGTCTACATCAGTAATTACCCTGTCAGTCTGTGTACACATTGCCGGTTGTAATGCAGTTCAGTCACCCCTCCCTTCTGCATTAATAGGAATGGGGGAGGTCAGGGGGAAAAAATGAAAAAACAAAACAAAAGGGGTTTGTCCTTCCTACAGCCCAGAAATCCAACAGAACTCCAGTCTTTGACATGGCTGAGAGCAGAGCTCTGTTCCTCAACAGAGATCCTCTACCTCTGCTTTAATCCAGGGATCCTACTGTGAAAAACTAAGTTTGGCTCCAGCCAGCCTTTAAAAACCTGTCCTGACCCACTGTGTTCCCCCCGATGAGTGATGCGTGATGTTTTCAGGGCAGTTCTGAATCAGGCAGGCCTTAGGAGAATAAAACCCCGAAGGGTAACAGCTGACCCAGCACAGACTGGTACAGTTTAGCTGGGAATCAGCGAAGTTCAAACACAGACACACTATGGGAAGAAAGAAGAGTGTCAAGGAAGAAATGAGAGTTGGGAGGTTAAGGCGGCACAAGCTGGGCATGAATGGAAGTCAGCTAATTAACCCTGGGAAACACAACTTCTGAAAGGAAAACTTGTTCCCTTCCCGAGATCAGTGATTCCGGAGCCTTGTGGGCAAACAGATTTTTGAACAACTTTCCAACTTTCTCACACAGCCCCGGAGCTGACAAATAAATGTGTTTAGCTGTGAATGGAGCCCTCGGGACCACGCTGGCTTTGGGAGCAGCCTCAGCCTCCCTCCTGCCCAGGGTGAATCCTCATCACAAGTTCTCTGTCACCTGGCCAGGTGTCAGCCCAGCCCTGTGCCCAAGCCCAGCCCAACTCCCACTGCCCGGGCATCCCCTGGGCACACCAGGGCACACTCGCAAGCCTTGCCTTACAAAGCCTGTCCCTTGTGCTGACTTAGCAGAGACTGTGGCAAGAGCTGATCTCTACAGGAACAACATAATTCTCCTGATCTGTACCGACACAGGAATGCTTCCTGCTTTATTCTTTTGCGCTAAATACGTTGCAGCTTTAACAACATCGACTTTCTTCACTAAAGATTCAGTGACAAAATACTCCAGATTGCAGCACACAATAAATCAATCATCCCTCCCCGGGTGGATTTGTAACTCAGCAGTTTGAAAGCATCTTGGAACAATTTCTGCACAGATACTTTTAAATAAGGGCCAAATTTAACTTTTTATTGAATCAAACGTTATTTGGCTGGGTTTGATTTATAGGTAAAAGTGATGGAGTTTTCTAGACTCTCTTCAAATCTGTGGCACTGTGACCCTGAGCTGTTAAAAATTAGTTTCTAAAAATAATTCACACTTTTCACTAGCAGAATCTCACTTAGTACAAGCCTAACAGACATAATCACCTTGGTCGCTTGTCAAATTCTTATACAAGCAGCTGAGCACAGCACCAGGACAGATTTATCTATTTTTCTTCCCATATATTAATTTCTATAATTCCCTGAAATAGGCATACTAGAGTGCTCCATTTCTATTACAGCAAATCCAGAAACAAATTCCAGATGGCAGCTTATTTCATACATATTCTGGCGTATTTAGGCTCTTGACTTCTCTCTGCTTCTTTGAAAGCAAATTAATGCTCAACTCAAAATTAGGTTTTAAAGCACAGTTTAAAAAAATTCACCTGAATATATCACACAATTAAGAAAAATCAATTACAAGATTTAAGTCTGAACTTGAAGACTGGAAAACCATAGTATTTTGAAAGTACGGAAAGTAATTACAAAAATCACTTTAATTGAAGAAATGCCTCTGCAAAAGTGGCTGTGTTTTATGGGGGCAATGCCAGACTGGATTTGAGAGCATTAAACAGGTCAAAGAAAATATCTGCAGCGATACCAGGATGAATTCTCTGTAATGATCCTCCCAGCACTCAGACACTGTGCTCATTTAGCAACCACATTAGCCAAGAAATATGTGGGGGCAACCTCCATCTCCAGTTCCTCCCAGCAAGGAAACAAGAGAGTACTTAGCCTGTAAATTGAGATTTAAGATTTTTATATATATATATATATATTTAAACTAACAGA
>VWZG01007352.1:129433-169796 GCA_013396735.1 Grallaria varia
ATATATTTAAACTAACAGATAATAGACATGTAAATTGTATTATATAAATTTTCCCACGGCAGTTCCTGTCTCTCACTCCTATCACTTAGGCAATAACTAGGAAATTGTGAGATATTCCAGTACCATCCTGAGGATAAGCATAGTTTGCTATCTGATGAACTCCTAATGAATATACTGTTAATTGCATAACCTTCCTTCAGTACAGGAACTTTTCTGTTCATCAAGGGCATGGATTAAACAGCTTCTTTACTTTGGAGCATCCTTGTAATTAATAATACATTCTTCCCACTTCTAAATATAACTGATAATGAGATGCTTTTAAGAATCCAAGCTGCACCTTTCACCAAGTGCTTTTGATCAGATGAGAACGAGCCAGAGCTTGTTCAGACAACAGAGCCCGGTTTGACTGTGCCTGTGTCGGCTTCCCAGCGCCCGATCCTGAAAGGATGCAAACCCACTTCAAACAGGTCGTGGCTGCAAAACAAGCCAACAGCAGCAAACACCTTCCCCCAGCTAGAACACAGCACCTCGTTATCTCTGGAGATGCTCTGCGTAGATCACAGATGAAAAGAAGTCTATATATTAGATATAGACAGCATATATAAGATAGCGTACATATATATATATATCATCTGCTCAGTGAGGAATAATTAACTCCATGAAAACTGTGCCATCAATCACACCTCAGGTGTTGAGCTACTGCACTGGGCAGAACTGTGTTTTCCATCCATGTGACATGTCACCTCTCAGAGATTTCTCCTGATTTCCAGGAAAGACAGATCTCCAAGAATCACAAAACAGAAAAGAAAAAAAATAAAAAAAAAAAAGTTTCTTGATACCCATGACTGAGTTTTGAGACATTTTGATGAACTTTACACTGAGGGTAGCAGAGCACTGGAACAGCTGCCCAGGCAGGTCATGGGGTCTCCCTTTCTGGAGACATTCCAAACCCACCTGGATGTGTACCTGTGTCACCTGCTGCAGGTGACCCTGCCTTGGCCTGGGGCTGGACAAATGATCTCCAGAGGTCCCTTCCAACCCTAACAATTCCATGATTCTCTCATCCTCCAATAATGATCCATGTTTGGAGAGCGGAGGAGGAAGGAGAGTGGCTCTCCCTGACCCATGGAGTCAGTTAACTGGACAATGCTATTTTTGCCCTGAAAATTCCTTCCCAGTGATCTGGATGCCCAGCTAATTCCCAGAGGGAGTAGCTCCCGGTGCCAGAGCTTCCTGCGACTTCCAGCAGCTGAGCCAAATGACCTTACCCATAAATTGTGCAGCTTCACTCATGTCTGTTTGCACTAGCTGAGAGAACTTCTCATGTTTAAAAGCTGCAGGCCTACTGAAGTTGAACAAAGTTTTTCACAGCAAAAGGCTGTCTTTCTACATCAACACTGGATTTAAACAACAGCGTATCTGTAAGACAGGTATCTATTTTGATTTAAAGACTTCAGTCAGTGAAGATTTCTGGACAAGGAGTTCACTTGTTTATTTGCCACTGCTGTTAAGAGCTGTATCTTATCTCTAATTCCCTTACCTAGTTTTGGCTTCTGTTCCCTGGATCTCACTGATCCAGCTAAAGAAACAGCTGTGGGATGAAAACTATTCTCTGAGGAGACAGGTGTAAATTGGTAAAGGCAATCCTCAGCCTTCTCTGCAATAAATCAAATACTCTTCTAATAAGGTATTTTTCACATGAGCCTTGTAAGATGTTCACAACCCCTTGCCTAATAACCTTTCCACTTTAGAGCTGCTGCCCATGTCTCTCATCCCCTCTCAGCCACGTGTTCTTCAACTTGTTTAACAGAGCCTCTAATTATGTTGTAAACTACATTTTTCTAGCCTTTATGTTTAAGTCAAATCACATATCACAAAATACACATAAGGAGCTTATTAACAGACACAGGATCTTATTAACAAGGTCATGATTCAATCAAGACACACTGAGAAGTGAGACAGAAAACTCTTGTTTTCCCTAACATGGTGACAAAGATTTTTTTTTTAATCTCGATGTTTTATGTTCCATTATCAACCTCTCTATGATTTTGTCCAAAACTAATAGCAGCATGACCAGCTCTCAGAGCTGAATTGTGCAGTGGTGTAGCTGTCAGGAGCTTCAGGCTTGCGCTGCAGACCTACAGCAGGTTCTGTACTGTGCTGTCTTTAACCTTTTAAACTACCACAAAAATACCAGCTTTTACTAACCTGCTGAAACCTCCACCAGAGTTCTAACATCTGTAAAAAACACTAAAGAAAGTTTTAAAAAAGACAGATCAGAAAACTCACTGGCGGGTCTTTCCATGAGAGTTTCTGCTTTTAAAAAAAATCCAATCAAACCTTTAATGGCTGCTGTTTAGTAGCAGGTATGTCATTAAATGTGCAAATGAATCTTCCTCCTTCTGAGTAGAAATTAGAAATACTCTTAATATTTGCTCATTTTCTGCCACTGCAGCTTACAGTGTCACTCTCACTGACCAGTCTCACACTATACAGATTTGTTTTTCATACAGCTAAAGAATTCCTTACAATCCTTCATGTACCTGGCCACCAACTTTCCATGCTTGCTTCTGGCTTTCCTTATGCAATGTCTTTATTTTCCAACTCCCTCTTGTACCTAGGCTGTAAGTGTTCTCAACTCTGAATATTGCACGATTTTACACTAATTACCTCCAGGAACAAAGTTTCCAAATACAATTAACACTCTCCCCCCTCACCCACAATAATCTCCTTCTCTGTTCTCATAAATTCCAAATGTCATGGCCAAATCAAAGCAAACAACAAAAAAATATGAGGTCTCAAGGAGAGTTTCTACATGTTCAGTGACAATACTTGACTGGACAGAACAAAAGGATGCACCAAAAGCTCAGCCTGTACTGGAGACATTTCATACAGGAGGAAACTGGGGAAGCTGGGAAAACTTTTAACTGGAATTCTTACTCTCTTATGCAGCAACAGGTGAATCAAGCCCAGGATATAAATAAATGGCAAGTGGGGGACGGAGGAGAAATCAAACTTCCCTAGTTCTGGTAGTCTTGAAGCATTTGCTAATGATCAAATCAGTTTTATTTGCAAGAATCCCACCCACATAACAAGCAGGGGGAAGCTCACAGAGATACAATACACTGGTTCTTAAGGCTGGTACATAGCCTTTTAATGTTTTCAGCACGAAGACTTCCTTTCCAACCCAGCATAACTAAAAGAGGTAGAATAGATTGCTGAGACAAAGTTCTACCACATGCATAGTAGATAAGATTGCACTTGGTCTAGATGAAGTAATTTTTATGGCATTCAAGTTGAAAGTACACCTCATTTCCTATGCAGGTCAGCTATAATTTCCTCTGCAGCCACCTAGGACTCGAGGGAGTCTGATGTCAGAACTTTAAATAACTGCACTCACAGGGTAACCTTTCCAAAACCTTCTCCAGCAATGAGACTTGTCTTTATGTGGGTTTTTTCCACCTGCCAATTGCAGGAGCGAAGGCACGTGGAGCTCAAGGGGAAAGGATCTGGCAGAGTGTAAGAGCTTTGCCTTAGGACTCGAAGCACCTACCCAGCCCTGCTTCACACTAAAGACAAGAGGAGCAGCAAGAAGCCACCATGCCTGGTGACATGAGGGATACAGGATGAACAGCAAACACAGGCACACCTCCCGTTAATCATCCCACGCCTCGCAGAAAGGTCAGCTGTGCCTCTGTGAGTCAGCTCCTCTGCTCCATGGGCATCTGTGCCATCTGCCCTGGAGGAAACAGATGCCAGGCTGCTAATCTGCTTTGAGAAGAGGGAAAGGATAGCCTGGCAGAGATTTTGATCCGTGTCACAATTACGGTCCAGTCCTGGAGTGACACACATTTCTCATGATCCCAAGCTGGAGTTAATACAAAAGCTGAGATGAGCCAATATAACCTTCAGAAAGTAAAAGAAATAATCTCTTGCACTCCATCTAAAAAGCAACTGGAAGAATGAAAAATTCTAAATACCTTCAGAGTGCATCATTCTGTTAGGTTAAAAATACTCACGCCCAACAAAAACCACAAACCAAAACAAGAGTAAGCATGTGAAATCATCAAAATAAAACACCCTTTTCCTCATGTTTGAAGTAACCCCAACATCCTGACGGACTGTCTCTGGAGCAGAGTGCTCACAACAACATTCAAATGTATTACTTCAGATTACATCAGACTATTCAATAAAGGGAACACTGTGAGGCCACATAAAAGACTAAGAGCAGCCTACAAGTCACCCCTGCATCCAGATTCCAGCACCTCTGTGAAACAGTGCTCAGTCTCAACAACCAGGGCTCACAGAAAATTAGACATACGTTCTGTGAGCCTGTTCACAAAGAGGAGATGACCCAGTGTTGATGGCTTTCAATCAACAGAACAACATGACTCGGTCTACAGAACAACATGACTTGGTCTGTCCAGTCTCTTTGCTGCCTGGGTCCTGTTCATAACATAGCTTTTGCTGACAACACCTACACATTTACGTGATGTGCTGCAGCTCCAGATGTGTAATTGTCTTTTATAAGACAGATTTGTGCATCTGTGTGTTGTGTGTACTGACATGTGCCATCCATGGCTGCATCCCTGTGCATTGAATCATTACACTAGAGACCTGCATGCTGCTGTTCCTCCTTCCCTTCTCAAACTTCCACCTTCTCTCCATCCAGCCAGTTTTGATCTCTAAAGATCTCTGAAGTTTGGGAAAGTGGTTAAGTAATTGCAGAACAGAGGAAGTAAGTCAGCACACGTGTGGGTTTGAACTATGAAAATTTTTCATTTGGCTCGGGAGAGAAAATGTGTATTGAGAGCCAGAAACATCAGTTCTCAAAATATTTGATGAGCAGACAGGGACACATTCACTCCTCCTGGAATGTACGTTACACAACAGCTTCCAGTGGCAGCTGCTTTACACTCTCTGGAAAAAACCCCACCACTTCTTCCAAGCCAGGACCACAGGAGATGAATGAAAAGAATCCAAGGGAAGGAGAAGAATATGCAGAATTATTGGTAGGCTATGAAAAGGTAGGAACTCACTCCACCATTGTGAACTAACTTCTTCTGCAAAGTTATTGAACACATTTTTCTCAGGAACCTGAATCCCAGACATATTTTTCTTTTAGTTCTTTTACACAGTTTTAGAGATCTCATCTTCATTTATTATGTATATCAGGGATTACATTTTTATTTAGTTTTAATTGGCCTTTTCTAAACATCATTATATAGCTCCAAGCTAGCTCCCTTTGAAATGTTTTCACAGTGGTCGCCTCCCCGGTATTTAGAACTCGCCACGACTAACTCCTCATAGCTTCTTAAATGTATGCAAAAAGAAAAGGGCTTTGATTTATGTTGCTAAAAGCAGTCACATCACAGACTGTCTCCTGAAGCCAACCTTTAAAACCAATAATAAATATTTTATACCATATGCTGAGACTATCATGGGCTCCCATCTCCTAAAGGAAACAGAAACACATGGAAACTCCTTGCTCACTAGTCTGTGGAAAGACTCCGTAATGCAGAACTCAGACGGGCGGGTAGATGGAAGTTGTTATGCACAAGCACAATGCAATGGCTGCTATTAAATAAACAGAAAATCTTGCACATTAGGACTCAAACTGTGCTCAGAATCCAGGCCACCAGCAATCCAAGGCCACCAGCAGTTTAGCTCTGTTGCTCCTCCCGGTTTTCATTCCAAATACTGTTTTCAAAGGATAATTCTGCATTTCAAATAAAACAAGGTATAATGTTTACACCAGCACAGTATAACAATGAAAGGAAAAGAACAATCAAAGTTGTCTTCTTTCTCCATAATTCTGAAATACAATTCTGCTTCAATATTTCTCTTTACAGCTTCTCAACCAAGATTGCCAACTCCCAAAAATTAACAAGGAATAGCTCTAGCCACACTAAACAACGGAGCTTGACTGGTACCGAGAGAACGTCCTACTGCTTCTGCAATGATGGGCTGACTTCTCACCAAAGCAAAAATCCTGCTCCCAGTTTCACCAGCAGCTGGAAGTAGCAAGTGACCCTTAAATTTCAGGACAATAAAATCCAGATACAGCATGCAGTCGAAGAGCAAGGGGCAAAATCCGAGAGCACACATGGGAGAGCTGATCTGTGCCTGAAGGCTACACAGATTCAAAACACCCACTTTTTTTTTTTTTTTTTTTTTTTAAACTTTCACACGGATGGTTTTGAAGACATTTTTGTCAGAGCCTGTGCAGCTCACTGTCCTCACTAAACTACTGTTGCATATACACGTGTTACTAAAGCACAGGAATGGCCAGCTCTGCTCTGCTGCAAACACAAGCACTTAATTGCAAAGGAAACTGCAAATGCTACTACAGGACCCCTGTTGGAGCTGCTTTTCTAAAACATCTTGCACCTCTCGGTGCTGAAATTACAACCCATAATTAAATGTGGTGGTTATTGGATAGAAGCGTAACTGAGATGGAGTTTGAGTAGTTAGGTGCAAAAAGGATTTAAAAATGTCATTTTAGGGGTGACAATGTGTCTTTAATCCCTTCAATGCAGTTTAGTTCCCTGTCTGGCTTGAATATAGTGAATTAGGAACTGTTTCTCCAAGTTTCACATCAGATAACACAGGTAATTATGGAAACAGAATAGAACTTTAATTATGAGAAAACCCATACATTGTTCTATTGTGATCTTCCACAGCATTGCTCTTTCTTAGAATTGAGCAGATTGTGCAAGCTGGAAAGACACCATTGATCAAAATAATCAAAAGCCCTACTAGAAACTTGGACATGTTTTTCCTTTGTAAAAAAAACAAAACATTGTATCAGACTGGTTGAGAGATTCGAATTACCTCTTCCAAAGCCCACTTCAATTTTTCTTCACAGATTAATTTAATTAAATCTACTATTACATAGTGGGGTTTTTTTCATTTTACAAAGACTATACAAAAGCTTGGTGCACTCTGGGAAATCTGGGAGATTAGAAAATTTTACCAATAGCTTTTTCTCTTGATTCCCTCCCAGTCATTTTCAGCTGAAGCAACCCGTTTGCGTAAGATGCTGTTTCCAAGCATGCCAGCAATCAAATATTTTTAACAGTAAAACATCAGTAGATGCCCTTACAGGCACCTGATAAGCAGAGCTAAATAAACTGAAAAGCTGGAATATCATCAGAGCACGGTCAGAGAGATCAGAGCCACAGGGAAGAGTTCAGAATGGGAATTCCCTACTGTGTCAGGCTACGAATTGAACAGCCAGCACCTTTCCCGCTGTGCTCTGCAGTTCTGCCAGCCCAGCACAGATACACCTGTACCAAAAAATAAACACTTTGGGGGGATCAGGTGCGGTGGCAGCAGCTCCACCTCTGCAGATCCTCAAGTACAAATGAGACCGGGGGGTTCAGGTCGCTCCTTCCCTTTCTTTCCCTGGATAACCGGGAAGGGGGAATGCTCAGAGACCACACGCTGGGCTCCACGAGGAGCCGGCTGGTTACTCACAGCCATGAGAACACAGCCTCTTCACAAGCCTCTCTGAGTCCAGCACACCCTGCGGGGCTCCAAGTCTCCGTATCCGCAGCTGCTCTTCCATTCTCCTCCCTCCCAGGCTCAGTTTCTTTCTCTTGTTCACTGAGATTATTCTGATTCTAATCAAAACAGGGAGGAAAAAGCACCACAGAACGCTAGGGGGACAAAATTATACAAAGGATAAAGGAGGGGAACAGCATTGAGACCAGAGCCGTTTGTAAAAGAGATTATGGTCGCAAAAGTACTCCTTGTCAAGAGGGAAAATAGAGGCACAAAAGGCCTCTAGATGAGCAAACATAATGAAACCTGCCAAGATGAGTGATAAAATCACAGAAAGAAAAATTATACAGGTCTCCAGGAAACTGCCAGAATTCCTTGTAAAACACTTTTCCCTGCTCCCTGAAATCTGCATCTTCTTTTAATCAAAATGAAAAGCTTGCCCAGTGCAGTGCAACACTGGTATTTTTGACCTTGTATCTGCCGGGATAGTATCTCCTCCCTGCTCTGTCAAAAGACTGAACGTACCAAACAGCACCCAGGACCTTCTCAGAAATTCCTACCATAAAGGATGAACTGAGTGCGCAGTGTCCCAGCCCATGCCAGGCCCTCTCCAGCAGCTGCAAGGAGGTCACTGCACCACTGCTGGCAACATCTGCATGGCCAGAGAGGCCACTGCTGCCCCAAGGGCTGAGCTCACACCAGAGGACTGAGCTGCTCCTTCCATGCTGAAGTGACACCTATTCCAAGGTGTTAAAGGCAACAATAAATGAACTGCTGCTCAAAGGGACCAACAGGACATGAAGAACTCAGGGCAAAAATAGCATTCAGTAGACAAGCACAGACTCTATGATTTCTAGTATGTTCTCACTCTCTTATGTGCAAAAGAAAGTAAGTCTGAAAAGGTTCTGCTGCTATTAAATAATTGTGTTTCTTATCTCGGAGTGAACATTTCATCTTTTATATACATACAAAGAAACCCCCACCTGTTTTCTTTTTCAGAGGATGGAACAGGCAGCTTAGATGGCAATTTTAATTGAATGTGTTCGGGCTGTTGCACAAGAATACTGGTGTGTAAACCTGTGGCTGAGAAGAAAAGACTTTTCCTCACCACCTACACCTTGACTTCATTACAAATATCCCTGCTGGTTCTCACAACTCAGCTCCAAGTCTGACACCTGCAACATGTCTGGAGGCAGGAATTCAAGCAGAAACAAATTCCAGCAGAATTCAGTATGTTAATTGCTATTTCTCATTCCCATTCCACACGGAGCTGATGCACCTGCTGGAATACTTGAATGATTTTTTTTTTTTTTTTGGTGTGTGCGTTTCTCAACACACATGTACCATTTTACCCACACAAATGCACACGCAGTGGCTAGAAATGAAACTGTTGACTGTCAAACACGCTAGACATGTTAATCCCTGTACAGAAAAGAGAGAGAGAAGTTTGCATTAAAATAACTAGTGTTTGCAGCCTCTACACCAAAACAGAGAATTCAGTGTTCTACAATAACTTGAGTCTCCTACAACTCGGGGAGCTCCCATGACAGGGCAGGATGAGTACCCAGCAGCCTAAGCCAGAAAAACAGTGCAAGGACTGGCACGAGTCCATTCCCGTGGGAATGCGTGAGAACGTGAGGTATGACAAAGCCATGGAGTCCTCTGTGTCTTAATGCAAAGGATTCCCGAGATGTTTCAGCGTGTTAAAACACAAGACAAAAAGGGTGAGCTGAAATGTGTCACTTCAAATATAGGCACTGAATAGTGTCCCTAGAAAGGAGGCTGGAGCTCCTGCTAAAGCAAAGCCCCAGTTAAGGCTCCTACTGCATCTCACAGAGGCCCAGGGGAAGATCCACACCACCCTTCCACGTGCACAGTGACCCTCACCCCGGGGCACAATCTCCTGGAAAGCATTTCAGTGCATTAAAAAATCTCCAGCGCAAGGTTTAAATTACATAAATTATCTACCAAAGCATGCAGAGACTGCATATTAAACCAGTCTTAATCACGATCCTAATCCTCAAGGAAGCAGGATGTAGTATCATGAGACCCTCATTAAAACTGCAAAAGATTTCAGTGGGAGTTTGTCCTGAATGAAAACACAATCCTGCAACTGTAGGAATGGAGAAAGAGAAGAAAAATATCCATCGAGGAAAAGGCAGTGGAACAAGAAACCACAGCTTCAACATACAATTTGCTATGATACTAAAATGGAGAAGCTATTTTAATGTCAACAACATTAAAATAAAGTCATTTGATATTCACTTATTTTCCTCACACCGTAATTCACCTATTTAGGAAAGGAGAGGAGGTTTGCTGTCTGCTCTGACATGGCAGCACTGTTTCATTCAGTTAAAACATTTCAATTTTCAAATTATATTCTGCCTTTGATTCCCAGAAATTACTTCCTTTTCACATCAGCCATCATAATTAAACCAACTGTGAATCCTGTGTTTTCCCCCCAACAAACAAATAAAAATATAAAAATCAGGTAATCTGAATTCCAGAAAGCAAGTAGCAAGAGAACAGAAAAAAAAAACAACATTAAGCAATAAAAAGCTACTTGAGATTTCTGAAAACCTTTTAAGTTTTCAGTAGTTCTATATTTGTAGCCTGTTAAATAATTACACATACTAGAGCTTCACACACTCAACTTTCATTTTCCTGCTATTCTCTCCTATTGAAACAACTGCAAGATTAATTATAGCCATAAAGAGGCAGCATCAAACTCTTTTATGACCCTTCCTGTTTATGAACTGCATGGACACGTCAGGCCAATAGGAAAAACATTTAAATGCTGGTGTTTAAATCTTTGTAGGAATCAGCCAGCAAAGCTCAGAGCTGATCTGAGCTACAGGAACACTGCAAATGTCAGAGCTGGCAATGCCACATGAGAAAGTGACTTGGCCACAAGGTAACACTTCTTAAGAACAGAACAATACAGACACCAGAAAAGACCCAGTAAGTATTTTCTGTTAGTTTTCCCATGGAACTCAGTGGGGCCTCTGCAAAGGTCACTTCTGAGACAGAAGGTCTGAACACCTTCCCCTTAAAGGAAAAACATATTTTGTTTTGAACAGGTATTACTGAAAACTTCTCAGCAGTGGTAGAACTGGCGCACAATCACTGCAAATCCTAAATTAATTTACATCTCTAGGTAAGTAAAATGCTGAGATCACCAAAGCCATGTAATCATCAAAAAGGAGATGTAATTCTCTGCCCATGAGCCACAGACAAAGTTATCCCACTACGAGGGATAAACTGCCAGGCTTTGAGTTAGCTGAATTTCCTTTGATGTAAGAAGAATAATTTCACACTTCAAGAAAAGGAACAGGATGCAAGAAAAACTGGATTTGATTCTTCACCCTGTCAAAGACTTCTGGTGTTATTCCCTGTGTCCTTTGGGATATCGAGGCAGACTTGGGGTTGCTCAGTCAGGACACACCTGGAGGGATTCGAGGCGCTTACAGTGGATAAGGAACCAGAGGCACTTGGGAAGCAAGTGAACACTGGCTGAGATGGGATGATCCATCAGGAGTGAAGGTACATTTGTGAGAATTCGAAGAGTTACATACACTTAGGAGAAAAAGGACTTATAAAAACCTGCACAGGACTGTAAGCCAGCATCCCTAGGGAACTACTGGTCTGCTAACAGATCCCAACAAGTCTTGTCCATCTCTAGGGTACTCTTAAAGACTTGCATGGAAAAAGAGTTTTCAGGAGTCTAGAACCCTCTGCCAAGCAGACCTGGACACTAAGGACCACTCTAAAGACAGAGAAATTAATCAGTTTTTATTTGGGATGTGATAAAGCTTTGACAGAGGTGAGTGAACAATGCAAAAATTGTATCCCAACAGCAGAATTATGTTACTGCCAATTATCTGACAAAATAGTCTGAAATGAGAGACTACATGTGAGGAGAGGCTGAGGGAACAGCATTTGTTAGGACATCAGAAGAGAAGGCTAAAAGAAGATGTTATGGCTGCCTTCAATTCCAAAATGGGAGGGACTAGAGAAGATGGAGCCAGATCATTCTCGGATGTGCACAGTGACAGGATGGGAGGTGACAGACACGTTCTGCAACAAAGGAAAGGCTGTTGAAGGGATTTTTTTTTCATTTATAAGGGTGGTCAAACATGAGGACAGGGTTCTGCTTTGAGAAGGAAATTGGACTAGATGACCCCCATAGGTCCCTTCTGCCTTAAATTATTCCATGACTTCATGGAGAGAGGATCATGGCTGTTTTCATTTTATTCTGTCTCAATAAATTTGATCACACTGACAAATCAAAGCTTTCATCATTAGCCCTACAAACCAGTCTGGGCACCTGGAAAATGAGACTGCCACTTTTGTGCCTTGTCACTGGGAGGATCCTGTGGCTCTGGAAGTGTTTCCACACCCTGTAACTTGTCCTGTGTTTGTTTTACAGATGGAGCCCTGAGCTGCTGTAGTTAAGCAGTGCTCCCACAGCCCAGCAAGGACCGTGACAGGGGGACAGGGACAAGGCCACTGAAGCTGCTGTATTTCATGTTGGCATCAGTTGACATCACAGTGTAGTAAGTGCTGTTACAAGGCACACCTGCACATCTGGCATTAACATCACCGCATTCAATTCCCTGAACGGCCTCTAACAAATTCATCCAACAGAATAGTCCTTAACTTACATGTTTCACTGCATTTGCAACCCCCCACCATCTTATCACATATACACAAACAGATCCACTCTTAACCTTAGGGGGAAAAGAAGAAAAAAAGGCAATCTCTGTGACTGCCCCAGGTCCTAAAACCTGATATCTGGATGATTTGGCCTTTTTTTTCCCCTTTTGCTACTTGAATTCAATGACCCAGTGTACGTGATGTCCTGAAAGAGACAGTCCACCCCCTCCTCAGGAAAAATTCTCCAAGGGCAGGGAACAGTTTATTACAGTAATTTCACCAAGCTCACTCAGTCGTGCAGCAGATCTGTATCCAAGAGGAGTAACAGAAATGTAACAGGAATACCCTTTGGGGTGGATGGAGAGCTGGGAGAGAACTGTGCCCTTGGGGGTGAACAGAACCATCAACACCACCCACAACGACAGGATTTTGCATTTGGGCAACTTACTCGAACACGAGGGCAGAAGTGACCACTGCAGTGAGAGATCAGCACACACAGCAGCAGCACAGAGTGCCTGGGACTGTGGAGAACACCCATTAAAAATGTAACTGTCAGGTCTGGGTACATCTCCCTGAACAGACCCTGACATGTACTGCAAAATAGGAATGGACTGCATGAACTGGTACTGTATTTGAAACCAGCATTCAGGGTTTGATTTTGTATTCCATTTCCATTTTAAAATCTATTTCCAGGACTGCTGCTTACTAAACCTGCCCTATTAAATCATTCCCTTATTAAATGCAGTATGAATTAAGGTCTCCCCTTCTCTTCCTCTTTCTTGTAACACCCTACAGTACCTTTCTGTATAATAATTTTTGCTCTAAACTAGGAGAATGTCACATTTCTGAAAAAGAAGTAAGTGGTGAGTTTATGGCTGCCTGCATTCCTCCATCTCATTATATATACAATGTCCTAAGGCAAGAGTTTGCCAGCTTAGATTTTCACTTGCTCTATCCCTTGAATTTTTGTTCCCATCAGTGCTGTTGCTGTTTGTTAGCATTTGTTTTTATTTTTCTCCAGAGATTTTTTTCTTTTGCCTAAGTCACTGATTAAATAATCAAAATACTTCTGAGGGAAATTTAAAATTTCCTTTTTGTATAAAAAGCAGAATGATTCTGTACCTGAGCTGCGACAGCATTAGCTGGGGAACATTCCTTGTGCTGGAGGTCTCTATTAGCTCAGTCAGAAGAATGACTTCCCTTCCCCCTTTCTCAGCTTCAAGAAACTGGATAAGGCAAAGGTGAGGAATCTTTCCATATGCATAAGCAAAGCCTGTGCATATCAGCAGTGGCTGCACCACAGCTCAGGGTGATCACCGAGCCACACCAGGCTGCCTTTAGTGAGAGCGATGATAAATAGGTCCAGGGCTCTGGAGCAATGGAAGAGTGGATGTAGGGTACCAAAAATCTCCTGCAGTTGCAAGAGGCATGCTGCTGTGGAACCCTGCAGCAAACAATTATAAGACCCTCATCATTCAAGCAGACTCTGAGGTCAAAAATATTTTCTTTATCCCAACACACCTGCAGGTGAGGTATGTGGGAGTCACAGCTGTCAGGCTGACAGCAGCACTAACTCCCCACCCACTACTTCCAGATATTTGCTACCCTCTCTAATGGTTTGTGGGGAGCTCTGTGCATACGAACAAGCTGGCTGGATGAAGACGAAATCCATTTCCATTCCAGAGCACCTTCCAGCCATGGCAGCTCTGCACCATCCCAGGCTCTCCTGATGCAGGACAAGCCGGCTCCTCTCCTGGCTATTTCCTTGGCATGTATCATCCTGTGCAAGCACAAAATGGTTCATCTGCTTTGTGTACAAACAGTCAACCTTTCCTGAGCAGAGAAAGTTCAGGCAACTGCTGACTGTAAAAAGGCATTGCCAAGGAAGAGGAGGCCGGAAGCTGGCATGCCCAAGAACTACTTTTTCCCCCTCCACACCAGGAACATCACGGCAGCAACAGCTCAATGGTGTTTCTTCGTTCCCTCTCACCCACCATCCCATTTCATTTAATAAATACGTGTCTCAAAATAACTTTCTTCTCCTCAATATTAAATTCCTTCTTCCCTCTCCCAGACTCCACCAACACAACTGTTTGAATGTGAATTGGGTGCTTTCTTCCTCTTGTGGACGGTGCTAATTTCTGAGTTCACGTGGTTTGGCTTCTCTTGATTTGGGGGCATGCTGTGCTTCCACACAGAACCAGAAAGTGTAATAAAACACACCTCCTCCCCAAAGCGACACTAATTTCTGATGATGACTTCAGGGAGAACAGATCCAGCCCACAAGATGCCCCTGAATATGTCAGCTTGCAGAAAAGGGAGACACATTCCTCTGAAACCTTAATATAAATTAAATGAGACTACATAAATTCAGCAGCCAGATAATAGCACTGAAAAACTGACAGATGGCAGAACACTGAGGGTTAGTGGTGACACACGTTACATGAATAATTCTCTTGGACAAATGTATGGATGTGCGAGCATGTTTAGGTTAAGGATCTGACTCAAAGGAAAAGAAACATAGATAAGCACAGTTTCCTGTTTGCAATGACCCATTTCAAACCAACAACCATCTCCTCCAAAATCAGTTTGTGCTAGAAACTAATCAAGCCAAAGCCCATAACAGGGACAAATTCTATTGACCTCAGCAGTTGAGAAGTGAGAGAGACACATGAGATATCCTTACAGCCACCACGGCTGGACACACTCAGTGGCTCAAAATAAAAAAAGTTTAAAAAAAAAAGAAATTATAAAAACCCAAAAAAACCCACAAAAAAACCCCCAAACAAAATCACGTGAACAGCAGAAAAGGCCACAGACTTCAGAGGTCCAGTGGAAGTCAGGCCAGATGTGATGTCATCTCACCTAGCCAACAGGAGACAGGCCATGCTGTCCTGAGTACCAGGGGATGGGTGACATCCCTGGAGAGGATATACTGTTAGGTACAAAGCTGAGCAACTTCATTGATTTGGGAAACAGAGAGAGCAAAGGACTGTTCTGGTTTTGTTAAAAAAAAAAAAAAAAACCAAACCAAACCCCACAAACTGTTACCTTTAACTGAGCATTAGAGCTGGGGACACGACATCCCTAACTACCAGTAAGACAGCACAAACTGTATTTAACAGCACACCACAAAAGCATTGAGCAAATAAAAAGCCATTTAGCAGGTGGCTGGATGGTGAGAGGGACTGCCTTGTTGTCATCACATTCTAAGCTGGAAGCACTCCTAAAATGCAACAGTCAGCATTAGCAATGCTCTTAAACTCCCTGGCTTGAAGGGACTGTGGACAATGTCCCAGTGCTGCATTAATCGAGGAATAACTCCAGATCCTGGCAGAGGTGCTGGCAATTATGTGGCTTGTCTGAAAGCAATTGATTTTATAAAGCAGTTTGATCTTGCCAGAGGTGAGAAAGCTCTGTTTCCCAACCTGTCCTGTCCCCAGGGAAGCTCTGCAGCGCAAACTCCTCCACAGGGCTGTGCTGCATTTCTAAGCAGGACAAGGAGACAGTGACAGGGACCTGAAGTCATTCCCCACCACAGGGAGAAAGAATGTGGGACAGGAGGAAGGGACCATACAGGAATGTCCACATATACATTTTCCCTCTCACTACACATTCTGTCTGTCATTGCAGCCTCTTCTTTGCCCTTAAATCACATTTACACACACAAAGGAGCCATGTATCCACCACAGAAAAATCAGTCCAATTTGGCTAAAACTCATAAAACCTAAATATCTGTCTTTGAGGCAAAATGCTGTAAATCTGCCTGATACAGTTATAAACAAATAAAGTATGGCACAGCTACATGCCACGGGCTTTAAGGTAGTCTCAAAGCCCTTTTATTTAAAAAAACCAAACAAATTAAGAATTGATCCATACAGGTACTGCTGCTTTCCCTAGGAATTCCTGACTCATCTGTTAGTAGGCACATATACTACAGACTGGGAACAAACTTCCTCCAGTGTCAAGGTGACAGTGGCCCACTCCCATCACCAGCAGGGAGTTGTTTCAAGATCCATCTATATTTTTTGAACAAAAGAACCACCACAGAAATGCAGATTTTGGTGGTCTTAGAAGTTTTTGAGCATGGAAAGTAAAAAACCTCAACAAAAAAATTTAAAAATCACAAAACTCTGAACAAATTACTGAATGATGGCAGTCCTGGATGGTAACAACCAGAGGCTCAGGTCAAGTTTCTTTTGTGACACTTAAGATTTAAGGCTGATTTTTCCCAAAGGATGAAATAAGTGGAGGGAAAATGGAAAATGAGATGGCTAGAAAAGGAATGGAAGCTGATTAACAGAAATTGTCAGGGATCTTAGCACTGCATGGCCTATCCATAGCTCATGCTATGACCTGTTTGCAGACAGAGACTGCACTGAATGGAGCTGCTTAGTTATTCAGCTCCCTTCCAATCAGGTAGTGGAAGTGGGATTAATGAGACACCTTCTAACTAAAGAGGACTCAGGGTGAACGACCAACAAATACGGTACATAAATATGTTAATGTGTTTATTGAAGGGATTTTTTTCTGCAGCCCGTACACGGCTGCAAAAATGATTCAATTCATTTTATGCAAGAGGAGAGCATACATCTTCCTTAATTAGGGAGAAAGTAGGACTAGTACTAGGATTAAAAATAAAAGTATGGTTCATTTTGAAGTCCGCTGTGTGCCCCAGTCTGGTGGAATCCGATAAAATACTTCTTCCAACACTGCCTCTGACTCATGGGAATATTTGTGAAGTACATGACTAGAAATTCAATGGAACAGCTTGTACTAACTAATTTCTTGGTCTGCCCAAGAACAAATCTGCAGACATAAGTAAGCACACAAACAGAAGTCTACATATTAGCGTTTTCATTAAAATATCCCTGGAATTCCCTTCAACTCATCATCAGACAACCCTTCACAGTTCTACAACAACGGAGCACAAATGGGCCTCCTCAGAGAGTCAGAAGAAAATCAAGCATATTCTTTTTACTTACTAGGTTTTTAAAAGGTGTTACCTGCAGTTAACATCTGTCACACTTACTCTCAGCTTTAGTTATTTTACATTGCTCATCTTTCATCTGCTACTTCTTCCCTTCATTTGTTCTCGGAGGAAAAATAAAAAACGAGAAGGCTTAGCAATGCTGTAACATTGCAAAGTTCCCCTGTAATGACAGAAGTGCTGTCTGCAGTGATGATAAATCCCAATACGGCACCATGTAAAACACTGCAAATCTGAGTTTCCAAAAAAGCCTGTTCCCAGGTGAGTGTGGCTCTTCATGCACTGCTGCTGATCAGGAGCCCAACAACCAGCTAAAGATGTTTGCAATTCCCCCCCCAGACAGAAATCCGCACCAGACAATGCTGCCTGTGTCATAGTTTGTAAAAGTGCTACATTTTAAAGTTTGCAAACTATGTGATTTGAATGACCTGAATCTTTTGTCTCTGTAATTTTTGTTCTAACAAGCATAAGTTGACAGATCATCCTGCAAGTGCTGGGAATATCAGCTTCAAGTTTCTTATCTGTGCTTTGATAAGACAACGTGTCTGAGAAACACCACTTTTCTGTGCTACTCACTGCAGGCTGCTTCTGATTCATCTGATCCATCCGTACATTCTTCTTCACCATCGCATTTCCACCTGGCTGGGATGCAGTGGCCGTTGTCGCAAGTGAAATCTGTCTCAGCACAAGTTTTCTTTGCTGCAAGACAAGAAAAAAGTACTTGGCATGAATATAAGCAGTGCAGAAGACCCACTAAGAATGATACTGATTGCCCTAAGAGTACTGATTGTACTAAGAGGATTCATTTCACATTCAACATTGCTTCTTCATGAAAGAGTCAGGCACGTATCACAGATGGGTGTTTCTTCTCACCAGAACTCTTCTCCCTCCATTATTTAACAAGGATTCACCCTTCTACGTCTTTTTCCAGCCATTCAAAAACCAGGAATGTTCTTTTTCAAAAGAATTTTCTAAGGCTTTTACTATAAAAAGCTGCTGCCTTCATAAAACTGAAAGCATGTTCATGATTTACAGACAGGCAAGACAAACAAGTCTCACCTTTGGAATACCTAATACCTAAATAATAATGTTTCTATCTATGCAACCTATTCATGGCTTTTCAGCACCTCTGCCAATGTAGTAGATGATTATAAATCACTCCTTCAAACATTAAAATTCATTTCATTAAATGCCAACCACTCCACGCTCTCTGCTTTGCTTGCATTAATCTAGGGCTTGAAAAAGATGCAAGACATGAACTAAAGCAATTAATTGGTCTGTTCCTCAGTGCCAGTGGCACAGCACCACCACTGCTCTGCAATACTAGTCAGCATCTTTCCACTGCAGCAGAAAGAGAGAATTCTGCATATATTTGGCCCCTTCAGCCCACGGCCTCAGTGTCAGTGTGACCACCAGTCACTCAGTGCTTTTGCAATGGTGACTTCAGTGGCTTCTCTGCAATGAACTGGAATGAACAGCCGTGCCCGTGCGAGTCCTGAGCAAGGGCCACCACCCTGGAAGTGAAGCCCTCTCTGGATAACTGGTATCTACCTCTGTCGGTGTCCACTGACACAGGAAGCGGTGGCCGGGACATTTGTTCCTCCCCCTGCAAAGCTGCTCACAATGTAATAGGATCACAGGAAAATTCTGAAGGACCTCAGGAGGTCACCACATCCAACCTCCTGCCCAAGACAGGCTCAGCTCTGAGGTCAGCCCAGGCTGCTCTGTGTTTTATCCAGTCTGGTCAGAAAAAAACCCAAGATGGAGACAGCACAACCTCCCTAGAAAATCTTTTCCATGGCTTAGCTGTGCTCACAGTGAGCCTTGAGCTGACAGCCATTCCCTCACACAAGTCACATGCACACACCATTGCTGCATCAATGCTCATTCCAGCAAACATTTTCAAAGCATTAAACACAACAAATAAGCCCCCGAGGTTTGATCTTTTATTTTCCTTCCTTGTTTTCTCACATGAGCAGCTGCCGGGATCACTCCGGTGCCCATACAGGACAAGGAGCATCACTGTGTAAGGCACCGAGAGATCCACACGGCTGGAATTGAGTACTCATTTTCCAGCACTCAAAACATGAGGCTTCCCTGAACAGGCATCCAGCAGGAAAACACTGCAAAGCATCACTAAGCAGTTGTGTGATCTCTGAGGATGCAGTTTATAAAGAGAATGTACATTTACTCCCCTTCTGCTGCCAAATGAGGCAGATTCTGAAGAAGATAAAGAAAAAAAAAAAAAAGACAATTTTCAATTTTCTCTTCAGTCATTCAGAAACAGATACTATGAACTAACAGAGGATAAAAACCAATCGTTTCAAAAGAGACCAGCCATACTAAGAATTCAAAGACATCGCACATCTGTTATCAGAGAGAAAATAAATTTTTTAAATGTATTTAGTTCTACACTAGTTCTCTCAATGTCCTAATGTCTTGTTTTCCATAAGAAAACTGCCTTTTAGCTCATTCTCTAGAGATCCGAATAGCCACAAAACTATTTCACCTCAAAAAAACCCCTCCCCTTTTGCCATCAGTCTCACACTCCCATATATTTCCAGGACAAGAGGACAGTCACGAGTGAGGGGTCAGCCCCAGGGAGGGGTGTAAGAGGTCACTGCTGTGAGCGTGGCCAACCTGCCCACAGCAGATGGTGGCCCCGATGGCTTTGTATCCTGACACTGCTTCCCTCCAGCACCACTGATAGACTCACCAAAAGGGAGCAAAGCACCACTGGCAGTCCTGGGGTGTCCCCTGGAAGGTGTTAATGCATTCCCCCATTCACCAGCAGTGGCCAAACCCAGATGTATCATTGTGCCCCCACATATATCCAAAGGTCCAACAGTCCTGGGACAGATGAATCAGCAGGACACAAATAGGTTTGTTCCTTTGTTTGAATCTAAGCTGTTTCATCTCAGTTTGAAGGAGCAGGACTAAGTGAGGGGGAGCTCAAACCTTCCTATGATTATTATATTTATTTCTATGACTTTTTAATTTTTTTCTCCTTTTTATTATTTATATTTTCAATATATCTTTAATTTGTTATTTTTTTTACTATTACTCTCCAACATTGGGTCACGGGTCTTGCAAGACTATCTCAATTCCAATAAACTCCACTTTCTGTTGCAAATAGCAACCCAGATTATTCAAACTGTGAAAATATTGAAGCACTGTCTCATTTCTCACCTCTAACACAAGATTGGAGTCACTTTATTTCCAACCAGATTCACCTTCTGGCACTCAATCGTCATGTCTCTGAGATCACAAAACAGGCAGGGAGCAGTTAATTAAAATATCAGTGCTCTGTCTTTTCCTTCCTTTTTCTTTTTCCGTTAATCTCCCATGTTGTACTCCTTTCTTCTATCAATAATTCATTGAGGCTCACACCATGAATTGTCAGTGCATTAAAACATAAAATAAATAAATACATCCCTTTCAGACAATGGGGAGGACACAAGTTCATTTTATGGTTTCACCTGGCTCGGAAATTTTTCAGTCAGGCAAAATTAATTGTTCCCCCGAGATGCATTTCCCTGGTTTCCTTTGCCGTAAGCAGCCCCGGCAGCTCCACTCACATCTCTTCCCAATGAACTTAAACAAACAAGAGTGAGCAGTCCCAGCATCCCTGTCCCTCTGCTCCTCGGGGGGCAAACCCCTACCTGGAACAAGAAAAGAGAGGGATACGGAACGAAGGCAGAGCCTTTCATCTCCCCCCTCCCCATGCAGCGACCCCAAAGACACAGGCTTGCTTTTGCCTCTTGCTTCATTTGCCTTCAGTTCCTGCTTTTCCTCTCTCCCATCTGCAGCTGGACACACTGTCAGAAACTCCACCGGCACCTGTGTGACCACGGGACAGCTCCCACTGGGAAAGGGCCCCGGCTTGGGCATCTTTCCAAAGGAAGCCTTGGTTAAAACTCACTCATTCCTGCTTCTCTTCTCCCAGAAAGGAGGCAAGAGGGGAGGGACAGAAGGTTTCAACTTTACCCAGCACTGACAGAAAAATGCTGCATTTTCAACTGAACTGCATCAAACCAACACAGTCTCTCATTTAGCAAGACATCTTTTTTCGTTCCATTACTCACATCTCTTATCCTGAACTGCAAGTAAGGATTCCGGGGTCATCCCTCAGCAAATCAGAAGCAGAGAACCCAGGGAGAGTGGCTCAGAATACAAACATTTATAGAGGGAATTCATAAAAGAGCAATCACTGGGGACATGTATAATTAGATTGGAGGAAGTAAATATACACTGGAAGGAACAAGCCTTGTACTGGCTCAGAGCAGGGACAGGATGATATAAATGTGACTTCTAACTTCCAAAAATACCTCCTTCTAAAAGGCCAAATCCCTGACCCCAAGTCAAACAGGTATCTGAATCTAATGGAAAAGTCCAGGATTTATTCTTTCTCGCTCTCTCTAATAAAGCCCAACATTCTCCCACTGCCCTCAGTGACTCCACTTAACCTCACTTAACTTCTGCCTCAGTTCTGGAGGCTTTACAGGGCAGATACATTTTTTCCGTTACTCCTTATAAGATGCCAGGCCTCCTGTGACCCAATTTTCAATTCATGCCTCGTTTAGTCCTGTTTTGCACATCTGTAACACTAAGCAATACCCAACTCCACAACAGTTTCATTTCTTGCTACTCCTGACTTCCCCAAACCAACAGCTGAAAAGCCAAATTAATCTATTTCCTCTCTTAATAGTTCTATCCCAGGGTGGGTTTACTGCAGAGGGAAGGAGACAATTAGGGATTTAAAAATCCCAGACACCAAACCCACTGAAAACTGGTTTGATTTGTTCCACTGCACTCGTTCCTTTACACAGATCCTGCTCCTATTTTAACTTCTGAATCAACACCAGACCTCCCATCAAACTGCTCTCATGTGCAGCCAATATTCAAGTCTTCTTGCAGAAAACAGTTTCACCCAAGCTGCTGTAAAAATTACAACAAAAAAAGTAAAAAAAAAAAAAACAGCCCATACAATGTAAGTTTTGCTGTGATCCTTCAGCGGTAACAAAATAGCACACCCCCAGAAGAAGTGAAAATGGGGAGATGATGGTGGGCCAGAAAAGAGGCATTGAAATTCATAAAACAGGGTTTCATTGCATGCTGCGAAACTTCAATGGCAACTTTGATCAGTGGCTTATCAGAGCTGCTGACAAGACCCCATATGAGAAGAAAAGCAGCATCACAGGAGTTCAGGAGCTTAAACTTAGACCATGGGCCCCACTCAGCCCCAAGTGGTGCCAGTGGCAGCTCAGTGTGTCATTGGACACGAGCCAGCTCCTCCCAGAACAGAACACATCATTATTATGGGTCACCCTGCACCTCTAAGGACCCCCATTAATCCAGTCCCACAGAGGACAAAACATCGCCCAGCTGAAATCACTTGCTTGGCCCAAGGAGGTTTTCTGCTTACAAGACCAAGGTAAGGGCTGGGGTCATGATCCAGCTCTTGAGAAAGTTTCTGGGCTCTACAAAAAGCCTGACAGAAAATAGTTGTTTTCAATTTGTAACCTCAGTCAGCTCCTAATCACTGCAAGTGTCACTCCCAAAGAGAAATTCCCAGCAAAGAAGAAAGCAATTTTTTAAAAAAAAATTTTAATTCTAAGTTACGTTCACCACAAATTTGATATATACTCCCAAGCCCATAAAACTCTTGGGGCAGGAAACTAAGCCCTAACTACACATTTTATCAGCATCCCTGCCCTTCAAAAGAGGTCTGTGGTATCGATCCCAAATCCTTCGATCGGGTTATATACCCAAAGGATATCTTAGTTCTCTTAAGGAGATCTGGGAATCCCAACCTACATGCGCAGCCCCAGCACTCTCAATGCCTGCTGTTGATTTTGCCAAGAGGAAGCGTCACAGGGAGCGCGGGACAACCATCCCGGCGTGGTTTCCTGCTCCCAGCAGGTGGGCACACAGTGCTCCATTGCCAGCCCTGCCCAGCTGCCCTGCTTTGGGCACCCAAACACTTCATGTTGGGAGCCCAATTTCTCCCAGCACCTCTGCCAGGGAAAATCCTTGGCATGGGGAATCCCAGGAATGTGCTGTTTAGTACCTGCAACAGAGAAGACCCAAGAGTCAAAATATCAGGAAATCCTAGTGGATGTGGACCATTCCAGTCCTTTTAATTTTCAGACAACTAAGGACACCTTGAAGTAAAGAAAGGGAGTATTTAACCACTCTTTGAATCTGGCTATCTTTTTTAATCCTGCCATCTCAGCAGGCAAATACATTTATAAAGCAAGATTAATCAGATCTCCTCAGACACAGACTACAGACCCTTTAATACTCCACATGAAACACATTCTAATGAAACTTCTCCCCAGGACCCTCAAACCAGCCCCATAAAACAATGTCCCCTTGACAAAACCCCACTCAGAGGCTCTGGGGCCGCCCAAAACATGCAGCTGCTGTGCCTGAAGCCCCTCTGATCAATCAAACAAAACCAATGACATTAACAGAAGAAAGAGATGTCACTTGTGATTTTTCATTAGTATCAGAGGTATCCACCTTTGCGCATTTTAAATGGTAATGTGTGTAAGCCTCCTCATTAGAATTATTTAAATACATTTTCATGTTGAACACTGAATTTAATGCAAGGAACAGGGCAGCAGCTAATTGAAAGCTATGAAAAGCAGAATGCTGAAACAGCATATTGTTCTGATATATGAAATCAAAGTGACTTTAACAAATACATGCATTCACTCCTAAATTTACTCATGTAAATCAAGGTAAAACTGAACAATATTTTCCCCCAACCTGTTCTCATGCTGCTGTTGCCATTTCAGACTTTAAGAAGGGGCTGTACTCTCAAAGGTTGCTCTGTTTTCTGACAAATACATAAACTGGTCTAATGAATGCAGTAGTTGTCCTTACAAACCATGCCTCACCAGTAGGAAAAGCAGGAATCATTGAAGATGATTCAAGGACAAAAATATCCGCTTGGACTGGTGGGTTCCTTCAAGGGCATTAGAGGTCTGTAAAACACACTACTTGGGTATTCAAAATAAGTTCTCCTCAGAAGTCTGAAGGCTTTGTCAGAGCTCTGGGACTTTGTCTTGGAGAGCTCCACAGCTGGGACCAGCCCAGGCAGAAAGCTCAAGTGCTGCCTCGCTCACTTCACAGGAACATGCCCCACACTCCTTCAGGCAAGGCTCCCTCCAACATCTGCTCCCCCCAGTTTTCCTTCAGCTTTCTCCATTCTTTTTTAAAAATCCACTCATAAAAGATCAGTAACCTTTTAAGCCGAATAAAACCAGGTTTTGTGACTATTTCCTCATTGCTGTTCTCCAGGAACTCATATCACCTCAATGTTCAAGCCTCTGGAATCTAAAAAAAACCCCAATAAACGCACAAGAGAACCAACCAACTTCTTCCTTGTTCTACTTGTAAATTGGAAAATCACATCCTTCTGCAGAGGCAGGAGAAAGAAGGAAGGTATTTTCCTATCAGCATCTTAAACACACCCCAGCTTTGCTCAGAAATAGGCTGGAAACCCTGTTCAGCCTGCAGTCACCTCTGGACGCCACTGATGAACCTCTCTGCAATGTGACACTGCACAGTAGGGGTGAAAAAGTACCTGCCAGGCAGTGCCAAAAAACACCACTTATGCTCAAGTCAAGATTTCCTCTGTACGGAAAAGAGCATCCATCGCTCTGCCACGTGTTTCCAGAACTCCATATTGCTGCAGTCACGACCTTTTCAAAGGATTTGGTATGCTCTGAGTTTCCAGTTTGTTTCTAAATATTTCCTTGACTGAAAGCTCATCCACACTGACTTTTGCCGACAGAATTGCCAGCTCGGTCTGTCTCTCTGGGTTTTGTTTTGCTTTCTTTTAACAGGCAAGACATTGTTGCAAGACAGAAGCTCTTGGGGTGGCACCTACATGTATGTTATTTCACACTGAGGGACATCTGCAGAGCCCTCAAGAGACATTATTCCATTTTTCTATTTCTGGGAATTAAACACTAGGGCCATATCCTACACTGATGAAACATCACCAAAGCCCACAAATAATAATCACTGGCCTTGGTGGTCTTTGTGCAAAATTGGTCACAGATGTTTCTACAACACCCTATGATGTCGGTTTTCAATATAGGTTTTATAACCCTAAGTCAAAGTCAAACCCCCTGATGACAAAAGCCAGGTTTCCTGAGGACAAAACAGACTGAAAGCTATTTCTGATAGCACTTATATTAAGGCAGAAAAGCAGAAGTGGATAATTTGAGGCGATGGAGCGATTTTGGTTTGCACCTACACGCGTGCCCAAAGCTTGTCAGAAAGGTACCTGGGAAACAGAACAGCCACACTTTATGTTCTTCAGTTATTCAGAATACAAGAGAAAAGAGACTAAGACATGCGAAGGCAGATCCTTTCACCAAGTGGCCTCTCTATGTAGTTGCTATTTTCTGCTCTATTTGATGTTTTTAAGTATTATTCCTTTTTCAGAGGTGTTAAGAAAATCTCCCAAGACCAGAGGACATATCAAAAACATTCCCAAAGCCTCAAGTGCTACTATTTCTTACCCAGGTTACGCTGTCACATTGAAACATTACAACACTGGAGTGTACAGGGGCAGAAATTGCCTTCCACAGCTTGGACACAGCATTTAAGCTCTCAGTGCCTGAATTTAGTGTTCACACTGTGAGGTTAAAGTGCACCAAAGCCAAACATGGCACCTTCAGCAGAATTTCACGCCAGGTTTGCACGCAGGAGGTAAATCCAGGGGCCCTGAACTCCGTGCAGACCCAGGCAGGATGAACTCCTGGTCACGCTTTCACAGCAGCTGCTTGATCTACAGTCTTTGGGGTTAAAATCAGCATAAGGCATTCCTGGCAGTCCTCAACCCCTGGCTGCACCTTTGTTGGTGCCAACATGGGCTGTGAGAGCATAAAACATCTGTGGGGAAGCAGCAGCAATTTGCCCACTCACCACTGGCACTGAAAGCAGAGCAGTGCCATTACACACCGGGAATCTCCTGAACTGCAGGTAAAGTCACTTCCTCGGCAAATCAGCCTCGAAACAGCCAAAGAGAAATATATACCATTTAAAGCCTGTTTTGCAGAACTTGGCCTGGGTCCAGGCCCCACACTGCTACTCACAACTGTGTGGCAAAACAGGAACCTGATATTTGCACCTGCGAGCTCTGTGTTTAAAACACACGCTCACCACATTCCTATGCACAAGCATATATTTCCAAAAATGTGTTAATTGCTTACAGCACACGTAGTCCTGACCTGTAACATAAATTACCCAAATCTAATGACTGCTGGAAACCCAAGAGAACTCGATGCAAAATTCCCAATCCCTAACAAAACAAAGAAAAAGGGGGGAAAAAAAAAGCAAATGCTTGTCAAGAGTTGGGATCAACAACCTAAATCACAGACTTGAAGACTCAATCCTCCCAATGGCAAAAGGGTGCCTTTTGTCAGCAGGAAATAAGGAGAGGGAACACAAGAAGTGTCACAGACCTGGGATGTCTGAGGAGTATTGACAGTTCCGTGCACAAATCCGTGGAGGGGGCAGAAGGGAAAGGCGATGTGGCTTTGTGCTCCCAGTTAGGGAATTACACACCTGAGCATTCTGTTTGGCAGCCAGCAGCAGGGGAAATGAAGCTGTTACTTTGCCTGGTTCTGCGGTGTTTATGTTTTTATTAGAAGCAACATGGCTTTTTGTGTCAATTTACACATGATCCAGTTGCTTAACGTTGGACCAATGTTTGCTCTTTTCCTCCTGTTCCTACTTTAATCAGTAAGTTGCAGAGTAAAAAATGCACGAAATGCTCTGTACAGTCAAGGAAAAAAACCCGCATGGTTTATTTTCCAAGAGGCTAAAATACTATGGTTAAAATACCCATTGCAGTGTCTTGGAAGAATGAAGAGTCAGTAGCCATGAAAGGAGCAGGGATTTTTCTAGAGACTTGCTTCTAGTGTTTCCAGCTGTACCCTTTTTCCATTTGCTTTGGTTTTAGCAAAATTCTGGCACTTTTGAAGCAACAATTTTTTCCAAAGAATATTTGAAAAAGTTTCCCATTCTGACTCTACATTCTTGGTCCTTAATTATTTAACTACTTCAGACACCAAAAATAGAAATGGAAAATGGAAAGTAATAATTGGAGTGCCACAAAAGAAAAAATACACACAGAACCCCCCTGTGCCATAACCAACAGAAAGCACCCTTATGTTATACCAAGAGAAATGGTGTAGGAACCTGAAATTAATTAAGAGCAGCAACACATCAGGAATGTTCATGAAAATAAAAACAAAAAAAAATTAGAGCTTGGTTGTTAATGATTTTAGAAGGATCAGTGCCACAGATGTCCCTGTGAAGATACCTTTCCTACAGCTCTGTTAGCTGCTCTCTAAAGAAGACATTAATTGCATCCAATGACTAATTTGCCAAGAATCTTGCTTTTTAAGACCACTGAATCAGAGCTCTGGGAATTGTAAGGGATCGCGCACAAAAGCATTTTCAAAACTGCCTACAAAGCCAGCATCGTTTCAGACTGAACAGCAGGTTCATCCTCTGATCCAAGTCTGTTACGGCGGAACAGCGCCAAACAAATGTCTATTAATATTCTGCCAGGAACCACGAGCGGATGGGCTCCTGTATCCCATTAAGTGGAGTGGTCAGGTTAAGAGTTAGGCATGGGTCACACAGCTCCTCGTTTGGGCACAAACCTCTCCACCCATCATAGCATGTTGTCAAATGCCTTTGTGCACTGCAATATTAAATACTAGTACCCTGGGGATGGGAACTGAATAGGCACAACATGGAAATTATGATGCGTGTGACAATACCCTTTAACCTATTAACAAGTATGACCAAGCTGACTTATTCCGAGTGCTCTGATCATCAAGGCAAGAAGACATCAACAGCTACTGTGTCGCACTGACAGGGCCTTCAATGGCAAGTGTGGTTCAGAGGTCCACAGGAAACACAAAGAGGCTTTGTCTTTTGATGTAGAGAACAAAGCTACCATGTGGCACAGCATCACACATGCAATTAGTCAGGAAAGTTAATACAGTAGAAGCAGATGGTGGAACCATGTCAACATTTTCAGTGGGCACGTTTCCTCTTACTCTCCAGTTGCCGTGATCCGAGGTCGGGGGAGCAGCAGGCAGACTGTTGGTAAGCTGGACCACATTTGGGATTGCCAAAACCCTTTTATCTATCCATCTGAGGTACCTCTGTGCTCCCACTTCTACTGGCAATGCTCCTGTGCTTCAGACACCTCCTCTCCACCACATCCCTGTGCCAACAGGGCAGCACCATTAACCTCAGCGCACACTGAGAGCAACTGAGGCAGAGGCAGTTGGTCTCTAAGGTTGTGCAGGAAGATGCTGACAGGAAAAGGCATTGAAAACAAACCTCTGGTGGCCCTTACACTGCTCATTCTGCTCACTTCTGCAGCCCAAGATGTTACCAAATGCTGCATGAATTATACACAGAGTGCAGCTACAACACACAGTCCCTCCACGGGACTTCACACCTTTGCAAAGAGCAATTGCTCCTCTGTCCCTTCTCACTGCCAGCCCTGAGGCTCCGCTAACATTGGATGGAAACAAAAGGCTTCTTGGTCACCACCCATCACACTGGATGTGCAGAAAATGTAAAACCCAAACCACAAGGATCACACAAAGCCACACACTACAGGAAATGCTGTGACTCGCGTGACTTTGAAGTTCACAGCCCTGCACGGCCTTCAGTCTCCTCTGCTGTTGTTGTCAACCAGTTCTACCCAATTCCCCAGCTCAATAACTCATGGATTTCAACAGTACCCAGGTGAGGATGGCAGGAGCTTTCAGCTCTGCAAGTCATTTAATTAAAATAAAACGAATACCCAGCAGTTAGTAGAACTGCTCATATGCTCCAGTCACTACAGCTGCAGAATTCTGCAGCTCTCAGTCCAATCTGATTTCCTTTAAAGCTCCTGGCAACCCATTAATTAAAACACATTATTTACAGCTTCCAGGGGCTTGAAACCATGGGATGCGCTTGATGGAATGCATGCAATTACGTACAGCCAAACCTAGTGACAGGCTCCATTCTTGCTCATGCTCTGCCCAGCTCCCACACTTGGCTTGTCCACGCGGTGACGTTTGGGCTGGGCCTGCCAGGTGGGATTCGCTGCCATGGAAATGGTCAGGAGGCAACAAAGGGACTGTGAGTCTCGCTGGAGATGGAGGAGTTGTGAGGCCAAGACAAAGAGAACCCACTTTGCCTGCTGTCTCTAAACACAAACAAGCCTCCCCTCTGTGCAAGGAGGTGTTGATGAATAGAGTTGTCTCCTGATTTAAGAAATTGAGCCCCTTCCAGCCAAGTGCAACCAGGCCAGTTGGATGGAGTACCCTGCCTGTGGTCCTGTGCAGCAGTCCATCCATTAGTGCTCTGTGGTGAAGCGATCCCAAAGCACCCCCAGAGAACGTGTAGTTTAATAGGCAATCCCCATGTCACTTGTACTGCAGCATCAGCTGCAGACAGATCTTCTCTGCTTTCAGAAGGAGTTTTTCTTTTTACTCCATTATTAAGTAGTCACACTCATCAGCAGTTCTTGGGAGTTCGTAAGAAAAAAGCGTCTTAAAACATACATTAAAAAGTATGACTGACAAGCATAACAAAGTCTGTGCCTTTGAACTGATTTGCAAAGGTGTTTGAGAAGGATGGAGAGCAGCTCTGCTGAGGACTTGGGGGTGCTGGTGGGTGAGCTGGTGGACCTGTGCTGTCAGTGTGCCCTCACAGCCCAGAAAGCCACCAGCGTCATGGGCTGCACTCAAAGCAGGGTGGGCAGCAGGTGAGGGAGGGGATTCTGCCCCTCTGCTCTCATGAGCCCACCTGCAGCACTGCATCCAGACTGGAGCCCTCAGCACAGGAAAGGCAGGGACGGGCTGGAGTGGGTCCAGAGGAGGCCACACAAAGGATCGAAGGGCTGGAGCACCTCTCCTATAAAGCCAGGCTGAGAGAGCTGGGGTTGTTCAGCCTGCAGAAGAGGAGGTTCCAGGGAGACTTTACTGAGGCCTTTCAGTACTTAAAGGGGGTTCATGAAAAACAGGACAGACTTTTTAGCAGGGCCTTTGCAACAGCATGAGGGGTGATTGTTTTAAACTAAAAAAGGTAGACTTAGATGTAAGCTTAAAAATTAATACATTCTTATGTACTATACCTATTATATAAGAAATGTAGAAGGATATAAGAAAGATATTTATTATGTCATTGTGAAACACTGGCACAGATTGCCCAGAGAAGCTGTGGATGCCCCATCCCTGGAAACATTCACAGTCAGGTTAGACGGGGCCCTGAGCAACCCAATCTAGTTGAAGAAGTCCCTGCCCATGGCAGGGGGGTTGGACCAGATGACCTTTAAAGGTCTCTTCCGACTCAAACTATTCTGTGATTACATGTGTTTTACAAGAATAAAGGGAACATAAATTTCTATGGAAGCATGAACTTTTTACTACTTAAGGAGTCTCACATGAACCCCGCTGAAAGATAAGTACCATAAGCCCAAGACATCCATACACATAATCCTCCCAAGGATTATTCCTTTTTTTCCCCCCATGTGTTTCTTACTTTTTTTTTTTAGATGAGGCCAGTGGGTAATCTATGTAAAACCTATAGAAACCATTTTGATGAGACATAAAAAGGAGAAAACTCTGTGAAAATAAGCCACTTTCTGTGGGAGCCTTGGCCATATTAAAGGAATACTAGCACAACTTAGCATAAGAAAGGAGGCATTTGTAACCTTGATAGGCCTCAGCTGAAGGCCAGTCGCGGGTAAACCGTTGCTTAAGCAAGCAGAAAAACAGGACGCGCAAGCAAGATAACGGGAAACCATATGCAACTATTGTGATATAGCCAGCCAGTCAGAAGTAGTTTTAGGGCACGTGGACAGTAGCCGGTAGCCAATTGCTTTGCATATAGGAGCGCGTGAACGCGTGTACGGTAGTACAATAAGTATATATATCAGTAGAAACTTAGAATAAAGTTGGACTTGAATATGCATCATACTGATGTGTCGTTCATTCCCGCTTGTGATATTAATCCCCGGCAACTTTCAAAGCCTAATAGCTTCCTTCTAGCAATACAAAAGTGTATTTTGGCCTTATTCTCCTGTGGCTCATTCACAAAAGGAAAGAAAGCAAAAAGCGGAGACAACATTTCTTGCATGACGCAGAAACGGCTCCGCAGATTTTGGGCTGTAATTCCAAATACCCAACCTGCCTGCACCATGCCCTCAGCTGGTGTGAGAAATTGCTTCTCTGCTCTGAAATCACTGCAGCTACTCCAATTCAGATTGGCTCTAAAAGTCTGTTTCAGTGAGACGTATTGCAATAATGCATTGCCATTATTTAAGTCCACATTTAAATGTACTACACAAGAGGTACTTTTTCTCTGCAAAAAGCCCAGGACATTGTATCAATATTTGGCTCCTGATTAAGTCTCTTGTCACTGTGATTTTCATAAGAGCAGCAATGAATGGATTTATAGGAGATAGTGACCATGAAAATGTCTCTCAGGTGACTGCTTTATTATGCTTTCTCTCTTTTTTTATTCTGCCTGTTTGGACTCATTCTGTTCCGGGTCCTTGTAGGTGATAAAGTACCAATGCTTCCTATCCAGGGCAGCCAGAATGAAATACCAGATGCCTTTTAACAAGAAAGTCAATAGTATGGTTTTAGACAATTCAAAAGCGGAGTTTGCAAAACCCTGGCCATTAGAACATTGCAATATTTCAGTAATTTTCCGGCTTCTCAGCATTTACATACGCTAAAACCATGAATCTGTGAGCACAATTTTAACACAACAGGATTTTTTAAAGTTATTTTTTTTATCCTCTAAGTCTGTTACATCACAGATGCTGGCAGCACTGCACAGCTACCCCCACAGTACAGAGACCTGTAGCCCCTGCTCATCAGTACCCACTGGATGCTAAAAAGTAGCGTCGCAACAAAAAAGGGAGTTTCAGAGGTAAGAATTCTGCCTCTGGCAGGAGGAACAGCATCCTCAAGCTCAGCACGTCAGAAATGAAGGAACCAGCAAAGGAATAGTATTCATATGGTCCTCCAAAGTCTTCTCTAAATAGTAGCACTGGGAAGACCCTCTGGCCATGAGGTGAAGTTAGAAGGTCTTGAAAGTACCAAACACTGCCTAGCCTGTCACCAGCAGAACTGGGACCGGTGAGCAATACCAGAATTAAGCTTCCCCTCTGCAAATGGTTTGCAGTCACCTAAATGTTACCAAGACAACTTCGGCGACCAGAATACAAATCACCTTTGGGGTAGCACCCCAAGCTCCGAGCACTTACCAACACTGCATGCAAATTTAAACCACAACAATTTAAGTGACAACTGTGTAAACAGCAGAAACTATTAAACCATCACAGGAGTCAACGGTACTATAGTCAGGAAAAATGTTACTGGAGGCAGCAACAAAACAGAGCAAAAGGAGGAGGAGAGACACAGTAAAAAGTTCAGCCTTGTAATTCATGAGTGCCAGGAGAGGGCTTCTCATTCCCTAGGAAACATCACTTTTTCTTTGACTTCTTCTTGTCCTGGATATCAACTATAAATTAGAGCTGATGTTGGGGCAAAACTTTCCATGTAAGAAAGCCAGGCAGCTTTAGGTGCCAAGAGACGCCCAGTTATAAACAACCCTGAAGCTGTGCATTGCAGTTACTTTATTTCCAACAAAAGAAAGGGGAAAGAGAAGGAATAATAAAAAAAGAAATATACCTTCTTTTGCCTTCGGCACTGACGTGTGAGGCACTTTTAAAACAGAGTGCAAAAGAACCGTTCTTGATGCACAAACAGTTTTGAAAAAATGCTGATAAACAGAGCACAGCAGTTGTTATGTTATTGCCCTGAAAAATCATGTTAGTAAACAGCTTCGGCAACTGGATATAAGGATTTAGGCAACACAACCAAGAATTTTAAGATGCATGAAAAGCTCACAAACTGAAACCTGAGAATGAGGGAGGGGTGGGAAGCACCAAAAGCTGCACTCCCTGTCAAAGTTGAGTAACATACAGTCATTTTTTTAATCCTTTCAGAACACTTTGCACTGGGAAGTCCCAAACACTTTACAACCAGAACAGTCAGAGCCAATTTTTCAGGAGGAAATCAGTGCTCTCCTCAATTTTATGCTTCCATTAGGAGGTAATTTCACCTGGCAAGAGCCAGGAGCATTCCAGCCAAACTCCTTTCTCCTCCTGCTGTTTTACCTTTGCGCAGACTGTAACAAAACACCACAACAAATAACCCAAACCTCTGAATTTTGCTGGGAGCATGCTAAACCTGATTCCTGGAGAGCAAGCAGTGGGGCAACAGGAATGAGAAAGCCAGAAAGGTAAGTGAAATAAACCACTTATCTACCACAGCATTAAGAGCCATTTAAGCTGTTGCTTGTTACAATATATGAATAAATAAAAATTTATTGTTAGGCTCCGTATTCCTCCAGCAAGACTCTTGAAATATTCCTGACAGGAGGTCTGGACCCTCTGGCAGCTTTGCAGATCTCCCCCCAAATGAAAGCCCGCAGAGAAGTCCCGCTGTCACAACTCAGGGGGCTGCCTGGGTGTTGCTGAAGTGTTCACACACCTTTATGTCCCTCTTACAGTGACACTTTATCGAGTGCTTGGCTACAGGAGGATTTACTGATTAAAGTATCAAGTGCAACAGCTCCACGGGGAAGACCCAAGAGCCAGGCAATATGAGCCTGCCTGCTTCCTTCTCCTTAAGGTGAAGTCCTTCCTACCAGATTCATAAAGAGCCGCTTTTAAGTAAAAATTCTCATTCTTGGGCCAGGTAAAATTACTGCTGTATAGGCTGTATGATCAGGCAGGAGCCTCTGTTAGAATATGCCAATTTGCTCAGTGGGACTCTGTGTGCACCTACAGTCACTTCAGACATTGATCATTCCAAAGATGATTACCTAGGCCTCCCTTTATTAGGACTTCCCTTGCCCAGCAGGGAGCAATTGATTAAATCCCAGAAGAGTTTCTTTCAAAAGGACTTCAACCCCAGTATTATTTCTCAGTGGGCAAGCTCTCCACTTTCACATTTTTCCATTAGTTGCCCCTGGGAAAGGAAAGGGAAGTGGTAAAGGAACACAGAAGGAACAGTCCACCTGCACTGGGGGCAGGGGCAATAACAGCACACTGGCTTTGATGCTTTCGTTTCTCACACTTTTTTTGGCTGTTACAGGCAATACAATAAGCAAAATAATGAACATTAAGTTAAACCCATTGCCAAGTCGAGAGGAGCTCAACCCCAGCTCAGATAATCACCTAACAGGTGTCCCTAGACACGCATGTGCCAATTTATCAAGAAATAAATTATTAATAAGTACAGATGTCTAAAACCAACTACCACCACCCCAAAAAGCCAACAAAACCCCCATTCACCATGAAACATGGAACAAATGCAGCTGCAAAATTAAACGGCAGAAGTTGCTCCACAGGGCCATATGTTTACAGTCCTGTTCTTCGGAATTACAGCCACTGGCCAGATGGATTTCCCTCCTGCTGGTCAGAAGCAGCAACACAGACCAACCATCCTCCCTCCTCTGCCTTCGGCTCCACACTGGGAGAGGTGGGATGGAGGAGTGGGCTGGCAGAATATTCATTAGAGAAGGTGAGGGGCCTGTGCATAAAAATACACCCACTCAAAAACTTCCTTTCTCCTGAAAGAAGAAACCATTCGAGGATGTGAAGCTGATAACAGATAATAGAGCAAAGCCACTTACAATACTTCAGTAAGAAAGCTCTTATTCCCTGTCTTGTGAAAAAAAGTTTTGTTTCTCGTAGAGCTGGCTCTATTCTTTTCCTTTTTTTCCCTTCTGAGCTCTCGGTCTGTGGCAGTTCATTATAAGATATGAACATTTCCCTTTGTTGCTGGGTCAACCAGGTCCTGTCATGCAGTTCAATTGGCAGGTGAATTTTAAATGGGTCAGAACTGATAGTAAGCTCTTAAAATGAGAATAAGCTGATTGTCCCTGGAAATAGAAAAGAACAGAGGGGACTTTCAGCGTATCTGTGTCTCCAGATAACCTTTGTTATGTAATGGAGCTGCCTTACATTGGTTTTTTTTTCCTTCTTCCCCCACCAAAGCAACTATGTCAAGGCCTGCTAACAGTGTTTGTCATGGAGGCACTTGGCAAATGCATATAAAGCCTGGGCACAACTGCAGGACTCTCAGGCTGTGACAATCACAACCTCTGGGTCCTGCACCCAAGCCCGACCCCTCAGGGCTTGTCCTCCTTGCATTTACAGCCCAGGGGTTCTCAGTCCCTCCACTGCTGCTGCACATCAAGTGGCAAAGCCACAGGTCCGAGGGTACAACACACAGAAGTGCCCAGATCCAAATTCAGGACTGCCAACAGTGACCTGTCCTGTGCACCAAAGATGAACTGATTTGCTGCCAGTCTCCTGAACACTAAAACTGGCTCTCCCCTAAAGCCAGATGCCCTATGTACAAGGGTACAAAGTTACTTCAGGGACAGATGAATTTATAAATAGTTGCTAAGAAGTCTTCAGGCTTAAGCCAGTTTTCTGTGGAAACAACAGAGTCCTGTGCTAACTCAATTCAGTCACAGGCTCGTGATTTAGAATAAACCCTCATCAGCCTCTCCACAAGTCCTCCAAGGCCAAATGAACACCAGTCACTGATGCTTAAAACATAACCCAAGATGGATACTGGCTGCTTAGAGGCCACTGTTCAAAATAATATCCTCTTAAGAAATCCTCACTGATCAAAATCCAAGAGAGCCACCAAAAAGCTCCTGCTTCCCGAAGTTGTGCTTCCAAACACAGCCTCTTCTGTGTTCTAGCTGCAGTAAAAAAATAATTAAACCCCCCCCCAAAACCACAAAACAAACACCAACCACCAAAAGAACTCCCAAAAAAACAAGAAAAGCAAAAAGTCTGCTGTGGTTCTTGCAGTCACAGTCCATTTTTCTCTGGACCAGCATTTCTACTTGAGATCAGAATGGTTAACAAGTTTTTAAATAGCAGAGCAATAGAAAATCTACAATTATTCCAGCTTCAGGCCTGTCCTTAGAGATTTCAAATTATCTAAAAACTCATAAAACCATTCAGAACAAACACAGGCAACAAAATTACAATTTGAAATAGTTTTTCCATAGTCAGCAATAGGAGACTACTTAAATTTGATTCATGTGAACATAAAATTATGGAACACATACAGCCCCTGCAGTGATATTTCTACCCCCTTCCCAATCACCACTTTGAAAATCACGTTTTGTTTTCTGCTCTATTTGAGCCCATTCTTAAAGCTAGATTTTTATGTCAGTTTTTATTAGCTGTTTCCACTGCTATTTCTCAGTGTGATTTTACTGCACAACTTGCCAGATGCAGAATCTTTATTCATGCAGCCAATAGGCCACCAGGATGAAGCTTTAGGTTGTAGCTTCGGCCTTTTATTTTTAGCCTGAATTTTTGTGATTTTTTATAAAAATCAGTAAAATATTTTAGAACAATAAAAAAAAAAAAGAGAGAGAGAAAACTACCTTCTAACTTTGCAAAGGCACAGCAGAACCCTCAATCAGCCTTGGCTGAGGTGCATCCCGTATATCTGACACCCCATTCTGTGGCTGCACTGCCCCATTCCTTCCTTCTCTGGATCCCACAGGGAAAAATCCCAGCACAAGGCAGAACAAGTGTGTGACCACACACACACACACACCAGTCCACAACCTCTACTCTTCTGGAGCCATGTGTTGTGAGCTCCAGATCCAGCTGGGAAAGGTGGAAAAGAAAGTCTCCACATTACCTCCACACCATTCCTTGCCAGCATTCACATGGAACCTGGGGGCTGTAAAGTCCCCTCTCTGCAAGGACAAACCTCTGGAGCAGCAACATCTCAGCTGTCTCCAGGCTGACCCCTCTGCCAACAGCCACAGCCACTCTCAGCAGCGCTCAGGTCCCAGCCAAAGGCTCTGTGGGGCTGCACAGCAGCAGGGCCAGATGCCATTCCCACTCCACGGGGCTTTCCAGTCTATGTTATGACAAGGTAATAAATCAAGAGCACCATAGCATCACACCCCGCAGTGACAATGCTCTCCCCCTGCCCCCAGGGCACCTATACATCAAGCCCCCTCTTCCAGAACGCATCCATCTGTAATTTTACAAATTCAAAAGGTCAGAATTTTACCTGCATTTAATTTAATCCTATTTCATTCATTATTAAAACCTTTTAGGAATCACCCGCTTGCTCCAGGCCGTCCCACAGAGCTGGGCAGCAAGGGCATACCAAGTGGGGAATTATTATATATTCCATGTCAAGGACAACAATTCAAAGTCAAGCACAGAAGAGAAGGATGCTAAATAAGGTAAGGTCCTAATACTTCTAATTTATCTCTAAAGTAACCATTTTTGTTTAAGTATGTGTGCATCACAGCACTAACACTGGAATCTCAGTTGAACACATACAGCCCTTTATGTAAAAGTGGTAAGATGCCCTACAAACCTTTCCATGTGAATTGTAAGGACTAAGCAAAGCGAAAAATCAATCTACCTGCACAAGAAATTCAGCTACTTCTAAATCTACTTGTGAGAGGCCAAAGAACCAAACAGCCTACGGATAAGGAATAATATCGCATTCATGTGACACTGAGAAAATATTGATCCCAAATATAGCCAGAGGGAGCTCTCTATGTACTGGAGAGCCAACACCTGCCAAAGCTTTACAGCCTCTTCCCAGTATGAAGGAACACTGATTTTTGACCAGGGGAAAAGATGAGAAAAACAGAGACACATAAACAATGTTTAACTACATTTCCTAAAGTAATTTTTATTTTCAAAGACTGCCTTTGAAGATTATCAACTAGTTAATTCCTGGTATGTTTGAAGGATTTAAATTCAGAATACAGCAGAAGGCAGCATGGCAAATCAGATGTTGAGCTTAGCAAAAGCAAAACAAACAAACAAACAAAAGACAACTTTTCAGGCAATGAATTACCCAAATGTGGTCACTGTTTATAGTGCTCAATTATTTGTTACTGCTTATTGATTTAAATATTAAGTGGGCAGAAGTGCAGCCTTACAACCAGAGGATGCAGGAACCCCCCTGCTACCCCACAGCTCCCACGCCCTGGAATACCCTCCCAGCCACTTCTAGAGTGTCATTCCCTGAAGAATGGATACCTGTGCTCCACTGGGAGTTTTCAGAACTCACTCAAGCAGCAGCACTTAAAACAAGTCAGGGCTGAGCACGTTGGAATATTCAGTTTTCACTACACCCCATTAGAAGCTTTGCTGAGGTCCCAAGGGAGCCAACAGCTTGGTTTTAAAGGGACAAATGAACCCAAGTGACATGTAACATTTTAAAAACTCACTTCCCAGAAGAGCTGCCATAAGCCTCGGCTTACTGCTAATGGCAGCAGGTATTTGAGCACCAAAGAAATCGGTTTTCACTGGAAATCTGGGGAATTCAGGGAGGCCTGAGGGCAGTGCTGCCTCGCCCTCGTACCTGTCAATGGATGGACACTGGTACAGCAGTGAGGGCAATGACTGTCCAGAGCAACTGGAGCTGTAGGCTGTGCTTTGTGAATAAAATAATATCTAAAGCCAGTTGCAGACCATTTGCTTCATTTTGACCACCCTGACATCCACTTGCAAGTGCAGATGGGAATCCTGCTCCTTAGTAAGTAAAATCTGACAGTAAAAGAGGATCTGGGAAGCATCTGGCTGCCTTCCCCTATCCTGATCTCATGGGAACAGTAGCTACCACTCAAACTGACCTTTCAATGGGGTCGTGCTTGAATTACTCTGGTAGGCTCACTTTTTCAACCCATCTCCTCCTTCCAGTTCATCTTAATTTATTGCCAATTTCCCTAATGTGCTCCTTTGGTGACCTGTGTATAAACAACAGTTGCTTACATAAATCAACATTTTTTTCATTTGGTTCAAATACTTTCTGGCATCTATATAGTACTTTGGACTAAAAATCTCTCAATTCAGATATCCCAGATCTTATCCTGATTTTCTATTTCCTTCTTCTTTGCGTCTTGTAACATTTGCAAGAACGAGTCAGGAAATAAACTAAACTGTTAGGTTCCAAAGCTGCTTGTGCCACCGTGCTTGGAATAAATAGACCTTATCATCGCAAGATGCTGAGCCACCCTAACAGCTGCCAGGACATCAAATGAAGACTATTTGCTCAGAGGTGCAGCATCTCAGCATTAAATTAAACCAAGCCTAACAGAGCTCAAGAAGAAGTCCATGGTGGGACTCTTTGGGTGCCCTGTGTGGGGCCAGGAGTTGGATTCAGTAATCCTTGTGGGTCCCTTCTAGCTCAGAATATTCTGCGATTCTGAATCTCAGACTGGCAGAGGTGGGAATAAGCACAAGTCTCACATTCTATATGTTCAGGCAGCCTGGAGAGTCTCCACTCCAAGTTGGCTCTGATCCCAACAACCTTAACTGAGTCACTTAACTTCTTGGTTCCCATCTTTCATCTGGAACATTAATACATACTTCACAGCCCTGACTGGGAAAAAAAAAAAAAAAAGGCAAAAAAAAAAAAAATTCCATTTTTTAAAGTTTCCACAGGGCTTTGAAGATGAAAAGGGCTATGTTTTGTCACTAGCACAGCTTCAACAGAGATGTGGTTTATTTTTGCTTCTGAAATTTCTGCCATTAAGTACTGTTTGAAGAACATGTTTATCTGGAGAAAAATCTACTTTATATGAATAAAAAGTATTGTATTTAATAACGTGTCTGAAAAAAAAAAAAGAAAGAAAGGGGAAACATGGCACAACAGGAAAAGATCTTGGACATTATATATTGTCAGGACCAGAAAGCTGCATTGTCTCTCCAGAGCACCCTGGAGATTCAGGAGACCCCTGGAGTGACCTACGTGTCCGTGACACAAAGCAGAGCAAGTATATTGCATCAAAACTCTGAGGGTCCTAAGCTTCAAGAGCAGCCTTTTGCCGAGTTCCCCTCACCCCATAGCTCAGAGAACAATGCAGCACCGAGCATTCCCTGGGAAGTCAGCACCTCACCTACTGCTGTCAGGAGAGCCTTTCTGTCTGCAGGGGCAGTTCTTGCCCCACTTCATCCAAGCCGTGTCAGTACAGATTGCCAGAGTAAAGTGTACGTTGCAGAACGTGACCAAAAGGAACATCATCTGAATGCCCTTGAGTTCTTGCTGGTCAGATGTGGGAGGCCAGGGCCTG
>VWZG01007353.1:277-15124 GCA_013396735.1 Grallaria varia
TCCGTCATGTCTCAGCATCATGCTGGGAATTTTTGTTGAGCTGTTTGATAATTCTTTAGAATCAGTGTGTGCCTGGAGACTGACCATTTTCTGTAGGTCGTGTCTGCAGCCCTTGATCAAAGTTTTCTCACCTTGTAATTTGGCTGTATGAAAAAGGTGATGCATTTTCATGTGACCAGAGTCTAAAATTGCTATGTACAACTACCTTAACCCCAGTTATTTTCCATTTCTTCAACTTTTTTTTTTTTCATAAAACATTTTATCTACACTGATTTTGTACTTATTTCCAGATTGCTGAGATGGTTCAACATGTCTAAACCTGATACTGATCCAGCAGAGCCTTGCTTAAACATCTGTTTGGAAAGGATGCTGGCAGTGGTTAATCTGCGTAATGTGTGCTCTGCTAATGGTGAGTGCTGACTTTGTTCTGTCATGCTCCCTGATTTCATTTTGTGATATGCCCACCATACCTCTACCAATTTCTAAGAATTAGTTTCCACACAACCCTGTTGTTTGGCATTAAATGTATATCTAGACTTGAATTATCTGTTTAGTCCCATATCATTTTTCCATTATTCTGCCAGCAGCATCAAAGAAAGAAGTCCACGGGTATCTGGTCACTTAGTGCCCTTCTCTAGCAATGTCATGCTTCCAGCTTTTTAAAATTTCCAAAGATTAAAATGATTCCATGAAGCTAGGAGTTTGCCCTGGCCAGCTCTTAAACAACTTGGGGAGACAGAATTGGAGTAGATGATCATTGAAGATCTTTTAAACATCCTTGCACCATGTCACACAGGAACTCTTGCAGTGCTTTATCAGCTGGATTTTAACAGGCCTAGTGGAATCTCAGCCTCCTTTACTCCAGGTAATATAAATGTTCCTGTACTGAATGGTAATAAACTAAGAGTATTGTAAAGTAGAAGTTGGATTTGTACCATTTTCTGTTTTCCCAAACTTCATCTTAAGATAAACTACAAGCATTTTTATCCTGTGATGTATTTTAGGAGAATGTTTTGAATAGCATGTCCAAAGATATCTGCCAAGTCTGGTTAAATGTCAGTCATCTGTTTTCAATTTTAAAAGGACTGTTTGTAGATGCAGCAACTGGCAATGGCAGGAAGAAAACAGTCAGCTTGGGAGACCCCAGTGAAGTGCAGGTCAGCCTCCCCTCAGCCCTGCAGTGGTGATAGAGCAAATAGTACTGAAAGCCTCAAACATACTGAGGATAGCAGTCACCGTGGATTTACACGGGGAAAGTCATGTCTGTCTGACCTGGTCACCTTCTGTGGTGAAATGACTGCCTTGGTAGATGAGGGGAGAGGAGGGTCAGAGGTTGCTGGCCCCAAGGGTTTGTGGTCACTGGCACAAAGTCCAGCTGGAGGTCAATTGCTGGTGGTGTGACCCAGGTCCTGGGGCCAATGATGTTGAATATCTTCATTAATGACTTCAACAGTGCAGCAAGTTCACAGAGGACACAAAACCAGGAGTGGCTGACAGACCAGATGGTTGTAGTACCATTCAGAGGGACCTCAACAGGCTGAAGCCAACAGGAATCTTAGGAAGTTCAACAAAGGGAACTGTGAAGTTATGCTCCTCGAAGGAATAACTCCATAAGCCAGTTTAGGGCCAACCATCTGTAAAGCAGCTTGGCAGAGAGGGACATGGAAGTCCTGGTGGACAGCAGAACATGAGCCAGCTGTGTGCCCTTGAATCAAAGGCAAACATCCTGGACTGCATTAAGGAGAGTGCTGCTGACAGATTGAGAGAGGCAATCCTTCCCTTCCTCCCACCAGTTCAGCACTGACGAGACACATCTGTGTCCTGGTGTACTGTGTCCTCTTCTCGGCTCCACAGTGCAAGGAAGACATGGACATACAGGAGGGAGCCCAGTGAAGGGTCCCAGAGATGATTAAGGGGCTGTACTTGACATACAGATACAGGCTGGGAAAGCTGGGATTGTTTAGCTTAAAAGAAAGAAGGCTCAGGGATTTTAGCAGTTCTTTCCTTATGGAAGTAACTCGAGCAGATGAAGCCAGACTTCTCAGTGGTGCCCAGTGATGAGCCACAAATTGAAAAACAGAAAATTCCAATTATACATAGGACTTTTTTACTGTGAGCATGGTCAAACATGGGCTCAGGTTGCCTGGAGAGGTCTGGACAACCTGGTCTCCAAAGATCCCTTTTAGCCTCATCTTTTCTACCATTCAGAGAATGCAAGTGCCCATTATTCAGGGAAATGACTTGATCCCTCAGATCATTTCTTATTCCAAGAATATGTTAGTAAGTTGAGAAAGAGAGGTGACAAGGAAGTCTATGGCATACCAGCCAGACTTTTTCATGTCGTCACTTTCTATTGCTCAATGCAGAACATTCAAGCTCCAGATGTTTCCCTTCCCTCAACAAGTTGAACAGCCCAGAGCAGAGAACTAAATGCTGTCCCTAAAACCAAATGCACTCAATGTGCAACAGCAGCAGCCTACAGGAGAACAGGGACAGTGGGTTTTTTGGAGCCAAAGCTTATTTATATCAGGAAAAAGCTGAAGATGGCTTTCTGCGATTAACAGGGAAGAGAAGCTCCTAAAAATACACATAGCAAATCACCATGACTCCTAAAATTTATTTCTGGGAAGGAAAAAATCTATAGGGGTTTTACCAGAGGGAAGGATCAGAAGTCATTCCATCTCAGTGGTGCTCTGCTGGTACCCTCACTGGCCTGACTGCATGGGGTGTCCAGCAGCCCTCAGCAGCAGGCTGCCGTCACAGCACAGGAGGAAATGCATTATGCTTTCCCTGGTGTTTTTCTTAGTGCTGACCAACCATTCCCCACCCTTTTGCATCCAAGACCTTTCTCAGGCTTCAGATACAGGGAGAAATTGACCAGTGTTGCTGCCTAAGTGAATAGTTGTCCAGAATACATCAGCTATATGTGGAGGAGTTTTACAGCAACAGTGCCAGTCTGTCTGTCTCCCAAAGGTCACCTTAAATTTGGTCACATTTTTTCCAGTTGTCTAAAATCTGTTAAATTTCTGTCATAGCAGTCTGTGTTCTTCACATTCAATGTGCACCAGGCACTGCAGTGGGTCTGTAGAGAGAAGAAACCTCTGGAACAGAGAAACTTTGGACAACACAAGGGAAAAAACCCACAGGCATTGATTACAGGAGCTACAAATCTTTCTCCTGACACTTCAGCATCCCTGGAGCATGACCCTTGCTCTATGTCTTTGGCGCAAACAGTTCGAGCGTATGTCCAGCTGACCTTTTGACCTCAGCTCTGCACTTGGGGCCCGTGGCTTCTTCCTCACCTATCCCAGCTCATGCTACACCTTATCAAAGAGGGAACAGTAGGACCCTCCATGCAGGGCAGTACTATGGAGCAGCTGACCTACAGCTCCTAAATGCCATGATGGCCACATAGTGTCTTGAGCCTTGCGGGGGGCTGAAGCCTGTCTGACATTGGTTCTTTCAGATGAGGAGGCTTAAGGGGGATTGAGGAAGTTGGAAGGCAACCACAGAGATTCTCATTTTCTAATACACTGTGAACCTTCTCACTTTTAATCCCTGGAAGAATGGGCCACCCTTGTCCAAGAAGCAGTTCAAGTACTGTGTCCCCAGTATCTCTTAAATTATTAATTCAGTTACTGGACCATGAAAGCATTTTGCACTGGGAAAGACTATCCCAATCCTCCATTCAGAAACAGAATGAGTACAGCTATGGCTAGGAAGAACTAACAAGAGCAGTATGAAACTATTCTCCCTTTGGCTTCCTCATTCTGCAACAGCGGTGCCACCACCTGGCAAGAGCTGAAGCTCCAAGTCACAGAGATCAAAACCAAAATACACCCAAGAAGGGAAGTGATGACAGCCAAGCAAACCTGCAGCAGCTGGGCTGGGAGGTGGAGGCAGGCAGCAGATTGAGTGTTGAAAGGGATAATGTCCGCTGCCACATGTTTATGGTGTACAGTGAAAGCGCAGTCAGTAACAGCGTGGTCCTGCTGCAGGCTCCAGGCCAAGGAGTGCAATAGATCTCATCTTGGTTCCACAGGCAAGAATGACCATGGCCACACACGCACATGCCAGGCATCCCCCGTGAGAAAGCACTAAGGGAACTTGGACTGCTTTCTATAAGGAGTGAAGACCATGGCCATGAAATAGCTTAAAATCCCTTCCCCCCCAAAAAAGGGGTGAGCTGCCTTACAGAAAGGAACAAACTGCTTCATCTGCACTGTGAATGGGAAAGCAAGGGGACCTGCAAGACAGGTGATGGGACTAAATAGATGAATGCTAAAATTAGTTGCTGGGGGAGCATTTGGACTCTTTATTGCTGAGATTGAGGCTGGGCACATATGTAAGAGGAGCTCAATGAGTATCAACTACCTTGGTACTTCATGAGGTATTTTTGGTTCTGTAAGCCAGCTGACAGGCCCCACACCATGTGAATGCTATACTCAGTGGAACATCTGAGGCAGGTGGGGATTCGGAATGCTGGTTGGCAGAGCCCTCTCTAGCCCATCGTCCTCTCCATGTCTCCAGGGCTGGGGACTTTGTTTTTCCTTTGCATCTCTCAGCTCTTGAACAGTTCTGTTATAAGGCTCAGTGGAACAGTATAATGTTCTTATGCCTTTTTAGACTCTCCTCTTCCAGCATCCACAAGCATATGTAATGCCCACTACTGGGAGCAGAGATGGTGCAGTTGGAAATGTGGTCTCCCACAGCTCACTTACAAAGCTGCAATTTGTCCATGACCATGGACACTAGCCCCTCAGGATGAGACCAAGGGTGAAGATGGGGATGCAAAAGCTGCTTTCAGGCACATAATTTTAATCTCCAGCATAAAACTTAGATCTCTTAAGGACATTCCTCCTCAAAAATATAACCTCCCCAATTACAGGCAGTGAAATAGGACAGCTGTACAAAGGCCTCACTGTCCTGAGTACTGAAAATATGTGGAAGTGCTACAGTTTTGGGATGCAAGATCTTCCTGAAACATTTAGTTATACCTGACTGTCAAGCTACAGGTATCTGCGTTGTCCAACACTTCTAAGAGGTATGTCCTTCTCAGAAAAATGAGGTGGTTGAAAGGAAACTCTTAGAACAAATGAGGTACCAGATGAAGAGAACAGCAGAGATGCTTTGAAGTGTAACAGTCCCAACTCTGCTACTAGATGGATTTCCTATGGAAGTAAGGAGGGTTACTGCACCTGTACAGAGAACGAGGAGTGATGTTTAAGTCATGAAAAAAACAAGAATAAGCTGACAATCTCTACTCAGGATATCAATCCACTCTCTGGTGAAGGAAAAACATCAGTTCACTGCGTTTCCTTTGAATCAGTCATGTCCACACAGAGGCTGGACTATAACAGTAAGAAACGCAAGCCCACTTGCTCTCAAATTGCCCTGGATTCACTTGCCATGGGATGATTACCAAATAAAGGAAACCATCAGCCAAGCCAACACACTATACAAATACATTTTATTTAGAGATACCCATAGTAGGATGCACAAATACTTTTTGTTCACCAATTTTCAGATCACGCAACTTCAAGTAGTGGAAAAAACAAACTGCAGTTAATTACAAATATCTATATAACAGGGCAGTAGTAAAAGGTCCATTTGTCAGACTACAGCATGGTTAACAATACTCAGATGAGAGTGTACAGATCTAGGTATTTAAAAAGTGCATGAGGCATTGCCACATACACTAACATGCTTTTTCAAAAATGCAACATCTTTCTGGCATGTGAACACAGTAACCCGGTTATGCAAGAGGGAAAATCAGGCTCATAATTTGATCTGGAAACATATCTATTAACAGTTTCCCTCCAAACAGCAAATTAAGAATTATTTGTGACTGACACATGGAAGAAATCATTGTTGTATTGTCCATGTAGTCAAGCAACACACAGATGACCTAAAATTATCAGTTCGACTCTACACCTTCACAGCTGTTCCACAGTCTTCTTCAGAAGAGTCTGGAATACTTAATTGAATGTAACAGGCTGGCAGAAGAGCTGTAATCTCATATCCAAGCTCCTGCACCCATGACAAGTTCTTCCACAAAAGAAATCTCAGTCTTCAAAATTTAAAAAAACCCATATTCCACCTGCAAGCACATCAACTGGATCATGTATTGCTTGGTTTACTTTTGAATTCCCATCTAAATGGAGGGAAAGGTGGGAAGTGGTGCTGGTCTGAGAGAATAGCGGCATTGGTCTAAAGTTGTATTAAAATACATGGAACCTGAACTCTTCTCTCCAGTCTCTCAAATCAAGGAATTTCATCAGGTTACATTGCTCAGCACAATGCCTGTTTTGCTTCCGAAGAAGGATAATGCTGAATAGTGCTTGGGAAAGACCAGCAAGGACTGTTGTATGGAGGATTATACATAAGAGCAAGAAACACATTAAATCAATCTTCAGTTAAACTTCTGTCATTGTAAACAGAGTGTGACAGAGACTGACTTTGCATTATAGTTGAGAGGCACGTTTTGCACTGATGAACAAAAAACCCCAGTTTACATTGCAACTTTCTGTGGATTAAAATACCACCTAACCTCCTGTTAAAGGAATTTTAAAAAAAGAAACCAAAAAAACTCAATTACTGTTCTTATACTTAAAATTAAACTGCTCCCTCACCTATTCTACCCGGAGATACCTTTCCACTTACATGTTTTCAGCTGCTTTTCCTCCTTAAAACTTGTTTCAGGGATCCTTGCTTCTGTGCACCCTGGGAGTAGACAAATAATTTTGATGCCTCATGGGGTGGGCCCCTGTACTGTGTTCAGGAGTTGAGAAAGTCATTATGGTTTTGTACATTTGCAGTGAACCCAAGAATGAAAATGAGAAAAATAAAAGCCACCAAACTGTAATAACCAGCAGTACAGGAATCAATTCCTTCATGGAGCAGGGATGACTTTGGAGCAAACCCTTCCAGACTGAAAGGGGAACAGCAGCCCAGGAAGATACCTAGGGCTGAGTAACATGAATAGGGAGACTGTGAGCAAGGGCCCCGTTCAGTCAGCCACTTCCTGAGTGATTGTAGAAGTTTCAAACTGTAGCAGGTGGCTTTGCAGAACTGGTACCTAAACTAGTAAACCATGAGAGGACAGGGAACTTGCTCAAGTCCCATGCAGCAGAGTGTGGCAAGGTGTGAGCAAGGCCGGGATGAGAGGCTGAGACTGGAAACAGCATTTTGAACAAGAGTGACAGAGCCCATTAGAAGTTACCTATCCAGTCCTTTTCATAATGGCCCCACTGTCACACTGTGAAAGATGCCCAGGGCAACCAGCTGAAGCTGTAAATCCCAGCTGCACTGTCAACAACCAGCCAGGTGGAGGAGGATGCAGACAAGGCCCTTCGGTGGCAGCTGTGAAGCACATTAGTCATGGTCAGTCATGAAAACAAAGAGACAAGTGTACTGGCAACCTCGAGTGTTGAGGGGAGGACAGAGTGACCACTGGGGAAACAGGTTCCTCCCCATGCCATCTTCACATATCACATGAAGAGGGATGACCAGTTTCTAAAGCTCTGGAAGCAACTAGTCTGCAGTGCCTAAGGCATGATGGAGCAAACCCGCAAGCCTACCCTTCAAACACCCCACTGCCAGCTCACCTCTGAGCGTAGCCAGTCTTTGGCATTACTGCTGGCCAGAGTTCATTAGAGTAACTTTTGAGCAGAGGGTTATTGTTTAGTTCATATCCCCACTCTTAAAATCCATCAACTGCACAAAAGCCAAAAATAATTTTAAAAAAAAGAATCTGTGGAGAAAGACATTAAATGGGATCAAGGCAGGAATTCACCCTGCTGGTTTTGCCCTCAATGAAACCTTTAGTTCTGTGAGATGCCAGTTCTCTGGAAAAACCACCACACATCAGTTTGGCAGACACACTGGGTGCAGATGCAGGGCACCTCCACTTCCTGATCTGATATCCACCATCCTATATGGATGCAAGAGAATTTCAGTTCCTGCAGCCTGTGCAGGGGTGGAGTCTCCACTGGCAAGGCTGGCAGCCAGTAACGAAAGTTTACGGTAAAGGCACAGACTGGTCCTTCCACACTGGGGTACAGGTTTTCTTTCTGTTACAGACTTGAGAATGTTCAGAGTAGGGATAGCTTTGAACTGATTGTTATGGGTGAACTAGGAAGAAATGGGAGACGAGGAAGATGCTAAAGATAGAAAACAAAGTTAAATCCATTTGTTCTACTCTGAAAAGTGACTGTCATAAGAGCAAAATTTAAAGAAACTCTGAGGTTAGCTACGAGTAAAAAGAGAACTCCAGAGTAAGTCTGCACTGGGATACTGAGAGAACAGATGCAGTTAGCATAGGAAATAGACATGCCCTGGAGCTCCATGACTGATGACTGATCTGCTGATTCTAAATACAAAGGGGGACTCATGTATCAGCAGAGTGCAGTACTGTAATTCAGTTAATTATGGATAGGTATGCCTGTGGAAGGCTACAGCAGTAAGGATGTGTTCCTGTTTCCATGCTTTTATGAGACATCAATTGCACCATCTGAGTAAGACATGGAAATTCAGCTCAAACTCCAGATGTCAGCTTTAGGTTTTTGAACAAAGATATCCTTAGAAAACTAAGCCAAATGTGTAATGTCTTTCTACTGAAAAAAGTCAATTTTCAGAGAGAAGAAACAATTTGCAAGGTAACAGAACACCACGCCCCACGTGCAGACAGGTTGGTTCCACATGCGATCTGCAATTTCCCACATTCCATTTGCAAGCTGCATCAGTAACTTTGAACAGTTTAATCTTACAGTCAAAAATGTGCACTGTAATATTTGAAGAGAGCTGTTACTACTTCACTTGACAGCTTCTGTGATAGTTCAGGATCCAGCACTCTTTCTGACAGAGCTCATGACAGAAACAAGCTGAGAAAGGCTCTGTTAGATGGGTCACTTTGCAGGAATTGTTAACAAACATCAGACCTCAGATTCAGAACAAAAGTCAGCAAGTATCAGCATGTCCTGATTATTTTTATCCCCTCAAGCTTTGAATCTTATTAAACATATTTAGGACAAAAAAAACCCCAACATTAAAAACAGTTCTGTGTAGGAAATCCTACCCTCGGGCAACAAGTTGTGATCACTGCACATTTTAAAACACCTTGTGTATCATATGCACCACAGGCAGTGGGGAAGATCCAGCATTTCTGCACACATGAACACACAAGCAAGCACTGATCAATGTCACTGGTTAAGATTGATACAAGGCCAACCAGTGCATTGATTTCATTGATTTGTGTCTACACCACATCCTAATACAAATGGAACAAGTCACAAGTAACAGTACAAACCTGTTGCAATTTCAACACACACATCTTGGAAAAAGACAATGAAGTTCCCAGCCCTAAGACAGGGACCAGTTTGTGAGATAACTTTACAAAGATCAAGGTACCGGAAGAGGAAGGCACATTAACCTCTGGTTGGTCCATTTCGGTACTATTTGGATGAATCATAGTGATTTATATACCCTGAGACTGGGAAACCTTGGAAATGCAGAGATACCAGGTGAATGGGCAAACAAGAAGTACAAGTTTAATGAGATTCTAAGATTCAGCACCTGAATTTTCCCTTTTGGTAAGGGAACCTAGAAAAGCAGTTCCTAAGAAAACAATGTATTGACTTCTAGATTTTTGTCCTGAAGGCAAAAGAATCAACATCTAGGACTAGAGTCATTGCACTATGATGCAAGGGGTTTTATACACTCTGTTTCACTCCAATGACCACAATTTGTATACAATCAAGTGTTGGTGGGGTTTTTTGGGTATAGAAGCAGCTAGATGGCCCACATTTTCCCAACTCTGCCAACGCTGGCACCCTGTTTTAAATCTGTGTGGACTTTCTTAGACCTTACGACTCCTAGCAGGATACTAGTGGGAAAGGCTGTTAGGAGAGGAAGATTCCTTTCTGCAAGAGCATTCTTTTAATTAGCCAAGTACTATATGGTTTTCCTAGAGAAACTCACCATCCCAAGCGAAAAGATACATCCTAATTTTTCCATTGAAACAAGAATGATAGGGATATACATTGGATCTCTTTGAAGAGGTTTCTGATTTAGCCCTTTCATGTATCCCCTCTATGTTTTTAAATTCCTTTGGAGTCCCAGGAGCCATACCAGTTTGCCTTTCACTGATTCTCTGGTGCCCCTAGCCCATCCTCAACACAAAGTGCTCACTTGCAAGGGCAAAGGAGAGCACGTGCAGGCAGAGATTCCTTCACACAAGATGTGGCTGTGTTCTCCTTTCCACTCTGCCTTATCCTGGGTGCCTGTACTTCAGAGACTTTCAAATAACTTACTGAGGGCACTGCAACAGTAAGAAAGGCATTTTAAGTTGAGGTCACACCATGGGCTCAGACTGTGGAGTGGCCAGTGGGGCACCCAGGTGTTTTCATAGGGCTTTAAGGTAGAAAAGCATTTGCCTGGCCAGGACAGGATTCCCGGGCTCAGCACAGGCTGGCCAGAGGATCAGCTCCACCTGCATCACACACAGCTCTGCAAGTGTTCCTTAGGAACAAGCTGTACCCCAGTCCAGTAATTTAGTCATAGCAGCAATTGAAAAAGAATTAAGAACATATCAGACACCTTGGTAAAGTGGGTTTATGGAAAATAAGGGTATCAGACCACCACAAACAGACCTCAGAGCTCCCACGTGGCTGCTGAAAAATGCTGCTGCTTTTCCAAGGTGCAGGAACTGACAACCCACCTATTCTTGGTTTCTTGCAAACAAAGCAAACAGGTGACCTCTGTAAAGGGTCTAGGCAAGCCTGCTTTGTTTCACACCTGCACCAGGCAAGGGACAGCAGTTCACAAGGTCTGTAAGTGCCTCTCAGCTGAGGGGCAGAAATTAATACACCAGAGCACCACTCAACACATCAGGCTCATAACTTTAATCTGTTAACTCTGCAGCTGTAAGCTATATACAAAGCAAATGCTCAGGTGAAGGAAGAGGATGGAATTCTGGAGGAGAATGATCCCTAAGTATTTTAATCCCCAAGATATAAAAAGCTGCCAAAGACCTGAAATGGACGCAGCAAATATAAACTCTGTAATGCAGTTGAGGAGTTCCCCTCATGAAGAGAGTCACAAGAGTCACCCACAATGTGATGTAACCTTTATGGACAGATTAAGTCCAGTAGGATCACTGGGCACTCTTGCAATGATCTTAAAAATGGATCTGTGAGGAAAAAGAACAACTGAGACTAGGAACAAACACCTTTGAACTATTCTTTGGTAATTTACTCACCTTGAACTAATACCCGCAGCACTGATGAGGGAACCAAACAAATGGACTCACTTTTTTACTGCAATCCCTGAAAGCGCCAGAGGAGAGCACCAGCAATTCTCCCTACCAGACTTGACTGTACAAGGGAGAAAGCTGGAGGAATTACAGAAATAAGGTGTTTGGTGAAGAGAGTGAGCACCATCCTCACATTGCAGTGCTCAAGCCAAGATTGCAAAGCAGCTTCTGATTCCTCAGGAATGTCCCATCACATAATACCCAGCTCTTACTGAGGAGTTGCTACCCAATGCTCACAATCTAGGTATTACTGAGCCCATAATTTAGTCACTGGTTTGATTACCTGCTATTATGGATACTGAAAATACAATAGCCAAAGATACCCACATTAACATGGCAGTCTGCTGAAAAGAGCTGAGCAGTAAAATTAACTGCTTCCTCCACTCAGCAGCAGCACAGAAGATCCCACACAAGTGAGAAGTCAGCAGCAAGTTTGAAGGCATGTTAAGTTCTTTCCTTTAAGTGAGACAAACCAGAGTATCTTCCCTCCAAGGAACAGACTGTTAACTGTGTAGTCCCGTCAGTCAAAGACTGTAATCCTGTCAGTACAATGAAAACTGCCCAGTTCCACAGTCTGAGCCAGCCTCCTACTTCTACCCAGTTTAAGCAAAATGAAGGTCTTGATACAAGCTTAAATAAAATAGCAGCAAGACTGTTCCTGCTCTACAGAGGTCACCTCTGCAAGGACAATATTGCTACACCAATGATATCGGTGTGATTTGGGCTGGAGGAGCCAACCCCAAACAAACCATTCTGGCAGGCAGGCAGGAAAGACTAAGGGAGAGAATTCTTTTAGAAACACTGGAAAAGATGGTCTGAAAGTATGCATATTGTTGGGCCTCAGCAGAGCACAGCAAGCCATTCAAGAAGCTGCTGAAGTGCAGTCACCAACTCCATCCATCACAGAGGTGCACCTGCCGTTTGAACAACAGGGTGCACCCAACTCACCTCTGTGGAGCCTGGAAATGCCCTGGTGTGTACCTGTGCCTGCACTTCCAAGAGAAACCCCTGCATTTCTAACTATGATCCTGGATTTCAACTAACCCAACAGGGCAACAACATCCAATCAAGTAAGAAAAACTGCATTTTTCTTCTGTTTCTCCAACCACTTGTCTTTGGGCAGATGGCATATCATCATCTTTCTCTGCCTCAATTTCTAACACTGATTGGAACAAAGTATGTGACGAACAACAAAATATTCTGAAATTCATCATCTGTATTGCTACAAGCATTTTAAACCACTGAAACAGGCTAGAAATTAAGTTTTCTTGGGTTCAATTTATTTGCTTGATTGCAGAACTGCCTAGTTTGTCTCCCTTTTCAGGCCAGACATATATATAGCATATAGCAATAAAGATGGCTCCTTTCCCATGAGAAGTTACCTTTGCAAGAAAGCACCCCGAAGGCAGAATATATGGAAGCATGTGAGACTAGAGGAATTTTACATCATTGTCCTGATTTTTCACACTACCAGGTTTTAGGAGCACATATTGAGGTACTTGTGGAGATCAGAGTCAGCAAGGAGGGGCAATTTCCAGTGGTGCCTCTTCAGCAACTTAGAGACAGCAGAAAACCCAGGCTCCGTGTTCAAAGGCTGAAGCTCTGTCCACACAAATACCCTTTTTGCCTCCTCATCACAATCTGGAATATGCTTCATTCAACCGATCAACATCAGGGCTAGAATTTCCAGACCAGGAGTTTTCCTTTGGCACTGCTGACACTAAGTGTCTCGCTATGATCTATTGTTGCTTCTGCAGAACTGAAGGACACTCAAGTAAACTCAACTGCATAGCTTCATTAGAAAAACAAAACAAAACAAACTTCAAACCAAGTCCGAATAAGAGAAGCACACGTTCCCTGTGACAGAGCAATCTTACACAGTAGCTGGAGGAGTTATGCAAGAAATACAAATCCCACCATACTTGACCAAGACTTGTTTTTCCTTGTATCCCTCCACTTTTCTAAACCAAAAATAACCAAAGCAATATGCTGCCATCAAAGAACAACACAGGCACCATTATGACATATTTAAAATTAAACAATGAACAACTTTAAATAAAATGTGAAACCCTTACCCTTCACTACCCCACGGTACATGATTTGCCCTTTCCAGAGAAAAGCCTGGCTAGCCATAAACACAGCACCACAAACTGCTGCAGTTTAAGCAACCAGCCCGCAAGGGAAGTACTGGAAGATGATGTGTTTGTGAAGCACCTGTGTCAGTGCTCAGTGCAAATTACACTTATGGGACAGATGCACATCTGGGAGAGAGCTATTCTCTTGCCAGGATTTCTACCCACATGGGAGGGAACTGCATTCTTTGTAGGATTTCCATCCAGGTCTCTTTGCCAACTGGAAACTAAGCCTGAGGCTCACTGCTTGGAATTACTGATGAAGATACTGAGTATGAAGACAAGGACGGCAAAGACACGTGCAGACTAGCTCTGGACTGTCAGCAGGAACTGCAGTGGTAGCTGTGACCTCCAGCAGAGACAGGAGACCAGAGCACATCCCAGCCTTGTCTTTCTCCTCAGCTTCAACCCTGTTTGTCACCAAAGCAGTGAGGGACAGGCACACTTTGCTCCACCGGTATCCGGGAAAGGCATTCATCCCAGCAGAGGAGAGGGGCGTCAGTAACAAGCTAAGAGTTTAGTGCCTGCCAAAAGGAGGAGCACCCTGGAGTCCTGTGTTTTAGCTGGGTATTGGGTAAGACCATCACCCTGGGATGCACACACTTCACAGCTGGACTTGTCCTTCCCTCCCAGTCCCAGGTGAAATTTGAGGGAGTCTGGAAGCAGAAGGCAGCATGGGATTCAGGGAAAGCTCAAGCCTCTCCTACAGCATATGCTGGAGCAACATGAGCTGACACTGAGCTATCCTTCTACATGGAAAGCTTCACAATTGCATTAGTTAAGTCCAAGATGCACTCTTTAATCTTGTAGGAAAAAAAAATTTATTTATTCCATTGGCTTATTAGAGCAGATGGCCAACCAGAACAGCAAAAATGACAAAAATTTCCAGAACCTAGGATAAAAAATGGTTCTTCATTTTAGGCAGTTTATGAAGAACTCATGAGCTACCCCGATACCATAATCAGAAACCATGGCTCGTTTGGAAAACAGATAAATTTAGTTCATTTTGAATAACCCCATTTCCTCCCAGCGCATCTGCAGCCCTCAATATAATGTCAGCCTGCAACAGCCACGCTGCAGAACAGTCTTTGCAAACTCCAGCTGATATTTGGGACGAGCAGTGAAGAAACAGATCAGTTTTTGCTCCTGGCACTGCTGAAAGCTGTCATTCAAACACAACTGCACTTTTTAGAACTCCTGCACTTTGTACTTGATGGGCAATACCCCTTGGGAATCCGTCCCTGGTCTCCAGCGAGTATAGCTTATAATGACCATATCCCCCTATGTATAAACAACATTGCTAGACTTGTACTTTTAAAAAATAAGATCAAACCAGGCCAGGGCCAGGCTCTGCAGATAAAGTAGTAGCTTATCTCTTATAAATATTTTTAATATTTTTTTAAT
>VWZG01007356.1:701-49984 GCA_013396735.1 Grallaria varia
CCTCGCCCCACACACACCGACATGGGCCCCTCGCCCCACACACACCGACATGGGCCCCTCGCCCCACACACATCGACACGGGCCTTGCCCCCCACACACAGACACACGGGCCTCACCCCACACACACACAGGGACACACGGGCCTTGCCCCACACACAGGGTGGTCCAGCACTGGAAGGGGGTGCCCAGGGAGGTTTGGAGTCCCCAGTCCTGGAGGTGACCAAGGCACAGTGGCACTCAGTGCTCTGGGCTGGGGGACAAGGTGAGCGTCAGGCACAGGGTGGGCTTTTCCAACCCAATTACCTCAATGTCCTCTGCTATGAGCAGAAATAACTCCATTATTTGAGTGAGGAACTGGTTCCTCCGGACACCTCGTGGCTGTCACTGGGATTGCCCAGCAGGAGCCACCTGAGGAGCTCCAGGTGTCCCTGACACAGCCCAGTCCCCCCAACTCAGCCAGACATCGCTTGGTCTTCACTGCAGATCTCTCATATTGCACCAGTGTTTTATCAAAGAACTCTGGAACACAGCTGAGGGAAAAGAAGGAGCCAAATATGGTTTTGTACACCACAAGAAATCCAATTTAGAGCCTAAAGCAGGGGAGAAGATGATAAAGGTAATATACTTGACAAAGTTTCACAGATAGATACACTGGAGAAATCTATCCAGACAATTTATTCCTCTGTGAGCAACTGGATGGACTCATTACAGATTCTACCTTTGTTGCTCTATAGAAATGAAAATGCTAATTGGTTTACTTGAAGTTTAATTGAAAATTAATAGAATTTCACTAGAGATTTGCAGAATAGGACTAGAGTTAAAACGACATTTGATTAAAGTCACACTAAAAATGTACTCAAGGACATTGCGAAGACAGCAGCAATGGCATTCCTTTTTAAAGTGAGAATAAATATTTAGCATTAGTAGCAACCACTAAGAAAATCCCATTTTTAATGGGGTATGGGAACACATGGGGATCCTTTTACCAGCACCTTTATAGCCCTTGTTTTGTCTTCAAGGACACCCCTCAGGGTGGTCCTGCCTTCCAGCTGTCACTTCTAAAGGAAAGATCCTGCAGTTTGCTGGATCCAGAAAACATCCTCCTTTATATTTCATTAAGATCCACATTTTGGTCTCTCAGGCGATTCGAGTCTACTCAATAATTGCTCAGTGCTTATAAACACAAGGAACAGTAAGAACTGCAGTGACTGAGGATCCATCCTCACGTGGGACCGTTGGGGGGATGCTGTTGTGTCAGGACGTGCTGGGCCCCCTCTGGGAATCTGGAAGACAAAACCAAAGGGCTGCTAAAATGGATTTCAGTACAACACAGACTGTTGTTCCAAGCTCCATAAGCTTTCCTGTTAAAAACAAAATGACAAAAAAACCAAAGAAGCCCCCAAACTGTAGCAAATCCCATGGACAAATTATGTTAAAAAAAATACACTTGAAGCACCTGGTTTTTTTTCCTCTCTCCTGAAATAAACACGGAACTGAATGTGGCTACTCCATTCCAGTCAATTTTCTGTAAAGCTTTAGCAATAGATGCTGGCTGACTTAATTCTGGATGCTTAAAATCTTTAAATAAGGGAGGGAGAAAGCAGATCTATCACTATGGAATGGCACAATTGCTGGCCAAAGACTTTGTTCATTATCATCGTGAAAGAATGGTCAGGAAAGATTTGGGTAAGGGAGCAAAAAATCCATAGGGGACGGATCCATCTTGTGGCCATCTCTGCCAACACAAAGTTGTTGCAGTCCAAGTGTTAAAACAGTCTAAAAAATCTGTGTTTCCAGTTTCTCATTCAATTACTGTTTGTGTATAACCTTTATTGCTAATAAAGGGAACGCTAAAGTCCTGCTTGCAGGCACTGCCTTCACCTTATACAGAGGATATTTAGGCCCATATATACATTTCCCACAAAATATGATTATGCCATTGTTAGAATTGTCAGGATAGAAACCTAGCCAGGATTAGACAGGAAGTTCCCAGGGAAATCTTGAACAAACCAATTAGAATTTGTCCATTCATTGGTACGTGACAGGAACATCAAGAAACAAGAGACACTCAACTGCAAATTGAGTCCTGGGCTGTTGATTTCCTCCAAAGAAATGAGATCAGGCTGTGACTCTTCCCTACACAGGATTCTTAGAGCCTTTCCTTCCCACTAACTATCTCACTTATCTTCATAAAGATTTGGAAAACCAATAAATATTGACTGCTGTCTTAAAGTAACAGTGCCCTTGGCCAATATTCAACAACAGGATTTTCAAAACTAAAATTTTAAAGAAGTAGAAATTGTTGGCCAACTGCAGAAAAATCTGTGCTTGAACATCGTCAGACATTGCTCTAAAGCGAGTGCACAATGTCTTTGTGGGAATTAAGTGGATCAGCAGAATATTCATTTGGTTGACTGAAATTAAGTTCCTTTTATCACTGCTGTGACAACTGTTTGTGTGGCATTTGATGTTCACTTGAAACATGTTACTATTCCAATACTATCACGAGAAGTGGGTCACCCCACTACCATCTCCACAAACACACATGCACACTTACAGAGAGATCCTCCATGCCTGCCCCAGTTGCTTTCTTTTCCAGCCAAAGCTAAATCAGCACTTAAAGAAAATATCTATTGATCTGAAGCACAGGGTCATCATCCCAAGGACTGGCAGCAGCAGCTCCTCGGAAAATGAACACATTCCCTTGAATTATCAGCTCCAATAGTGTTATTATAGAACGCTCTGGTCAGTTTTCTGAGGAGGTCAAAAGAAGGAGACTAAAGATTCATTGGAATTTTAAATGCACCATTTCTGTTAATGGTAAAATCAGATTTTACTGGATGTTCAGTGGATTTTCCACTGAAGGACCAGATTGAGAACCCACATTTTCAAGAGGGCTGGAACCAAGACAAACTAACCAATGTATAACAATGAAGTAACAAACAGCAGTGTCACTCTCCAGGTCAATAATGACCAGGACCTGGACTAGAATTTAAAGCACAGAAAGAAAATTTTCTATTTATAACCCAAATTTTAATATTTCAGAATCATTAGCTTTTACTGTGTACAAGTTACAAACACTTACAATGACTTGTAATACTTATAAAAACTTAAGGAATTAATTTCAACTCATAAAAAGGCCAACACAAGGTTGTTGCAGCCCAAGTGTTAAAACAGTCTAAAAATCTGTGTTTCCAGTTTCTCATTCAATTACTGTTTGTGTATAACCTTTATTGCTAATAAAGGGAACTCTAAAACATTTGTCCCTGTGCTGGAACAAACAGCAGACACAGACATTGCCAAAGGTTTAACATTCATTTCTACTGAGACTCCTTTATTCCATGCCAGCATTACAAAAAGTCACAGATTCTCCCTCAGAGCAACAGCTTTGATAAAAATGGGTATCAGGCCTGTGGCACCTCTTTTTGCCACAACTAAATTAAACAAGGATGAAGTCAGTGAGCTTCATAACTCAAAGGTCAAAAAGAAGTAATACATTACATAAGTCTATTTCATTTTTGAGTTCTTTCTCCACCAAGATGAGTTCAATACCCAGTGGGGCCAAGCCCGTTTTCTAATCTTCACTCAGACCACAAATGGAATAGTTACAGAGCCTTCTTTCACGAGCAAATGCTTTCCTGGACCTACAGCCCCGAAAACAAATTTCAGCAATAAAATTCCTGCCTTGTGTCTCAACCACCGACTAATCTTTTGGCACACAAATACATCTTTTCTGTCAGGTTCTAATGTAGCACAGAGCAGATGCAAACCCACGTGCAAAACTTAAACCCTCAGTTCACTGCAATCCTAGAGCACAGAAGAAAACTTCAATAATACACAATACAAATATCACAGATTTGTTATGTTTTACACAACTGGAAACCTCGTCTGCTGGAGGATTAGAAGAGACCAGGATTTGAAATTGGTCTATTGCTAAGAATTTCAGCTCAAGCAGCATCCTTATGGGGAGAGGTTGCTGTTCCTCCATCGTTAACAGCCACCTCTCCTGGTATCTCTGCCCAGCACTGGCCTCCTGGAAATGCCTTCTCAGAGAAAAATTAATCAGAACGTTGTGATAGTGCTAAACCAATTCTCAAGAGTCCCCTGATGAAAAATGTCTGAGCATAAATCACTGAGGAACTCCACAACTACTTCTCCTCACACAAGAAGAAAGTTCCGAATCAGGGGGAGCAGAAACAGTGGCTGGGTGCCCGTTCCCCTCACTGTGGCTCTGCCCCCAGAAAAAATCCTTCAACATTTGCACTTCAGCAAGTAAAACATTTACAGTTTGTGTCAGGGATCTAAATCCTGGAGTTCCCGTAGGAAACTTTTAAATACTCAGCAGTGAACAAGGACAAAAGAATTTCTGAGCTGTTCTTCATTAATTCCCTCTAATTTCCCTTCTTAGTTTTATTTAATTTTCACACTTCTTTTTCATGCCCATTTTTTATCCAGCACATCAAGAAAACCAAGGCAATATAGGTAAACAGTACAGAATCAGTTCTCTATCCCTCATCATAATTCACAATATTTGAGCCATCACCTTCATCTTCACAGTCCTTGCTGAGCTTCAGGACCCCACTGCTCCAAACAGCTTTAGGGTTCCCCCCCAAAGTTATTTGGAGTTTTTTTCATGCTCCTTCTTTCCTTTAGATCTTGTTGCAAAACAACTAATCCTTTCATTTCAAATTCATGTCATTATTAAAGCCTCTTATTTTGCTGTTTTGCTGCATCTGTTCCAGAGGCAGATTTCAGCCTTCTACTCAAGTTTTACATCTCCCACCTTAACCTATTGGATATATCTTGGGTATAACAAAACTGACTTTACTTTGTTCCTCATTCACAGATGTTCACCTGCACCCTTATCTCCTAACCAGAGGCCAAGGTAACTCCTAAGCACCAAAGTCCTGTTTAATTTGAGGCTTAAAGTGACAATCAAATTGCAGAGGATCCATATGGGACATTCTACACTGCTCTGAACTCCAGAGTTCACACACAAGGAAGGTTTTTGCTAATTAAAGCTGTCACACAGCTCTCACCACAAATTCCTCCTTCTAATATCCAAGAGACATCAGTGGGAGGAAAGGCACAGTTCACGGATGAGCAAAGGTGAACTTGAGCTCCAGTAATGTTGAATCCAATGAATTCATACTCGCTCATCAGCAAGGGTCAGACTCAGGAATCAAAGCACCAAAATCAGATCCAGAGACTTTGGGCAGAAAGGAATTCACAGCCTACATGAAAGGCATTCATTGCCTTTGATTGGTCCCATAATCATCCTTCCAGTTTCGGGTACAGCAGCTCCCTCCTGTCAATGCACTCCTGAGCTGAAACACTTTTCTCTTTAAATATTCCACGAATCCCATCTTGGTAAGTTATCAGCACGCCCCTTGTATGCACACCCTGTTTGAGCTGCCTCCTCCCAGAAGGCAGCTGCTGATCACTAGGCTGCTAAGTGGAATAACCCGAGCTGCAGACAAATCTTTGATCAGACATGAAGAGCCAGTGTTAAACAGCTGTAAGGAAAAGGGAGGGAGAAAGGGATGAGCACTCATCGTTTCTCTGCTAGTCAGTCTGGTGGGCTTCATTTTTCACTAAGGCCTTGGGGGGAAAAGGCTTAATTAGAAAAGTACTTACTAATAGAAATCAGTAGATAGAGTTTTTTTTTAAGTAAACATTCTTTCCCTTTCCAACTGAAAAAAAACCCCCACCTTTATGTCATTCCCCAGCAAGCAGAGGAATCAAACACAGGTATATGGTACATGGACAATCAAAGCAGGCTGGTGACTTCAGAGTTTCACCTCCAATTTTGGGATGCTTTAATATGTGCCCCTGCAAGGGACAATGTCCTGAGGAATGGGACAGCAGCCCAAAATAAACACACACCTTTTTTATGAGTGGGCTGTGAAAGAATACGGATGGAGAGCTGAGAGAGAAGCGCGAGAGCAGCAAGAGGGCAACAAATCCATCAACAGTGAAAGAGGGGGGAAATGTGGGAAGGGACTGCCCAGGGAGGTTTGGAGTCCCCAGCCCTGGAGGTGTCCAGGGAATGACTGGATGTGGCACTCAGGGCTCTGGGCTGAGGGACAAGGTGGGCATCGGGCACAGGGTGGGCTCCGTGGGCCGGGAGGGCTTTTCCAACCAAAATTATTCTGTGATTGTGTGACATTTTCTTGCTAATGAAAACTCCCCATCCTAGGACATAAGCTGGCTGTTCCCTGCTCTGCCACTGACCAGCTGGGCAATCCCTGACACATCAGGGCTCACGTTGTACACCTGTAACCCTCTGACCAACTGTTTCTTCCACCTTTTTGGTGAACAGGAGCCTCTTGCCTCCCCAGAGCCTGTGGAGATGCCAACTCACTTTCTGCTTCTGGGACTCACTTTCTGCTTCTGAGAAAGAGCATAACACAAATCATTAAAGAGCAGTAATTAGAAGAGCTAATGGCTGCTCTGAGCTGGGCAGTCTGTACACATTAATACAGCCCTTCAGTTCAAAACATCTTAACAACAACATTTTCTTCTGACTATGCCTGTGCAAGGTCAAGCAAAAATAGTAGCATGGTGAGAAGGAAATCTTTAAGATGAGCATCCAGGGAACCATCAGTAATACAGGCAACATCAAGCACTCTGTGGAGAACACAGGGTCCCCAATTGAGTATTCAAACATAAATTGGTCAACCAGGAACATTTGAAACCAATTACTTCTTTCCCAAGCTATTGTAATGGAATGATTATGCAAGCGGATGGAAAGGAGAGAATTAAACGCACCGGAGGAAGCGTGGGAGGACAGCAGCTCACTCAGTGATAAGATGTACTCTGTGCTTTTAATAAATAGCAACAAATTGCACATAACCAGCTAAAGTCAAGCAGGGAGGCAAGTACTTTTCTGAACTGGGTCCAAAAAACCTCTTCTCATCCTTGCTGGCTTCAAAAATATAATAATTTCAGCCAGCACGAAGGTGCCAGGCTATTTCTTGTTATCTGACATCTCAGAAAGGGAGCTTGTCATCAGCTCCTCAAATTTAGTCATCACTACTGAAGTGACTGGCTGAAAATACTTCTTTTTCTACTCAGTACTGTGCGCACGTATGTGATTTGATGCAGGTTTTAATGCATGTTACAAAAGAATTTCTCTTTCAAACCACTGCAGCAGTGAAGCACAAAGTTCTTAGGAGAGACAGGGAGGCCAAGGCTCCTCCTGAAGCTGAATTCAGGCTTGTTTTAGCCCTTGTTTTTATTATTATTATCCATAACCTTTTCACACAATCTGGCATGAAACAATTCTGACAAGTTTATTAAAGCTTTTTGTTATTACACTTGACATTTATGAAGGGTAGATGATAAATAAGCAGAGGAATGACATGTTTACAAGAAATGCAGATTCTGGTGAGAAAGGCTTTTCCCCAGCACCATTTTTAAATGAAATCTACCCTCTGCAGTCATTCATGTCTTTCTGAGAAGAAGAAAAAAGTAGTTTTTCTGTACTTGAGCAGCCAGTTTGATCCTGCTTTTGAATTCCAAACATCATGTCTTATGTTTCCAAGCCACAGAGATCTTATGCAAGTGAAGATCATAATTTTATTTAATCACCAAGACAAAGGGCAGTGAGTTTTTGTGCAGTAAAATCAGGCTAAAATTAAGCACCTTTTGACACCAACTGTGCTAGTTTGGGAGCTCTTTGCTAACCACTACACTGCAGCCACTACCAGGGAACAACAAGGAAAGCACAGCACTGTCTCCAGAACACACAGACTGAAACACTGGAACACTGTTTTACTCCACAGGAACGTATTAGAAGATTATACCTAGTAAATTTACTTATAGCACTCCATGCCCCAAAATTTCAAGACAGAAAAAAAAGAAAAACAATTAAGATAAGAGTAAATCTTTTTGGACACACCAGATGTCATTATTACAGGCCATGTAGGCTTGTGCTTTGGTTCATTAGCAATCACCAGGTTAGCGTTAAAATCGCATCAGATGGAATCACAGTGACCTCCGTGGATTAAACCCTGAAGCTTCATCCCAGTGCAAACACAGGTTTATTCCCCCATGGAATCAACAGTGAATGGGAGATAGGATGGACTTGGGCATTATCCCAGGCAAAGTCATGACATGCCCATGAAGGATAAACAGACCCCTGAACCCACACCTGGGAACTCAAAGTTACAGGTTCAGGCAGTTTTATGGTTGAGGATTTGTGGGGGTTTCGACTAGAAATTCCTGCTCCTTTTGCTAAAACCTCTGCATTTCATAGAAATACAAATCAGCTACAGTTTCCAGTCTGTCTTACAAAACCCACTTGCCAGGAGACTCAAATATTGTAATTCTCCATCACTGTCTCCCACCAGACACATCCCCAGATAAAGACAGTCAGTGCCCTATCAAACATCCCTGTTCTGAGGCTCTCCATGAACTCCGTGTCCTACCCCAGGGCTGGGGAATGTCAAGCAGCTCACCTCTCAAACAGCACAGTGAAAAATCAAAGACAGCACAAAGAAGCGATGCCTTCACAGAGGACCCTGGGCACACACTCACTGATTCCCTCCCGTGGGACTGACATGCTCTGTCCAATGTATTTTTGACAGGCAATTTAAAACCAGAGCTCCTCTCCCTGGCACACATCCAGTTGCATCAGGCAAGTCTCCCTTCCCCATCTCCCCATGACTTTCACCTTCACCTGATCACACTTCATTTGTGGTTTTGCCTGTCTGAAATTAAGAGAAGTACCAAAAACCAGCACAGGTTATTTGCACTACAGCTACACAAACCACTCAGCATCTCTGCTGCTGAACTGTTGTGTCCTATCCCATTTCTCTTCTTGCCAGAAGATGAGGGGATTCCATTATCAGGTGAAATAATCCCCCTTTGCAGAATTAATCAAGTTCTTTGCCATCTCCAGAAGAAGAAGGATCTATTAAACATGTATTATTAACAATAACAAATGCTTCAAATCTCTGGGTACTGCTCAACAACCCCAGTAAAAGCATTATCATAAAAATCACATTCTTAAATTCTAAAGAAATAAAGCTTGGAGCAGGTTTGGATACAGTGGCAGGGATATCTATCAGGGAAACCCATTATGATGAAGAGAAGCACTTACAGCACAGAAGGGCTTTGACAAAAAGCAGTCAAAACGTTTTCATCAAGAATAATGTATGTGCACAGCAAATCCCAGCTCACAAACACACCAACAGACACAAAAAGCCTTTTCCATTTTATTTGCATCTCGTTCAAGTGGTTTACCAGAGTGCTGAGTTTATTTTCCCCCCCTTTAGTCCTTTCAAACAGTGCTCCACACAGACAATCCAGGGCCTTTGATTCCCCAGCCACAACAACACAGGAATCTTCTCTCTCTTCAATCAGCTGAGACTCAAAATGACCCATCGGCTCCACTCATGTTCTCTGCCTGTGGAGAGACCACTCCACCCTTCAGTCTGGGTCTTGGCCTGCAAACAGCCTTGGCACAGCCTCACAAAGAGAGGGAAAATGGGGGAAAAAAATGAGATTCTGCCCCTCTGAGCCCCCCCTGGCAGAGCTGCCTCCAGCCCTGGGGCCAGCACAGCAAGGACACGGAGCTGCTGGAGCCAGCGCAGAGCAGGCGCCAGGATGGGCAGAGGATGGAGCAGCCCTGCTGGGAGCACCAGGATGGTTCCACCTGGAGAAGAGAAGGATCCAGGGTGACCTCACTGTGGCCTTCCAGGACCTGAAAGGGCTGAGAGACTATTGACATGGGCCTGGAGGGACAGGACAAGGGGGAACGGCTTCAAACTGCCAGACAGTAGGGTCAGATTGGATATTCAGAAGAAACTCACCCCTGTGATGGTGGGAAGGGCTGGGATGGAATTCCCAGAGAAGCTGTGGCTGCCCCTGGATCCCTGGAAGTGTCCAAGGCCAGGTTGGACAGAGCTTGGAGCAACCTGGGCTGGTGGGAGGTGTCCCTGCAATGAACGGGGCAGCGGGAAATCAGAAGGCACAGAGGTAGTTCCACCCCCAAATCTGTTAATTACACAGGCCAAGGGATTAACTGAAGGTCTCCAGAGAGATCCTGGATCCACTGCCATCCTCCACATCACCAGGGTCCCTCCAAAGGAAGGAAGCCACCAGCACCAGCCAGGAACCAACCCCGACTGCCCCAACACTTACAGTCAGTTCCATTATGCTGCATACTAATTTTTTTTCCTGTGAATAAATCCATTAAAAATACATGAAATTCAGGGGAACAAGCACTCCTGCTTTGAGCTACCAGCAAAGCAAAATACAAACAGTTTTGGAAGAACCAACAGCTGAGCCAAGAGACCTTTTGTGCCTCACATTTATCATGATGTGCATCGAGCTTAATAGAGCTCACATTTTCACATATGGTTGTGTATTTTTAAAGGGTTTATACATTTTATTTCATTCCTTTCTTGTTTTAGCTGCCTTTCATGGCTCTTCTGCCTCCTAGAAGACTCTGAAGTGTGTATTTCATCAATAAGAACTAACTTCCAAAAGAAAATACTCCTCTCGATTTGTGAGGGAAACCATCGCTTTAACCTCTCCCAAGATGAACTATCGCTTATAGAAATAGAAGAAGGAAATAAAAGAGTTCAGAGTTGGGCTTCAAACACCTGGTTACCATAAGACAGAGCCTGGAATAACAACATATCAGGGCTGTGTGTTTGAAGGCTCAGCAAGAAAGAAGCACAGAAAACTTCTGCAGCCCAACCTGTTTTTCTCAGCACAGACCTTCAGAACAGATCCCTAAACCCCAACCTTGCTTCAATCCCTGACAACCATTTATTACCTGTATTTTCAATATTCCAAGAGACACTTTAATCACCACACTGTGTTTTAATTGTTATTAGCATTTAGATTATATGGTAATCTTGCAGCCAGAAGTCAATATTAAATTACTGCCCTTGCTTGCTGGAGAGTAATATATATAGAACAGAGCTGAAATGTGGCTTAAAGTTTCAGTTCAATTTTATGTCCTAATTACTCTGGAATGTTATGAAAAGACTGTAACATCACACCATATATTCTTGTCATCCCATAGGCAGCTTTATAGTAACATTACAGGAGTATATTGAACTCATTACAGGGGAGCATAATTGAAATGATACAAAGGGGCTGCCTACTGGTAATAAAGCCATGGTGGTTTGTGCATCCCCTCCATTCACATTCCCTGCGTTTCCAGTCTTGAACTGGATTGTCAGAGACAGACATGCAATAGGAGATGGTTTCTGACTCTCCAGTTGCTGTAGGGGACCAGATCCTTAGGGAATCACAGAAAAGTCAGGGTGGGAAGGGACCTCTGGAGATCACTCAGTTCCACCTCCCTGCGCAGGCTGGGTCACCTGGAGCAGGTGACACTAATGTCACCAGAGAGGGAGACTCCACACACCCCACCCCAGGCAGTTGTCCCAGGGCTCTGCCACCTCCATGGAAAGTTCTTTCTCATGTTGAGGTGGATCCTGTTGTGTTTTAATTTATTACTCCTTGTCCTGTCACTTGGCACCATCCTCTGGTGCCTGACACTTGAGTCAGTGCAGTTTCAGTGCCTTGGGATGCAGCTCTACCAAACTGTACCAGGTCACAGTTTGACTCCAAGCATAGAGTTAATTTAATTTTTACTGGGGGCTTGAACACAACCACTCTCAAACTCAGCCAAGCACGAGTTCACCCCACCTGGCTCAGCTGAGGTGGTCCCCACGTTCCTGGGGGGTGACATCCTCTCTGTCCCACCACCTCAGTGCTCCTGCACACAGAGCTACACGAGCTTTGTATTGGCAAGTGTGAGAAAGTGAGGGGGTTTTAATGTTTGCTGCACGGATCACCAACATCCCTTTAGTCAGTGCTGTTTGCGTGGTTCCGTTTGGTAGTAGGACAACAAAAGCCACTGTGCATAAGACAGCAAAATACATAAAAACTGTGGATTTCACTGAATGAGAAAATATCATCTCCAGTTCTCCTTGTGGCAAGACCAGTCAGAGACCAAGAAAAGGACAGAGCAGAATGAGGAGCATTTACCCAGCAGAGGCTCTGGCCAAACACTGCTCCTCACAAAGTGTATTCCTGATTTCTGGTGGGATTCTATCCACACATGTACAGGCTTCCTCACCACATTATCTCACACTCAGCACATTTTTAATCGCTTTAAGACATTCATTTGACAGCTACTCATCATCAACCAAAGTGTCCAGCAGGACCTCTTCTGTCATACCAAGACTAACACCTCTGCATACCTGGAGCAGATGTAATCCCATTATAAATGCTGCATGGTCCCAAATATTAATAAAATATACAGCCAGTATAATTCTGACTAAGGTTAATTTAGTCTTTTACACTACTAACATGACAGTCAAAATATAATTAAAAAATTTCAGTATAATTTCTATTGCTGTAAACCCAAATGATTGTTGACAGCTTTACAGTCATCTGCTGCAGGAAGAGGATAAAGCTTTTTATGAGCAGATGATGATCTGGAAGTACCTATGGAAGAAAAAGATTATTACTTTTTTTTTTAGATATCCTGCTAATAGCAGCAGGGAGGGGCTTTTTACAGTGAGGTACAGAAAATAGGTGTTTGAAAGGGAGATAAATGGCAATACTGCTCTTGCAGCCTCCCCCTGTCAGCAGACAGGACAGCAGGTGGGAGGAGACAAGCTGACCATGCTGGGTGACAACACACCTTGCAGCAAATGTAAAAAGCAAACTGACCCCTTGAAAATAAGGAGTTGCCATTTATTTTTTCCTGGAAGCCATTCATAAACTAGCAGAAGCAGCCAGAAAACAATATTATGAGACCCCAAAGTCTATCTGGCAGAGCACTGGATGGGGAGAGGAGCCCAGCACACGTGGGAGACTGAACACAAGCTGTAAAACACTAAAAAAAGCTTATTAGCTTTTAATTAAGTACATTTACTAAAACCTGAATTAAAATTTTAAAGTACTTAAATTGAAGATTTTTTTTCAGCAAATGTAAAACTTCAATTATGTTTTTGGACTTGGGAAATGAGCAGTGAGGGGAGTTACAACCTTGCACACAAAGGTGGCTTTGCAGGCTTCACAAATGGGCTCTCCCCTCTTGGAGGGGCTCTGCTCCAAAAACTTCCCAAGGGCAAGAACCTCCATTGATAGGCAGAAAATGCAAGGCTGACGGAGATGGTAATTATTAATTCTGACACTTCTACAATCTGAAGGTTTCCATGTGTTTTGAGAACAGGAGTAGATTCAGTTTCATAATTGTTTTCAGTCTTTAATTAAATCCCCTCACCTTTCTACAGTGGGGGAAGCCAAAGAATACTAATTCTGCTAAATTTTGGCTTGGCTGCCTGAAAACAAACCCCTGGGAATGTCCCTCCCCAGCCCAGCAGCAGCACCCGCTGCGTTTCAGCTCTGGTGCATCAGACCTCCTGTCGGAAGGGGAATATCCAGGACACCTCCTCCAACAGGACCACCCAAAACCAAGCCTCAGGCTGTGCCAGAGCCAGTTCAGGCTGGATATCAGGGAAAAAATCATCACTGAAAGAGTGGTGAGACATTGGAACGGACTCCCAGGGAAATTGGGAGTCAACACCCCTGGAATTCAACAAACAAACGGATGTGGCACTTTTTGATATCATTTATGGCAATGGAGGGATTAGCTGAAGGCTGGGCTTGGTCTTAGATGTTTTTTTAAACCTTAATGATTTTATGACTTCTGAAAAAAGGGCATCCTTCTCGGGTACTGAATCACAGCAGATTAAAGCACTCAGAGCAGTGACAGAAGCCCCTCCAGCTCTCAGCACACAAAGCAGGCAGGATTTGTGCCCAGCATAACCTTGGTCTGCCCTTTGCAATATGGAAGAATCTACTCCAATACAATTGCACGCATCTGCTGCAAGTACAGAGTATTAAAACCTCCCAAAACATATTAAAACAAACATTAACAGTTTGGCTAGAAGGCACAAAAATCTAAAGTTAAGTCTGTAACTCCATCCTGTGGTACAGAGGTATTACAACACTTTTTTTTTAATCCAAGGACCCAAATATTTCTGTTATACACTGTAATACCCAGGCAAATCACAGTGCCTTTCCACATTTCCTTTGGAATATCCTTCTTCATGCAGGTGACCCAGATATGATGGGCCTTGGCAAATTGTGTTTGCTCAGAGCACTCTCTTCACTGGGAATAGTAAAGGAGAAGTTTGGCCTGAACTGGTAAAACGCCGCAAGGTTGAGGTAGATACACGTTCTTATGGCAGATCTCCAGCCTGATCACCCAAGTTCCTGATTTAAATATACACATGGAAGAGCTGAAGGAATGGAATTATCTCCATCAACTTCAACACACCGCTGGAAAAAATTCTCAAAACCCCCCAACAACTTTACCTTCAAATTTCTTCTTCAGTCAACTTCTCAGTGTCATGATTTTAAATCTCTAAACAAAGCTCTTGCTGAGAAGGCTCTGACTGACAGTGGAAGGAAGGGAGGCTCATCACAGCCATGTAAACCCACAGAAATTGTGGTGTAAAGCAGAGAAATAAAGGGAAAAGCAATAGTTATACACCAAAACAAAGCAGTGTGTCTTGAAAGGAGCTATCACAGCAAACAGCCTAGATTTTCACTCATCCAGACATTAAAAAGAAATCATCTCTTTTAGCTGAAAAAAAGACAATCATATGTCTTGATTTCCCAAGCACGAGCTGTTTATTTTGAAAGAGGGGCTGTCAATTTAGCTGCAGACAAGAAGTGTCCTTTTATAGCAGTTTTTAACATGCATACACGAATTCTGTATGAACAGAAGTGTCCCTGCTGGCTGATCAAGTGCACATTTACATTCAAAGCCAGGCAGAAATTCAAACCAATTTTAGCAGTGCTATGATGAAGCACCCCGTGTATTTTCACTCCTCTGCCCTGCCCTGCAGGGAGGGAGTCGGCAGAAGAACAGAACAAAGCACAAGTAAGTAACTCAATTTACTAAGAGGTCCCTTAAAAACCTGAGAGTAAAACTGACCAAAAGCAACAGGAGTTTCAATAGGAAGTTACGGAATTTAATTTCCAAACCTCAACCAAGGACAGAGCTGTAAAACCACACACCACTTCACTTAGATGGTGAGGTATTACCCCAATTAGCACCCCACAGCACAACTTACAATGGGAACACATACTAATAAGCCTCCAGGGTGGGGTTTTTTCTGCACAGGTAAATATATATAAACTATTTGGGAGAAGGTTTTTCTCAGCCCACATGCTGACAAGGCACAGAGATCTGTTATGCATCACTGAATAGATATCATTTAATGGCAATACCATATGTAGGGGCCTGAAGATACTATTTATTTCATTTTATTATTATTTTACTATCTATTCTCTTAACTTCTTTGTATTAGAAATGAATACCGAGCTTGTTCTAATAGGAAGGAAGTTCTCACATCCACATTTGGCTATTTACACTCAGCTTTAGTTTTTGCATATTCCTGCTGCAGGGATATTCTGATCTCCTTTTAATAATTTTCTCCATCACCCTAAAACCTCTGCTCTGCATCTGTTTCTGCTGTTCTTTGAATACAAGTCTCTGCAATTTTCTAGACAAGGTTTTACAGAATCATCTACAGCAGTACCACTTCTTGCCTATCTCAGTTCTACCAAGATAAAAATTCCGTGACACCGACTGCAGGACTCTTGATTTATAGAAGAGTACACATTTTCCTACTCAAGGGTCAAACAAAACCAAGTTTTCTTTGTTTTTTTCCTCATCTGTACATGCTCAATACAATTCCTGATGTCTTGCCCAGCTGTAACCCTGATGTAAGGCACTCGCACTGCTGCTTGCACTGAATTTGCAGCATTATACATTAAAAAAAGAACAGAACCCAAGAGACAATCAGGACTTGGCTGCTTCTGGCACACGTGAGATGTACAACCTCAGGAGTGACACCAAGACTGGCCACAGCTTCATCCCCTTCCCCTATCTGGGGGAAGAGCCTTTTCCTACTATCCAACCTCACCCTGCCCTGACACAGCCCCAGCCGTTCCCTTGTGGTCTGTCACTGGTCACCAAAGAGAAGGACATTTTGACAAGTCCCGATAAAATGACACAAACCCCCCTCCAGTGCCTGCGGGACAACCCTTTAGCCAAATCTGACTCCACATGGGTAGCCAGACCTCAACAGCAAACCTGCTCTTGACTTTCCTAGGATTTTATTGTCAGACTACAGGAACCAAGAATATCAAATGTGGAAGATCAGAGCACACCACCACTTCCAATCCCTCTTTTACAGCAACATAAAGCGGTCATCTCATGCAGTGCTATCATAAAATTAAATCATGCTCGCTTGTCATTTCTGTAGGGGCTAGACCGACAGATTAAAAGCTACAAGGCAAAATGTAATTTCCCAAACTGAAGGCTCAAGAGGCACCTGAATTATCTTCCTGTGCAGCATGGTGCTCCATGCCCAGCCCTTGGGGCAATAAAGGGGGGGATTTGGCACCACTGGCTGCCCGCTGGGCACAGGCTGAATTATCTTCCTGTGCAGTGTGATGCTCCATGCCCAGCCCTTGGGGCAATAAAGGGGGGGATTTGGCACCTCTGGCTGCCCGCTGGGCACAGGCTGAATTATCTTCCTGTGCAGTGTGATGCTCCATGCCCAGCCCTTGGGGCAATAAAGGGGGGGATTTGGCACCTCTGGCTGTCCGCTGGGCACAGGCTGAATTATCTTCCTGTGCTCCGTGCCCAGCCCTTGGGGCAATAAAGCACCAGTGCCAGGGGGGATTTGGCACCAGCCTGGGGGCACAGGCAACACTCGCCCTCGCCGTGCCAAGGGACGGGCATGGCATCACCAAGGCTGTTCCCTCTTTAGAGCAGCCCTGGCAGAGGGAGAGCGTTTCAAGTGGGACAGTTGAGAGAAGTGAAAAGAGTTTTCCCCTGCCCTGCATCCTGAGTGCAGGATGTGACTCTCAGCACAGCTGCCCCAGAGATGTAATCGGCTCCAGCAGGAATTCTGTGCCTTTCCCGAAAATTGTATATACTGCAGCTGGCTCCGGGCTCTGGCACACAATCCAGGCTGTATTAATTAAAAGGTCTGTTAAGATTTATCAGGCTTGATAATGCCCTCTGGCTGATTAGGATTTCCAACGTCAGAGTCAATACGAGTTATCGTATGCGATGGAAAGCACTTGGATTCACCCTGTTCCCATCCAACATTGGCTATGAATTATCTTAGTCCCAGTATTGGAAAAGCAGAAACACAGCCTTTCAAAAATTAACGAAATCCACCTTTTGAACAGAAAGGCACCTCATACCTGTCAGGGCTGTAGAAGATGAGAATCACACTCTCTAAACAGGCAATAACTGGGAAATTCAGGCCTATAGAACAATTATTTTTGCTACTTCAATATCTAGAATCCTTCCCTCTGCACGGGACAAGTTTTGTGCTAACTCTACAGCCCCTTTGTAAAGGGATTTTTAGCTTGTTGTGGAACAATATAGAAAAAAAAAAAATCACCAGAATAAGCAGCGCTGTGAATAGAAAGGCTTCTAATACAAGGGTTAACCTGTAATTTCATTCCTTCAAAGTTCTATATGCATCAACATGCACAAATGTGTTCATTTTAAAAGGATCAGCCCAAGTTAGGCATCTGCAGCCTGTGAATTCTCCCACTCAGCCAGATCCTCAGGCTCTGACTGGGGAACTGATTTGCTCTGTTTAGCACTTGTGGTCAACTGCATCAATATTTCTCTGCCTACACAATCACAGACAGAACTGATAATATTTTAGAGCTTAAGCAGCTGCATTTCAGGCACAGTCAAACAGCTCCTGTCAGTTCCAAAGGAGAAGGAGATTCGTAGTGAAGCTGGATGTTTGCACCCATGCTCACTTGTTTAATCTGGACTTAAAATATTTCTGGCATGTGAAGCGACCTTTTGAAACGCAACTGGAGACAGACTAAAAGCTACAAGATTGTAGCTTTAGCAAAAAGAATAAAATCCTTGGAAAAACATGGCTTAAAATTCCCATTTAGAATAAATGCATCTAGAAAGTATCTATCAGTCATTATCACATGTATTTACCCCAGGACCTGGACTTAGGTGGGTTTGGTTGGGGTTTTAAAGTCTTTCTTCCTGCTGTATTACATGGCAGGTTCTCTATGGAAGAGCTTTCTGAAGGTGCCCACCTCCCTAAATGTGTCAAATAAATGTTCCTTGGGATTTTCAAAAACCACCCCAGCACATCAAAATGGGAGCAAATACCTTAAGCACAAAACCCCCCATTAAAACCAAACAACTTAGTCCAGGTCAGACAGGGCTTGGAGCAGCCTGGGACAGTGAAAGGTGTCCCTGTCCATGGCAGAGGATTTGCTTCCAGGTCCCTCCCATCCCAAACCATTCCACAAGTCTATGGATTGATGTCAGTGTTTCTTTAGATGCTTGAACACCTTAAAAATACTATAAGCTGTACAGGGATGGTCAAGCAAAGTGCAGTGTTCAACCTACCACGAGAACATCAGTCACCCTCTTTTAGAGGCAAAGCAGAAGTCAAATTTCCAAGGTGTTCCCTTTCCAGATGTTTTTCCTTCTTCCATTGGAACTACACTGGAAATCGACCTCATCCTCCCACTGTGTCTTGGCAACACCGCCCTGGCATTCCAGACACTCCTCTGTACTTGAGCCCTTTCAGGGTGTCATGACTTTCGGGATATTTCAGAATAAGAATTCTACCTAAAATGATAGAAAGTCAAAGAATTTTTTAAGACAGTGAAAATCTGCTGCCAGCTCCAAAACAAGACAACACTCCCAGGCACAGGGTGGGATTTTTGGGGTGACCTGATGAGTCCCTTTCCAGCTCAGCGTATTCTGTGACTATGAACTGATCACCCATTCCTTCACAGACAATCTTTAAGGCTGACAGGATGTTCCTTTCCCACTGCAGCCACTATCTCTGCTGTTCATTATCCCCCCAAACCAAGTGCAGAGCTCCTGCTGAGCACCCTCTGTTCCTTTGGAGGAACCTCCTGTGACCCAAGCCCACGGCAGGCAAGTGTCACCAGTCAATATTTGCATTGGCAGTTTGCTGTGTCAGAGGAACTGTCCCCGAAGGGAGGTGGCAGCAGATGCTCCCACAGCTGCAGCAGCCCACGGAACACTCAGAACAGCAGCTTTTGGCAAAGGGGAAGCCTCGTAGGGGACTGGATTGGCTCTTCCTTGTGTTTGTATTTGCCTTCTCATCTAATAAGGCAAGGAGACAGATGTCCTCTCCCAACAAACATGTTGGTACCATCCTAGAAAGTAAGGAATTTGTTTTTAATCATCATATTCTTTTCTTGGGCTTCATACACTGCCTACAGCTCAAACTGCAGAGCTGCCAAGAAGTTGGTTACAAAGCTGTAAAGTTCTTACAAGCTAATTATTTCTTATTTTTGAATCAAAAGCGAAACACTGCCTTGCAGTTCTCATGTTTTCACATTAATTAGATTTACAGTCCTGACTGACCATCCGGTAATGAAAAATAAGATTCCTACACAAATAATGAATTAGCTCAGTCATCCAATAAACCAAAGCAGCAAAACAGTCTCTTTAGCTTTCACAGGAACATAATTGCCATCCTTGCTCCAAATTAATGGCTTTGCCCAAGTATTCTGAAGGCCATTGGGGAAGCTGCTTCAGCTCCATGCTGTGAATGAGATTTTTAGATCACAAAAACTAAACGTGTGGGTCAAATGCAAGCATAACTCACCTGGAAGCCTTGATTTTATAAGTAAGGGGGTTTATTCTCATGTTCCTGGAGGCTGCACTTTGCTTAGGGAGAGCCTGGGAAGAGATGGGGAATGTTCCAGGAGTGCAGCTCTCCAGCCAAAGAACTCGTGCAATATCCCTTCCTAAGAGCTGAAACACCCCTTGACAAACCAGCCCAGAAGGGTGTTTAAGGGAAAGCAGGAGTGTTTGTGTCTGCCTGTTGATGTGAACACCAGAATATGTTAATGAAATATTACAAAATCTGTCCCAAACCTTCCTGACACAAGTTTCCACACATCCAACACAGAACTCTGACTCCACATATGTTTTGAGCTGGTTCTTCTACAAAATCAATCCTGCCTGCTGACATTTTCACAATTACCATCACATAAACTGGCTGAGGAACTATTTTATTACTTTTTAATTCATCTTGTGCTGCATTTATTCAAGCAGGCCCTGGGCTATACAACTCAGTTCCCTGCATTCCCAGGGTGCAAATAAACTGTCACCATGATTTCTAATGCAAGGACTTGGGGTAATATTGCCACAGAATTCAGGCCTGTCTGTTCATTAAAGAGAAAAATGGCAACTGGCTCTTTTCCAGTTACTCACCTCCTTGGCTCTTAACCTTTGGCACTTCCCAGCTCCCTTCCCCCCTTGGCAGACAAGGTCACTTGGCTCATGTGAACCTGCCGCTGATGTGGAACATCACTGGCATCCCTTCCACCACCCTGGGGAGGTCCCTGGGGAGCTGCAGACCCCACCTGCCCCATGCTCTGCACCAGCACTCAGGAACACCACCACAAAGCTACTTACACAGAAAGAAAAATACATGAACACACATATCATGGGCAATAAACCAGCAATGTTTGGTCAATCATGGGATGCAAACCCATCTCAGGGCTGCACATCAGTGCAAATGATCCCATACAGTATCATTTAAAGATGTGCTTTAATCCCACAGCACTACTCAGGCCATTACTTTCTTATGAGTGACTTCATAATCGGTGATTACCACGAGCCCACTCCAGTAAATAGGGAGAAACAGGCAGTTTTATTTCCCCACAGCAGAACTGGGGGAAACTACAGGATGTTTTATGCTTACTTAAGCAGTAATGATCCATTCCAAGCTCTCCCTTCCTTGTCTCTGTCCCTCAGGCAGGTTTTAGTCATTGCTGGGGCAAAACACCTCCAAAGACAGAGCTGGAGTGGAAAGGGAGATATTTTAGAGCAGCGTCTTTAAATGAACATTTAATTCAAACATGAGTGGGGTCCTCCCCAATTGCGAGCCCATTTACCTCTCTGGACCCGACTTTAGGCACCAGTTTCTCCTTATGACATCTCTGCTCTCATTCAGCTCATCACAGAAGCTCCTGTGCAAGAAAAGGAGAAAGATCCTGCAGAAAGGCAGCCTGGCAGCAGGACAGACACGGGGAGGGGGGAGTGCAGGCTCTGCCCAGCTTTAGCTGCTGCCTGAAGATGTGGTTTGTGTAAGGCCAAGGATGTTTACAGAGGTAGAGGAGCATGTCATGGTGTTAAAAGGATAGGATTTCAATGTAGAGTTGCTGGGTGGTTTTTCAGCTGCCCATCAGGATGTGGATAATGCTAATTGGGGCTCTTTGCCTGGTGTGGAGCCTCTGCACTTGCCCTTGGAGCAGGATTTACCCCATGCCCATTGCTGTGATAGAATTGAGGAGAAAGGTGTTTACTGCCTGGTCAAATGCCATAAGGGACACTTCCCAGGGAAACCCAGATGTGAAAAGAAGTGTAAGCCACCACAGTATTTTCCCTTTAAAAAAAAAGCCACAAACAAACACAACAACACTGTAAATATCACATCAGCCTCCTAAATTATAACTTCAAGTCGCCCAGAAATGAATGGCTAAAGAAATTAAATTAGTGTATGTAAGCGGAGTTCTGTGACACCGACACATCTGCATCAGGCTTCCCAAGGCTCCCACCTATTATCAAGGTTAATATTTTCACCCATTGCTGTGCCAGATGATAGAAAGAAGACATTCAGCATTAAGCAGAAGTGCCCCATGCAGAGAAGAAGTGATTTCCAGGTGAGTGGAACCACACTCTCACTAATTATGCCAGGGTGAAGCTGAGCTGCACTGGCTGCTTTGAAAGAACACCGCACAATGTCTTGGGCTGGGAGGTTTGCTTGGCAATATTTCTCTGCAGCACCAGGAATTTAATCACATCAAGACATCAGCAAAGAAAAAATTAAGCACCCAGAGGTCTTTTCCTCTGGATTGATATTTAGCAAAAGAAATTGATGTTTCCTTAAAGGGGCAGGGGGCTACATGAGACTTTGTGCCTGTTCTCACCTTTTGGCTCAATTTGGATTCCACTCCTCATGAACATAAATCAGAAGCAGTTTTATCATATTCAACACAGCTTACTTGCAGCTGATTCCCCCACACCCCATGTTTGTTTTAGCACAGCATGGAGATAAAATGATGGCATTTTTACTCCAGGGGATGTCCAAGGTGACTTCGGAGCCCTTCACAAAGAGGCCAGGGCTCAGTGTCCCTCCATAGATCACAGCTGGCCAAAGCCACAGAGTCAGTGACACCGACTACACCTGCAAACATCACCCACCCTTGTTCTTCCCACCAGCAAACACTGCCCTCTAAGTGAAATACCCGTGTATTTAAAATAGACCACTGTCCCTGTCACTCCTCCACCTCTGACCCTCCCAAGCAGCAGTGCCTGGGGGAGGTACCACCACCCTTCGCTTACATGGAGTTATTTCAAAGACCGACCAGCCTCGTGTACAAACCGGCTCAGTTGGTGCTGAGCAGAAAAGAGCAAAAGAAAACCATCCAGAACTGTCATCATGGCTGGGCTTCGCGAACAAAGATTTGGGAAGGGCTCTCCCCACGCTTGCTGCAAGCGCGCTGGTGGCTAAAGAGGCCGATGCCAGATAGGCAAGTCCGGTTGCAAAAGCACAGCAGAAAGTCTCCATGGGTGGTGTTGGCGAGGCACGGCTCTTTCTGCGTTGTCTTTTCTCCTCCAGACTGATTCTCTGTGTGTTCCCAAAGGAATCAGCAGCGTTATGGATGGTGTGTCTCCATGGCTCCCAACTGGAGGCCAGAGTGGACCATTGATGATAGTTCCCATGGTGTGTCTCCATGGCTCCCGATTGGAGGCCAGAGTGGACCATTGATGATAGTTCCCATGGTGTGTCTCCATGGCTCCTGACTGGAGGCCAGAGTGGACCATTGATGGTAGACCATTGATGATAGTTCCCATGGTGTGTCTCCATGGCTCCTGACTGGAGACCAGAGTGGACCACTGATGGTAGACCATTGATGATAGTTCCCATGGTGTGTCTCCATGGCTCCTGACTGGAGGCCAGAGTGGACCATTGATGGTAGTCAATACGGCCAAGGCTGAGGTGTTGTTTCAGGGAGTCCTTGTATCTCCTCTTCAGGGCTCCTCTCTTGGGGCAGCCAGTGGCAAGTTCACCATTAGTGATTAGTGTCTATAAAGCCATTGTGCTGTCCACTCTTTTCTATGGGTCTGAATCGTGGGTCACCTCCTCGAACGCTTCCATCAGCGCTGCCTCTGCACTATCCTGAACATCCACTGGTGTGATTACGTGACCAATGTGTCTGTCCTTGAACAGGCAGCAGGCACCAGTATTGAGGCCATGCTGCTGAGAACGCAGCTGCGCTGGGCAGGGCACGGCTCCAGGATGGAGGATCATCATCTCCCTGAGATCGTGCTCTGTGGTGAACTTGCCATCCAGAACTGTGCCCAGCTGGAGAATAACGTTCCTGAAGGAAAGCAGCGACACCCACCAGCACATCAACCCCCTGTTTCCCCTCTCCCATCCAACAACACCAACCTCGACCACTGTTCTCTAATGAGCTCCACTAAACACCCTCCCAAAACACAGGTAGGATTAAAAATGCAGTTGCTTCGACTAGAATTGTAATTAAAGTGAATTTACATTAATCCAGCAGAGCTAAAGGAAAGGACAATGATTTATGAGCAATATTGCTGGCATTTTCAAGAGGCATAAAAGGCATTAAAAGTGCGTATCTGAAAACTATTAGTTAGGAAAACAGCCATAATTGGATAAGCAACCCAGTGTGTCTTGAGGGCATTTGGTTCCTACAGGGAAGAAAAAAATCCAGATAACCTTTGAGGAAAATAAACCCCACAACAGCAACCTTAATTTATTTTTTCCAACGGAAAGGGTGAAATGACTCCACTAAAATATACATACTTATTGCCCTATTCAAAAGTGATTATAAAACACATCACAAGCTCCAACTATTGGTCTCACTGGGGAAATTTGTTATTTTTGCTAAACTCACTATTTATAACAATGACAGCTTAGAGTTTGTTGCAAATTTAGCAGAAATTTTAAAATTATCTAAATGTCTAAAGACAGTCTCTTCAGAGGTTTGAGGGGGTTTTATTTAAAACAAAATCAATAAGTGTCAGTTATTGTGAAAATTAATTTAACTTGGATCCTCAAAGGCCGAACTTCTTGGGAATGTGGATTAACTCATCCATTCAGATGTCACTTTCCCACATGAAAACTTTTCAGGCCTTCCACTCTTCTCTCCCCTGCACCCAGAATGTGCTAATTTAAAAAAAAACATTAAAATATTGGTAAGCTGTTTGGATTTTCTTTATTTAAAGAGACAAGAAAATCCAGCTGGGAAATAAAATTACTTGCCTGAACGTAACCTAAAATATTCCCAGTCCAAACATTCATTCATTAGACACTAAACAAGTGCCAAGGGAGGCCACAGAGATGATTCTGGGATTGGAGCATCTTGGGGGTAAGGAAAGGCCACGGGATGGCACGGAGAGCCCACGGGATGGCACGACCATTGGAGGCTGGAGCAGAGAAGGCTCAGGAGATGCCATCAATGTGCCCACGTGGCTGATGGACAGCGAGGAGGCAGAGCCTGATCCTCACCTGCTCATCCACAGCCAGCAAAAGGAACAACGTCAGGTCACCACTTGAGGTGCCACTGAAACAGAGGGAAAAGCTGCTTTCCCAGGAGAGCCCTCAGCCACAGGAACAGGTTCTGCTCAGAGGTCCCGGAGCCTCCCTCCCTGGAGAATCTCAAACCCCAAAGGAATGCAGTTCTAGCTCCTGTTCTAGACCTTGCTTTGAGCAAGGGCAGTGGACTAAAGCAGCTCCAGAGGCCCCCTCAGCCCCAGCCCTGGAGGTGAAGAGCACACAGTCAACTCAGCCGCCACCCCGAGTCACTCTAAAGCTCCTCGGAGCAGGATGCAAAACAAACCCACGCCCTTTGCCCGTATTCACCTTCCTGCTTTATGCTTGGTTTGATAGGTCATATCCAGGTGAAACATCCTTGACTTTGCCTTTAAATAGATGTGTACATTCACAGAGCAATCAATGTGTCCTGCAGACATATTTATCGGTCCCTATTCACTGTAATTAAGCTCAGCAAGAGCAATAACAATACCTTTAGTATTCATCCTTTAAAAGTTGTCCTCCACTTCCTTCAATCTGTCTGAACAGATGGAGCCTTGCTCCATCACCTTGCAAACTTTTTCCACAGCTATTAAGCCACAGCAGAATTTCAGAGGAATAAATTAAATGTAGCAAATGTTTAATAATCGCTGTCACTTATTTCCTCACAAGGTTTTCAGGTTAATGAATAAAACATGCTCATAGAAGGCTGGTCCCTGGAAAGTCAACATAAGAGGTCCTGCTGAGTTCAATACCTCATGCAAGAGATAAAGAAACAGTCTTTACTTCCATGGAACACTTTGCTTGCTGTGGTAACACCCCAGAAAAACCCTGAACCAGGACCCCAATGCTAAAATCACAGGTCAGCCAACAATGAGCCATTTACACATTATTTCTCAAACTTATCAAGGATGAAGTTATTGATTAATTTCTTCTCCAGTTACTCATCAATCATCAGGACTGTAAAGCACTTGAAGTGCCAAAACTCCTGTCACATTGTAAGATTCCCCAAACACAGGAATAGGTTTCAAACAGGCAAACTTGGTAAAGTTACTCCCTCAATCAAGCAGGGCCAACAAGAGGGTGCCTACAGCTTGGCCCACTGTAAAAACAGAGTATTCAATATCAGACACCCCTGGAGTGCAGATGGTGGTGTCTTCTCAAGTCACAAATGTTGTCTTTCTACTTTTATGTCAATAAACCTACTCAAATGACATTCAAAAANTATCACAGCCAATTTTGGGTGAAGACTAATGCTGCTGTGAATGGAAATTCAGGAAAATGATGGAAAAAAAGCTAAACTGTCTTAACCTCTTGATGCTGCATGACAGAAAATTTTTTCTCCTATGGGCAAGGTTAACAGCCTCCTGTCTATTATATTTCAGCTTTGAATTGGCTAGATTTCTGTAGTGGGATAGCTGAGGCAGTTCATAGAACAGGTGTCAAAAACTTAATAATTTTCACTAGTTTAACCTTTCATACATTAAAAGTGAATTCCAAAACCTGTATGTAAGAGCAGGCCTGACCTGTACCCAAAGCATCCAACATAAAACACAACAACCAGGTTACCAAAAGAGACAGAGATTGTTTTTAATGGTCAGGCTTAGTTCTTAGTTCTTCTTAGTTCTTCTTAATATCAACATATTAGTTGTCTTCCCAGACTGCACATTACACATTCCACTCAAATTCAAGAGAATAAGGATACATGTGCTGTTGCCCCAGACAGTTCAACTACAGCTTATCCAAAGATACTCACTGACCAAAAAAATTACAGATGTGCCAAGATACAAGAAATCCATAAAGTAGACCTACAGTAAACCCAATTCAGTTTATGGGGTCTCAGCATTGGCTTTAATAGGATAAGCTTTAACCTCTGGGTGATTTAGGTCAGACTGGAGCAGACACCTCAACTGGCTCTCTGTGTACTGGCAGCCAGAATGTTGCCCTAATTAATGGGAAAGCTCCCCCTGCCATGGTCACCTCGGTCCAGAGTCCTGAAGGAAGAGGATGGAGAGGCTGGAGCAGAGCACAGAGCCTGGAAGAGCTTTTAGGAACTCCCTGGCTCTCCCTTTGGTTTCCCAGGGAAATAAAAGGCTACTTTTAAAAACACGTCTCAGCAAAACCTGCCGCGGGTTTTAAATTGAAACAGAAGGACCCTTAAACATTTAACAAATCCATTCCTAGTCCACTGAGTATACAGACCAATGCTAAGAAGGAACGCCTTTGAATGAGGAGCAAGGGAACAACCCTGAGAGCCACCTTAGGGACAGGGACACCCCAACACCAACTGCACACTCCCACTACAAATGCACTCCCTCCATCCCAACACGGATCTCACGGCACTGCCAACGTTTGCTCACACCCAAGGACAAAAAGGTACCTTTGACATCAAGACCTCAGCTGGAAAAACCAGTGGTGGCACAAAGTGACACCCTGAGCACAGGCTGCCCAGGATTTATAGTGCACACACTTGACTGCTGGCTGTTAGCTCCTCATGTTCATTAATTACAGATTTATAGACACCTCATTCACACAGAGTGATTTGGAGACAATCCCCCCAGCTGGTGACACAGACCACACAGCCAATTATCATCTTCTCCCATATCTTTAATGCAACCAGACTGGGGAAACCTTCAGGAGAGGCGAAGCACCGAACCCCAGTGCTGATTTTGGTCACATACAACGTGCTGGAGGCTCAGACAGACTGTACAGACTCTGTGCCAGGTTGCAAAACACGGATCAGGACAAACAAGCTGCTGCTGGAGCAACAGCTGCCCAGCCAGTGAACCAAAGTCTTCCCCTGCAATCCAGAGCTCCCAGCACCTGGAGCAACCACACAACTTGGTGAACCGGAATTTAAATCCCTTACAACAAGCAAAGCTCACAATATCACCTTTCATTTGTATTTTCTGGTGCCTCTGCCCAGGAAAGACTCCTGTAAATAGGAATATTATATGTAAATAGGCTATATATATATATAAAATACATGTCCTACACAGGGCCACCAAAACACTCTTCACTTATCCTCAGTATTTCAAAAGTTTCCCTTTGAATGATAAGCTGTTTACAAATACCAGCAAGCCCCTTGGGGAATGTTCTTCTTGAATTTCACATGCAGCATCTTCCTGTCTGTTGTAACTACTACAGGCTCACGTAATTCATTCTGTTATTCCTCATTGAGGCAAAATTTGCTGAAAAAACATCCAGCCAAGACAATTAAAAATAGTGCATATAAAGGGGATTATTGGCACTCTGGAATGTTGTTGACAAAATTAAGACATTGCTTACAATTCCACGCGCAGTAATTTATGCGGCCAGTAGGTCCTGCCAGCACAGGCAATGCCAGCTCTGCTAATGAAACCAAAATCAATCTGACAGCAGAATGATGGCAGACTTTGAAAACAAGTACCAACAGTTTGCAGGTGGTTTAGGCAGCTATAAAATCTGATTTATAAGGGCTTTTTAATCCTTACTTTAATTCACCTTGTGGGAATGGACTGTAATAAAACATCTTGCCATGTTACAAGCACCAGGCTGGGATCCAGCGTGGTTCAAATGTAGGGAATTCTACAGATTTTATTGCAATTTTTATGTGTTTATACTCCAACCTTACCCTCACCCCCAACCCCAGACACGGCTTTATTTCCCTGGCACACAGATTTACACACTTCTATGTCAGAACTGAAGCAGGAGAGGCAGAGCCACACTGTGGTTGCAGTTTGGTGATGCCTTGCCCTTCCAAGGCTGGGATTTCTGCAGCTGCCATGGGACACGGAGGCACATCCATCTCCCCCCAGCTCCGTTCCTCTTCCACAGCAGAAGCAGCTCAGGGGGCCTGGGTTTTCTGTCTGCAGAAAAACCAGGAGGCCCAAAGGGGACCCCTCAAATGCTCTTTCCAACCTGGCTGTCATAGCACACAGGAAAGGGTCATAACACAAGATACAGAGTATAGGGAAAAAACCAGATGAGTTTGGGGCAGATAGTGCACAAACTGTGCCAGCTCCCAAGCAGGAATCCAGGGGCTCTATTCCCTCCCTCCTGAGACTATGCCAGCTCCCAAGCAGGAATCCAGGGGCTCTATTCCCTCCCTCCTGAGCTGCATTTCACTCCAGGACTCGCACAGCAGCATTTGTATTCCTGCCCAGCCCCACAATCCATTGAGAGGAGATGCTGCTGCTTCTGTCCTCCTCTGCAAACATCTCCCCACTGGAGGGGCACAGCAGAACTACATTTTAGTCTATTCTGTAACTACTGATCTCCACAGCAATTCATATGTTCAAAAAAAAAAAAAAGACCAAATATCACACAAGATGAAGTTCACTTGAAGCACATGAGATGAGAGAATGTGTATAATCACATATACACTTGAGAGAGCAGCATACTCTTCTTAGTAATAGATATAAACCCAGAAAAAAAAACCTCGCAGAAGGTCTCTGTGGGACTTTTTGACATGTTAGTTGAAAACGTTTCCATCTCATGGAGGAAAGGAATTGGAGGGCTTTAACTCAGCAGCACAGGGCTTTCTGAAATAGCAGCGCTGACCCTGTCTGATTCTTGAGACCAAACCATCACAAATCAGGCTGGGTGGCAGAAAAATTTATTAGTACCATTTTTCATACGCAGATTTTACAAAGTGACAGGGGTTTGTTGAATGGAAACTGAGAAAGGTTGAGTTACACTCAGAAATAGAAAAGCAACAGCACTTCTGCACAGCAAAACAGATCCAGAGATGGTCCTGAACTGCAACTGGGGGTGGGGGGAAGGATTACATTCCTCATCCCTTGACTGAGACAAACATCCTCAATGAGGCTCTACATTTGCCAGCAGTTTAAAAGTGGATATAGACAGAAGGGTAGGATGGCAGATGCCACTGCCAGGTGAGCTCCTGGCCAGCAGGACCTCACCCATGACCCTAAAGAGCACCTAAGGACAAGGAGCAATCCCCCTTACCTGCCTGGCAGCCAAAGCATTAGATCAGGGTATAAACCTCCTGATCTGAAGAACCCCATTTTATTCTCATCTATTCTAATACCATTAGAGAAACATAAAATGGCCCTCTGGTCTCTTCAGTACTGTAAAAAGCAGTGTAAGGCAGATTTCAGATAAGTCAAGAGTGGTCCTGGAGCATTCCTGCTATTTTTAAAAGGCATTTTCTATAGACTTTATGCACAGCAAGGGAATAAAAGAGGATCTTGAGATGCTGCTGTTTGCAACATCCGAATCAAGGGGCAGTCTCACATTTCACATCAGCAGTGACAGACACCTCTATTATAGTGACTCCTCAATAAGCAAGAGGGCCCCACCACAAACATACCAAAAAAGACACCACATGCTCATTTTCTAGCACTACCAGGCTTGTCCAACATAACAATCAAGGACCTCCTTCCAGCCCCAAGACAGGTTCCAGGACATCAACAGCACACCCAGGCTGCTCTCAAGGTGGACTTGGTTGACCAAAGGGCCCCAGACACAAACACCTCCAAGTGCACAGCAGAACAAATATCTCTCTCAGCGAATCATTAGCACATTTAAGAAATCTGAATATGTATTACCCACAACCTGACAGGCAGCAGAAACTCTCCAGCTACTCTTAGGAGAGCAACAAGCAAGAACAACCACCAACTCCATCTCCTCCTGGGGCCCTGATTAAATACCTGTTTAGAGAAGGAGCAGCATCTGCTGAAACAAAGCACCTGCTGAAATAAAGCACCTGCAGCACCCGAGTTTTCCCCAGAGCTCTCCCACCTCCTGCAAACGCAGCCAAATCCTGTAGAGTTTCCCTAATTTGCTAATTGCCTTTTGAACGGTTACAGCTGCAGAAGCCCTTGGGTTTTAGTGCTTGGTACATCACCTCAGTTTATTATCCTTTGGGCAACTCTTCCTCTCGTTGCATTTTTTAATTTATTGTATGTTTATCTGCTAGACCACACTGGGAACATTGCTACTTTTCCAATCAATTATATCACAGAAGATATTGTCAGTGTGACTCTATTAACAAATACATCAAGTTGCAGCCCTGCTCTAGGAGTTACTGCCATGGTGATTTCCTCTGAGAAAATTAAACAGAGGAGCCTCTCAGGTGCTCCCAGTGGCTGTTGCATAATTTATTGCCACAAGGCAGGAAGAATGATGGGGCAAAGCAATGAAGAAAATCACCTCTTTAACTGTGTTTGAACACTTCCTAAATCTGGGTGGGAAAAAGTTATTTGGCCTTGGTCAGATGGACTAAAGGAACAGTCCATGCTCACATGTACCATTGCACCTGTAATGGTGTGTGCTGTTACAGCTCTGAGATGCATGAGCCATAGGAAGGTTGTATGATTAAGAATAAGGAAACGATATTCCTGCTAGGAAATGTTATTAATCTGCAGAGAGAATAAATTAACAATTTTGTCGTGGGGAGGAGGAAGCAGGTGGAAATCTCATGGAGTGGTTTGTGGCCATAGGGCAGAGCTGAAGGCTATTTTTCATTGGTATATTTATTATTAGTTACTACATAGTTATCTTTTTATTTACTATTATTACATTAAATAGTGGCTAATTTTCATCAGTAACAATTCACTCCAAGTCACTCCATTTATTAACAATGGGAAAGGACCTTAAAATCATCCAGTGCCAGCCCTTGCCATGGGCAGGGACACCTCCCACCAGCCCAGGTTGCTCCAAGCCTCATCCAGCCTGGCCTTGGACACTTCCAGGGATCCAGGGGCAGCCACAGCTTCTCTGGGAATTCCATCCCAGCCCCTCAACACCCTCACAGGGTGTTTCTTCTGAATATCCAATCTGACCCTACTCTCCTTTATTGTGAAGGCATTTCCCATTGTCCTGTCCCTCCAGACCCTTGTAAATAGTGTCTCTCCATTTTTCCTGTCAGCTCCTTCAGGTACTTGAAGGTCTCAATTAGGTCAACCCAGAGCTTCTCTTCTCCAGGCTGAATAAATCCAAGGTGTTTTTAACGACAGCTCTCAATAAAGAAAAGCAAAACTTTGAGTATTTTGCACATTTTCTGCCAACCAGCATGACTCTTTACTGTTTGCAGCTTTATAGTTTAAAAATAAAAATCCCTTTTTCATATTTGTAGCCTCTACAAGTTCTGCTCTTCACTGACACCATGACAAGGCCCCATGATATTAAAAAAAAAAAAAAAAAAAACAAACCCGAACCAAAGATGGGATCTCTGCAAGTTTTATATTTCTGCCAAGTTTCATCAAAACAGCTCACCCAGGGGACTGACTGGAGAAATAGAACAAGCCCTATCTCACATTTCTTAAAACCTGAGTGCCACAAAATACATCTTCAAATAGTCTATCTTAGCCTGAATCTCAGCCAGACATTAATTTTAGTGGAGCATTTATATCACAAGTCCAAACCTCAATTCAACAGCCTTTAGCACGTACATGATTTCTAAACAGCAGCACATCCAGCCTAAGAAATGGCTCCTGAAAACTTCCTGTCAACAAACTAGGCCAACAGTTGGTTATATTTTTAAATTACATTTGCTAAAAAGGGGCGAATCCTGCACCGTGTAACTCCCATCTCTGTTTTTAAAAGCACTCCATGAGGACCAAAGTCATTTCTGGTTTACAAACATTCCTGTGCTCATGGAGGAAGATCAGAAAGAATAGTTGGACTGCAGAGACACCGTGGAAGAGATCCCTGTGTTTCACTGGGCAAAGCTGGATCATGGACACGTTATGGAGAGAAAATGGGATTGAGACACTGCCATGACCTCAGTGCTCAGGATGGCTTTGGTCTCTCATTTGACTTTGCAGCACCGTGTTGTTCTCCCTGGTCCCCTCTTCTGGCATGAAATCCATTGCAGCCCCCAGCAGAATGGAAACCACAGGACACCACATTGTTACTCACATCTTAAGTAGCTTTTCCTGCTTCCTGAATCCTTCTTAAACTAAAATGCAACACAAGTCACTGGTAAAGCTGCACCAAACCCTTGTGCCTTCAACACAACGAGGGGTTCAGTGTGAAATCTCCATTCTCTACGTCAGTCTCATTTTCTACGTCAGTCTCACTTTCTACATTTCAGTCTCACTTTCTACATTTCAGTCTCACTTTCTACATTTCAGTCTCATTTTCTACATTTCAGTCTCACTTTCTACATTTCAGTCTCACTTTCTACATTTCAGTCTCACTTTCTGCGACTCTCTTCTGAGACAGGACATGCAGCTGAGATCACCAGCAACGTGGCCATTGCTTCTTTTCTCTCTCAGCCACTGCCACCTGGAGCGCGTGGCCACCGTGGTGACCTGGTCAGAGCGATCCAGTTGTCCTTCATGCAGCCAGCTCTTCCCGCTGCATTCCCAGAGGCATCCCATGGGCATCTCCAGCTCAGCTCCCGGCTCTGATCCCTGGCCCTGAGCACAAACGGGATGAACGGCGACCGATTCGGACCCGCTGAGATCCACAGCATGGCCTTGGGACCAAGTGCTGCTGCCCAGCTCAGCAAGGCTGGCATCTCCAGGCTGAGACATCCCAAAGCTCCAGCCTTTCCTGGCGCTGCAAGGCCATGGATTGCTCCCCCTCCGTGCTGCCTCGTGCGTGATGGAGCTTTGCTGGGCTCCGAGGAGCTGCTGTGCCCCAACACTGGGCGCTCCTGGAAAAGCACACAACAACCCGAGGAGCTGCTGCCTCTCCTGACATTGCCACGCTCGGGGAAAGTCAACCCTCTCGTCAGGCATCTTAAACACCATCTGTCCATGTTGAGAAGCTGTTTGTAAAACTTGCTGAGCCTTATGATGTGTGTCCCTTGCTAGGAGGAAAAAACGCTGCGTGGAAAATGATGAATTGGACAATATGCTTCCTCTGAAGCTCCAGCCTGCTTCCAGGGAGTATGGAGATGCCAGGCAGTTGTTGCACACCTCTGTAATTCCTGCTTAAACATATTCCCCTTGTGCTTATTATCTTCAGAAGAAATCTGAAGTATTTGACTCCCCAGGAAAAAGAAAAAAAAAAAAAAAGTGGAAAAAATGTCACTTTTCAATATTTATGAAAAACAGAAACAAAATTGTGTATCTTCTCCTATGCCTCTTAAATATTCCTTGTCTTGGGCTACCTGATAACAGAACTGAAAGAAAATTAGAGCCTAATATCAGCCTTAGGGAAGATTCTACTGGAAATTCAGGTTGGGCTCTTGATCCCTAAACCCCTGTTCCCTGTTCTTGATCCCTAATCCCTGTTCCTTGTCAGGAACAGCCCGGCTGTTTTCCTGGGGACAGCACAGGAGCTGCTCCTCTGAGCACTCCGGGCCAGTTACACCCAGCCCTCCCATATTCCAGAACTCCTAATCACTGGCTTAGCCCCAGCTCTAAATTGTCCCACCGTGCATGTAATTTCCCAAGGCTTCCTTTGATCTCTTGTTCTTCATGTTCTTCAAGATTTAAAGAGCTTTCTAGAAGATAAAAACAAGGTATTGATTCCTGCACAGCGCTTAGTGGGGATTTGGCAGAACTGAGGCACCGAAGTTTATTTTATGGTCCATTAAGAGAGTGACAAATTTGTTTGTCCAAATTGTCCCTTCAAGAAGAGCTGACCCTAAAAGTAAAAATGTGTAGTTTCCATGGAACCAAATGTCAGCCACAAGACCCCAAGTGCTCTCAGTTGACACGGGAGTGGATACTTATGGATGAAACTTTAGAACTTTTAGTAGTAAATCTTGTATTTTAGTGTGGCTTCTGGGACACTTTACATATTAAAAAAAGATTACATCATTGGACAAATGGGGTCCACTTCAAGTTGCTCTTTGCTTTGGACAAAATTGGAAGCACTAGAAATATATTCTGGTGGAAAAGAGTTAGACATTCTTAGGATAAAAAACCACATTAACAGGATAAGAACCTCATAAGAATTCTGGTTTCCACGTACTGCCTCATCTTTCTGGACTGCACAGTCCTTCAGAAAACCATCAATAAAATCATTTTATACATGGGAAAAATGGAGGCACAAAAATATAAGGATGTGCAGAGTGACAGCAGGGACATTGCTGATACTAATAAATAGATATATGAACCCCAAACACTTCCTCAAACCCAGAAGCATCCAGACTTTCTAGAGTGAGTGGCAGTGGAAACTGGATATGATCTGACATAGTGCTTTCCATGGGGGCCATGTGGGCTCCCAGCCTGGAATTGCACCCCCCTCCTGCCCTGCTGGGGAGGCCAAACCCCAGCACTGGTGCCTTTGGGTGTCACTTCTCCTGCACGTTCCCTCTGGGAACACTCCATCATGAACAACCAGCTGGGCTGCAGAGACGCTGAGGGACACCCCAAAATTTAACAGTCTCCAGGAAAATCCTCTATTTTTGGGAGCATCTGGGGGAGGGGAACACTTAAAAGCCTGGAGGCACCAGTTAAATGTCAGGTCTCTCTAAGCACCCTCTTCTCAAGATCTTTCCGGTGCACCAACTTTTCTGTAACATTTTGGTTCTCTCATTAGAGGAACACGATTAAAGCAACCAAAGTATGCTTCAAAAGGGAGGATTCCCCCAAAGAGGAAATGCAGAGAATTAGGTATTAAAATGCAAATTTGTTTTAATGCTACATCAAAGTTACTTGGTAATAAAGCTCAGGGATTATCCTGCTTTATGGATGCAAGCGATTGTACAGCCTTTTCTTCTGTTTAAAAAATATTCCCTGTACATTCCCAAATGGATCATGACAGGCTGCCTGCTTTGTCTGAAGACTCAGCTTTAGCCAAAACTGTCTCAATAGCGTTTAATTTTAATAGTGATAAAGTGCAATCCTTCAAGGCTTCCATTACTTCATTAGACTCCTTAAAAAAGATAAATGTCCCTGTGTGCACGTGCCTGAGAGGAGCTTGGTTTTCACCACTTGCCTTTCCTCACAGCAGCCCCAGCCCAGCTTTTCACATCTGACTTGTAGCGTGGCATCTGTTGCAATAACACATTAATTGTCAAGGGTAATGGAACTGAACTGGAGCTGCTTGGCGAGGCAAGATCAGGGAGCTGAAGGACTTGTTGGATGAAACAGTCTCTGAGTCTGCTCAGTGATGGGTCACGATCTGATCTCAAACAAACCTCTGCCACTGGAAGTGAGATCAGCACAGAAATGAAAAGATAATCTTCAATTTTCAGGTAATTCTGGCATGGCCCAGACCTGGTGCTATTTAAACCAACAAGAACCTTCCCAATGGCCTCCTGAACGCTGGACTGAGCCTCCATTGGTTACAGCTCAGCAATACCTCCTGTTCCTGCTCCTTCTTAGCACAAAAAACCAAACCTTAGCCCATCCCAAGGAATGGCAATTTTAGTCCCAAAACCCAAAGCTCACACAGGAAGGAGCTGGAATTGAAAATGGCATCTCGTAGAGAAGTCTCCCAGTTTGGTACATCTTGGTAGCACAGCCTCCCCTGTCACTTCTACTGCACCAAAACACAGCCACAGCCCTTCCATAGAACTCAATTCTTCTTCTTCTTCTTCCCCCCAAAATATCTACATGACACAGACAACTATCTCAGATCTATACTCTTCAAGTTCATAATCTGCTGCTTGGAAGAAAACAAGCCATGCCTGGCCACCTGCCTACAGGTGCTGTGCAGGTACCTGACTGCAGGAAAGGAGAATAAATGAAGAACTCCTCCAAGTCTGTGAAACTCAACTCATTTCAAACCAACCTTGAAACTCAACTCATTTCAAGCCAACCTTGAAAACAGCAAACCCATAAAAAAGCAGAGTATTCTCATATGCTGAGCAATGCTGACACCACTTGTGAAGCAAAACTACCGGAGCTGTTTGCTCAGAGGAAACTGGCTGTTGGTAATTGCATGAGCTTTGTTCTCACAAAAGGAACCTCCATAAATTGTGAAAGAAGTGGCTTTACGGATACCAACAACAAACCTTTCCAGTTTTGCTTGTTCAGCAGAGCTCCAATTCACCCACTGCAAACAAATAAAACCGTACTCCGGGGATTCTGTGAGCATCCAACAGCTCATCCAGTTCCATTTTAAAGAGTCACAGAGATCTGAGGCTTGCAGAGCCTTCCCACAGTCATCTGATCCACCCCCTGCTCAAAGCAAGGACTCCCAGTTATTTCCAGTTCTTTGCTTTCTGAATAGCAATAAATGCCTTTTTTCTGGCCCCTTTTCTTCTATTGAGCTGCAGTGCCAGTTTGAAGTCTGATACACAGAGAGCTCAAACTGGGGGCATGTAGTATAAAAAGAAAAGTACTCTGGGGCTGGCAATGCAAGTGTGTGGAGATAATTGAACAGGGGAAACCCATTCCATGGGGCCATCAGTGCATCTCCAGCAATCAGAGGCAATGCTACGCTGCTTTTTTAATGTCCCAGTGACTTTGAGCTCCCAGCACTAACGATTCCGACGCTGAATGGCAGGTTGGAGCTGAAAGGAGAGAAATCTTCCCCAAATCTCCAGTTTGTTCTGTCTCGTCCTTCTCCCTCAGTCAAGAAGCAATTCTTGGGGCCCGTGGGGCAAACGCAGACACGCAGTGGAAAGGATCTGAATTTTAACTCCAGGCTAATGACAGACACTTCAGAAGTCCTTTTACAGGAACTACAGAAGACTTCTTGAAGGAATTTACTGAATCTCTAAAGTGACATCTTAGGGAAAGAAAAAATGAAAGGCTCCTTTTCTCCATAGCTGCAGCAGACACCACAAAATTCTAATTTAGAGGAACCTTCCTAGAAGTGCTTTCGAGGTCCACAAGCCTGAACACCACTGTCTTCCAAGATCTTAAATACCCATTGCTTTGGCCCATGTTAAGCTATCTTCATCCAGCAGTTCATTAATAACTGAAAAACAAGCTAAACTTAGTGATTTTGCCTAAAACATTAATTCATAGCTGCTTTAATTGTTAAAGTGTAAGGTATGGGTTGTATTCATTTACTCTGAGGTGGCATCATGTGGTTCTTATCTCAGTTTTCTGTAAAGCTGAGCCCCTGCCTCCCTCAGTCCCACTTCTAGAAGGAAGCAGGAACAGTATTTCCAACTCAAAAGCCCATGTGTATTCCTTTTGGACACGTATTTGTATACAACCTTAGCAAAACCAAATAAATACATGAAATAGAGGCCGTGCAAATATAGGAAAAAAGTGCTGAACAAGACATTTTTATTCTGCTTCCACTTAGAAACAGTGAAGATATTTTTGGTCCAAACACATCATTCTGTTCCAACACACTGCTTTATTCAATTTGATGAAAATTGAATGGCCAGAACATAATTAATGGTTGAAACTCTTTCTGTTTAACAAATTGAAATACTTTGAATACTAACTAGCCATATGTAAAGCTCATCAATATTAATGAAACTTTCTGAAATGTATCATTTATTCTTCACGGACAGGAATAAGTTCAGGTTTGCTGAGGCACAGAAATGATTAAAAGAAAAATTCACACAGGCTTCTAAGTCTCATGGAAACCAAAATTCCATTTTAAAACTATGAATTTTCTGAAAATTCCATTCACTTTCCCACCTTCCAACAGTGGTTTTCAGTCCTGAGTTTGCAATGAGACACAATATGCAAGGTCTCAAAAAGCCCAGAAAAACAGAGAAAGGAAACTCCAACCCTCAAATTAGATTGTAATAAAAAACCAACGAACAACCAACCAACCAAAAAAACCCAAACAAAAAAACTCTTATGATGAAAAAGGGCAGGTTAAGACCTCTTAAGTAAGAGCAAAAAGCCCAGAAAAACAGAGAAAGGAAACTCCAACCCTCAAATTAGATTGTAATAAAAAACCAACGAACAACCAACCAAAAAAACCCAAACAAAAAAACTCTTATGACGAAAAAGAGCAGGTTAAGACCTCTTAAGTAAGAGCATTAAAACCCAGTGTAGAACTATTCACAGAGCTATTGGTGGGATTTATGGCCCTAAATTTCCTTCCAGGGAGAGGTTAAACCATTTAAAAAGTTTGATTTCAATAACACACTGTTCGATGCCCTTGGATCACGGCTGTACACAACGACAAGATCCTGTTTTGCAGCAGGAAAGCCACAGACAAGGGGGAGAACTGAACGAAGGTGAAAAGGGGCTGCAGAGACCCAAGAACAGCTCCACACCCAGGGGACCATAAAGGTAAAAAGCACAAAGCACCCCCAAATAGCCTCACCTCAAATCCTGCCTCTCAAACACGACCCAAGGGAAAAGGTTATGATACGTATAAAAAAAATCAGCTCGGTTTCTTCCTTTCTTTTTGGCACTTGCCCTCCAGCACTTGAGAAATGGCACAGAAAATGAGGAGCCCACAAGTGTGACATCCAATTTGGCTTCCTGAAGCAAGCAGGTTGTTATCCTCATTAACAAGCCCCGGTTCATTTGCATGTCTCCATTGAAGGCTCGTGTAGGACATCATGTTCGCGGCAGAGGCGCTGAATTAACATCACAATTATTTATTCAGCTCTTCCCAGAAAAAAAATAAAAGTTGTTTAACACTGTGTGAATGCCTTGAGTGGCAACTTCAGCTTATTCTGCAATGCTGTGAGCTGACTTCTCAAACATTTATTAACAGTTTTGTCATTAAGTAATAGCCAGTGGAAAGTTTGTGGTTGCTGTGTTTTATACTTTTAATATCTATCTCAGCTGTTTATTAGATCCAATTTATGAAGGGTGAGAGAAACATGAGTCATTAAATCACCTGGAGGTGCTTCCTGTTTACGAGGCAATAACCATTTTCCTGCACTAATAAATTCAAGGCCCGGAGCTGAACATTTATTAGCCCAAGATACAGTTATTGTTAAGTTAATTGGAACCACCCTGAAGTTGTTATTATAATGAAACTTCTCATGATTAAAGATTTGGGAGAAATCATTTGTTTTAAAGTGTGGGGGATTTAATGAGAAGCTGAGGAGTTGGGGCCGTATTTAGAGTTCTTGATGAGCCGCAGCACCAAAGGCAAGTGGTGGGATCTGAGTCCTTTGGAGATCAGAAATGCACCCAGTTTGACATGGAGTGGCTCCTAATTTTTTTTGATGAGCTCGTTTTACAAACTCATCAGCCAACTCCCCTTCTGTTTTCCTACCCTGAGCACCCCCAAGCCTGTCAGATATTTAGTGATAACTTTTTATGGTGACCACGTGCAGCTTGGTATGTTGAAATGGGAGAGCATCAGCAAGGGACAAGGAGGGATGAATCCACTGTTTGACCAATCCACAATCCCAGGATAGCTGGGGCTGGAAGTGACCTCTGCAGGTGACTCCGTTATTTTGGCCTGACCTACTACAGAACAATAATAATAATAATAATTAGGATGATGGGCTGTGCCCCACTTGATTTTCTGAAAGAATTTTGGGGAGAAATCGTTCAAACCTCCTTCCATATGGCAGCAAGGAGAAAATAACAAAAGTCCCACCTGCAGGGTAGAAGGAACTCCACAAATCAGCTGAATGTCAAAAATAGGGTAAATAAGAGAAAATCACCCTCTGGTATGTGGACTTTGTCTTGGCTTTGCTCACCTTTGGTTCCTAACCCACCATTCCACCCTCCTTGTTCTTCAGTTCCATCTCTTTGAGAGGTAAATATTGGAATAATCCCTAACACACTCTCACAGCACTGCTGGTTTCTCTGCAGCTCCCCAAGCCAGGCCTGAGGTCTCTGGGCACTGGAGAACACAGATGTTATGGCTGAATCTGAAAAAAAAAACCAAAAAATCTTCTAATAACAATAGGATCTGATTTGTGCTTACTCGACACAGCTGCTTGTCTGGGAACCAGGAAGCTCAATCTACATCTTCAATGCAATTTTTTCTCATCAAAATCTGAGGAAGCAGCTTAACCTTGAAAATACCACTTAGCTCACACACACACACACACAAAAGTGGTTTATTCAGAAAGTGGTAATTAATTTTCTACAGAGGCTGAAATCACTCTGCCTAAAGCAAAATCCTTCTGACATTATTAAATGTCACAGTGCAGTTAAAGCACAATTATAAACTAATTCACAGAATAAATCTCATTAGTTTCCTGAGGCCTTATGAATAAACTGAAAGAAAAACATTGCCACAGTTGACTTTCATCTCGGCTTCCTTAAACAGATCTACAATCAAAAAGCATAACGTTTTAATAATTACAGATGATTAAAAAACGGATAGTTTGGAGAAACAGGCAGGTAAAAGTGACTGCTGCATACAGAGCAATGGCCAAGTGCTGCAGCTCAAATTAATAAATTAAGAAAATGCTGGTCACGGGGGCACTGGAGAAAGCCCTGAATGGAGAGAGGGCACTGGAGAGAGCCCTAAGCACTTCACAGGTTAAACAGCCAAATGGGATATTGAGAAAGGAATTCTTCCCTCTGAGGGTGGGGAAGGGCTGGGATGGAATTCCCAGAGGAGCTGAGGCTGCCCCTGGATCCCTGGAAGGGTCCAAGGCCAGGCTGGAGCCACCTGGGACAGTGGGAGGTGACCCTGCCCATGGCAGGGGGTGGCACTGGGTGGGCTTTGAGGTCTCTTCCAATTCAAACCACTCTGTAATTCTATGATTTCAGTATTTGGCTTTTTGTTTGTTTGAGGTGGGGTTTTTTTGGTGTATGTGTTTTCTTGGTTTTCTTTTAAACATGTAGTAAAATCAATTACAAACCAGCGAAGCCCTTCTGCTTTAGCTCTCTGCATCTCTCTTCACATTTCTTCACGTTTGCTTTATTCACCTCACAGGGAAGCAGCAAAGAATGTAAAAACTAAATGACCTGAGTTTGCTGGGAGACAAAGAAACCCTTATTTATTCCTATTTCCTTGGAGGGAAAGAAAATCCCTCAGTTATTTCTATTGTGCTCTGTGCACAGTTTCACCTCTGCAAAGGCAGCGAGGTCAGAATTTTCCATGGGGAAGGTGCTGGGCTGAATCCAGATTGTTGTCTCTAGAGTGGAGAAATTAAATTCTGCTGGAAAATGAGGATGACTAAAAGTGGCCACTAAAGGCAAAAACTTGCCCTGCTGAGTTGATGACAAGGAGTTTATTCTTCTCAAGTCTTTCAGCCTGATTTGTGTAAAGCATTTTTATGAGCTGACTAACATGACAAAAACACATTTACTGGAAAAATCATGACTATTGTAAAGACACCCAACCTCCCTGTTGGGTTCAGTTTCAAAGGACTGATTTCCTTCTCCTCAGCAGCAGATCCACACGAGTTGCTGGGACTGTTTGTTTAAACAGGGATGAACCCTCTGGGCCAGGGAATTTGGTTCAATTACTGCTCAAGGCTCAGCAGCTGCTCCACAGCTTAGCTGAGGTGACATCCAGCTGCTCCACAGGGCCCAGGTGACAGTGGAAGTTGAGAACCCCAAGCATGGATCCAAAATCCGGCTCAAGCCACTAAAAAGACAAAAGCCAATGGGCAATATTGATGAGGACTTTCCTGGGGACTGAGATACTGGAAAGATCACGTTGGACAGGGCTTGGAGCAACCTTGGCCAGTGGAAGGTGTCCCTGCCCATGGTGGGCGTTTGGAACCGAATGAGCTTTAAGGTCCCTTCTGACCCAAATCACTCAGTGAATGGGGGTCAGAAGGTGGCCTTTGGGTTCCTGGCTGGGTCACAAACTGCCCAGAGGAATGATGCCAGCTCTGCTCTGCCATTCCACAGCGCTGAACAACTCACTGCTCAACTCACAGCAAGTCCTTGATGTTTTCTTATAAATATGTTCCTCGAGAACTTTCACTGATGTCTGGACAGCACTGGAGCAGACAAAGGACCTGCCTATGAATGTAGATAAATGAAATTGGACCTCTTCTAATTTCACTCTGCATCAAGAGATAAACACAGACCTGCCAGACCTTCACAAAACCCACAATCCCAGAACAAATACTGGACTTTTCTGCAACAGTGACAATTTAGAGCAGCAGAGACCCTGCCAGATCCTTCAACTGCAGCAGCAGAGAAGTTTAAACTTCTGATTATGGGGTGGTCATAAACAACTGGCACCTGAAAACATAATCTAAAACAAATAAACACATGGTAGAACAGTTCAGTAAATAAAGAATATATAAAAGACTTATGTACCGCTGTAAAGGGAACATGTTTAATACCATGCTATTAAATGGAATAGAAACAATTTTTTGCACCAACTTTATAATGGTGTTTATATCAAATTCAAAGGTTTTCTCTCCTAGTTTTTTGGGGGGTTGGGGTATTTCCCTTACTCTTGTCAAAACAAAAACATCATGTAATGGAAAATAACTGCAGCATTTGCTTAAATCATATTGGATAAAAGAGGGAGGAAATAAAACAGAAACCAGTCTTATTTCCATTGAGACAACAGGCTACATCCTACTTTGCCAGCTCTTTTTCTGAGAATCCTAATACATGGACAGTTCTTTGAATAGAAAACCATATCTAAAGATGTAGATCCTTGGGGAACTTTTTTATTTTGAACAAATTCTGTTCAGCTGTTACAGCAAGTGAAAACCAACACAATTTAGTGAGGACTTGACTTCTCCAATTCTCCTATTTTTCTTCTCACAAGGGAAAGAGATGAACAGTTGCTTCAAGACAGAGAACCTGAAAACAACCGTAACTGAATGCCCCAAGAACTGTGGCAAGAAGATGAACTCACTCATCCAGAAGAAACTTCAGAGCACAGAAATCTTTGCAGCTTTAGAAACACACCAGCCAGGTCAGCACCACCCCGTGTCTCCCTGTGTTTTCTGAGGACACCCGTGAAGTGCAGAGGGGGAACTTTTTCCTGTTATATTCCCTTACTCCTGGACTCACTGAAATTAGGAAGCTGCGCGTGGTGAATTCAGCGCCCAGAATTCAGTGTCTCTTCAAATGAGAGGCAATTCCCAGAGAGCCAGACCCGATGCCTTAAGCAAGGCTGACTGAATGAATGCCCAAGATGAGATGAGATGGATTTAATCTTTAGTGCTTGTCTGGGACAGCCAATTGTAGTGGTTTGAGAAACTGGGTGTTGTTCAGCCTATCCAGCAGTTGTTTTCTAGACGGAGCTGCAGCTCCTGTTTTACTCAGTGGGACTGTTGCAATCATCTTTAAGAAGGTGGAGAGGTCTTATGAAGCAAAATCTAATTGTTTTAGCGACACTAAAGAAATAGAGCAAGTGCACTTGTCAGATGAGAAGGCAGAGTGTGCAATCTCAGGAGCTGCTGAAACAAGGGGGAAGAGCATTTGTTTGTATTCAATCCCTGCTGTGGCAATTATCTGTGCAGAGCTCAGGATAAAGCTCTGGAAGGAGTCGCTGAGAGCTGTACACTTTATTCAGCAAGAGTCACTTCATGGCAAGGGAACTGGGGTTTATTATGGAGCCAGGAGCAGATTTTACCAGGAGGTTGTAACGAAGCAGATGAGTTTGATGCTTGTAAAAGGAATACTAATTTCCCTGCTGTCTCTGGGAAAATATGCTGTTTTCATGGAGACTTTTCTAACTAATAAACCCAAGGCCAGCAAGAGGGCCTGGTAAAGATTCCCATTTCTTAGGAACTCACAACAATCCTTTGCAATCCCTTTAGAAATACAACCTGCTTACAAGGATGCACCGCTCTCGTATCCTGGGAAAATATTCCCAATCATCCTGGACTGAAGGACAAATGGCAAAGATCCACAGCCCCCAGAGCCTGGTGCTGTGGCAGCTGCAGTGCCAAGAAACACAGCTGGGAGAGGGGCTGGCTCTTCAAACAGGAGCAAATTTGCACCTTCACAACTTCAAACTGTGCCATTCCCCCAGCTGCAAGGGAGAGATGGGAATTAACGCAGCTGGAATTGAATCCATAATTCCAAGGTCTCTGTTGACAAGACTCAGAGTTTTCTGTGCTCCTCGCCCCAAAAGACAAGTGGGAGGGTTTAGGAAAGGTCAACATTTCAGAGAACGGAACCCCATCTTGCAAAAGCTTTCCTGTGTTTTAAGGATCTACAACCCAGCTCTTCACAACAGGGTGAGAAAATCCAGCACAACTGGGTTAGTTTGTTCTTGCAGGGAAAAGAAAGATCTACACCAGAATAAAAGGCCATTCCAGTTGTGAAAGGCTGCCAAGATCATCACATACAACTCTCAACCCAGCAAAAAGTACAGCTTGGCCTCCTTTGGTCCTATTTTTTCACTCACATAAATGTATCCTCATGCAAGACAAAACTGAGGCAGAAACAATAAAAACTTTCTCTCGACCTGAAAGTGCACAGAAGTAGCAAGAATCAGACAAATGACCACCCTCAGCTGGTAATCCAAACGGAGCAAAGGATTCTCAGTGTTACTGGGAAAACAAAAACTCGCCTTGAGCTGCAAAGTTACAAGAAAGAAATTTGGTCAAACTGCAGTGCAGGCTTTAGAAAAGTTTGACTTTTTTTCCCCCCTATAGATTTCAGGTCTGATGGGGAGCCAGCTAATTGGCATTCTGATCCAGGGAGAGAAGAGGGGGAAGAAGATAATCCTTGAGCGCAGAGCCAGGCCAATGGCAAGGTGAAAGGTAAGTAATTTACCTCCAAAGTCAACACAGCCTCCTGCTCTGGCAGAATTGCATAATTAACACTGCCCGGGGAGCTGCCCCGAGCAGGGCTGTCGATGAACTTGCCCTGCAGGTGGGAATTCCGACTCAGAGCTGGCAGGGTGTTGGTGTGGATCAGCTCAGCACCATGGATGGAGCCCACGGCGTCCTCAGAGCACTGACCCCCTCCAGGAGGCTTTGGAGAGGCTGCACCTCAACAATTAAATAAAAAAACCCAAAACAATAAAAAAACTAAAAAACCCAGCCATTAACTGAACTCGAGTTAGCTCGCTCATAAATAATTTTGTTAATAAGCAGATGTTAATTATATTCATTGAGGTGGTTTTTTTATTACTGTTTCCCGAGTTTGTTATCAGTGGAATGAACCAAGGTCAGAGATGTGCAGAGCAAGGGATGCCTGGAGCAGGTAACTCAAGAGTCAGTGGTGCTGAGAGACTGATAATCAAGGGCTGATCTTTTGCACGTTTGACACTTGAAACAGCAACAGTGCCATGAGTGGCTCGCCTTTAAATGAAGAAATTAACTTCCCAAAGCTGATCCTTACAAAACAAGGCCTCTTAGCTGGCAGCTTTTACCTGTCGTTGGCAGAAATCGCTCCCTGTTTTCCCCACTCACACAATGATTGGGGTCTTTGAGCTCAGTCCTTGAGCTGCTGAGCGTGTCCTTGGCTCCCTGCGCTCACTGGGAAAGGAGCACACACACAGAGTCAGGGATATTTGTATTTCTCGGGAGGGAAGGTGCTGTCACTGCCAAAGGCTGGGAACATGATGGTACAACAGGGTGAGAAAAGGCAGCGTTTTGATACCCTGTCCAACGTGGCTTTGTGGAAAATCAAGAAGCTGTTGGCTTCAGCTCAGTCCATTCAGCCTTTTGCAAATTAGAAAAGAAAAAGGCAAACCAAAAACCACTGAGAGCCTTCAAAACGTGCTCTTTTGTTATTTCAAACAGCCTTAATGGGAGCCAAAATCTGCAGCACCCATCGGGCAGATATGCATTTCAGCTCGGAGCAGATTGCATGTTTGCAAGCTGCTGCTTTCCATCTGATTGAATATTCACATTTGTTGGCATCAACCAGCAGCCGAAAATGAAGGTCTTCCAGAAACTCAACTTTTCAAGCCATCACATGGTTGTTCATGTGCGACAAAACAGAAAAAGCATATGGGGGTGGCACAGCTCTGCAAGTCCTTTCCCTCTCTTCGCATTTCTGAGACCCAACTGGGAAACATATTGAAGGGTGGCCTTTGAAAAGGGAAACAACCCCAAAGTTTCTGGAGCTCTCCGTCCGTATGTTCCAGGCAAAGGGCAGCTCTGAACTTTGTGCAGCTGCGGGCAGAGCTCAGAGCAAGGACAAAACTCCCCAGGCTCCAATTCCTTTGGTTTGCAGAGGCACAACATCAGCCCCACGTTGGGTTTAGGATGTAAAGGTTATCCCAAACACAGGCGTATGGAAGTCAAAATTCCCCATGAACATATCCATACGGTGGTATCCCTTCGATTCAGGGGGACATTTTTCACCACCCCAGAGTAATTAGCTGAAGTTTCAGGGCACAGCTGCTCTCGTGCCATTGGAAATTCTCCCTAAGCTGTCGTTTACGGGAGGCACTCTTCAGTATTTCCCACGTGGTCCCTCACGCTTGTAATTTGAATAAATAATGCCCCTAAACTTACTTTCAGCCCCAAACTGATTTGAAAATTATCACTCTGATCATGCAAAGCCTCTCCTGATTCTAACGAGCTGTCAAGATTTGGAAACTGACAGCGAAAGGAAGGTCGGTAGTGGGGACAAGGAAATAAAAAAGGTGAGGAACAGATTGTCAGGCTGGCCAGAAGAGGAGAAAAACGAGGGAAATGAGACATTCTCTCTCCTGCTTTTCTCCACGCTATAAACCACTGCTGTGATTCCTTCCAGGAGGTTTCCTCAAAACAATACTGCTTTGATAGGAGGCAAAGGGGAAATTCTAAAGGTGCTTTGGGGTGCAAAATACAACCTTTTTCTACAATAAAATCCTATCTCTATTCACAAGTAGTAAAAGAAGTTTCCTGGATGGGAGATGCTCCATTTACAGAGCGAGGAGCAGCCACTGGCAGGAGGCAGGAACCCTCAGGTGGCTTCTTTACTTTACCAAGACTTTGCCAAATGTTCAGGCAAAGCCTTTGTCAGGCAAACCAAGCCCATGTAGTGTCACCAAAGTACTGCAGACAGTGACATCCTGCAAATCTAAAACCTTAGAGACCCCAACAGACCAGCCCAAATCTTATTGCTCCTGCACAGAAGAAACCAGGCTGCCCACAGGCTGATTTACCAACACATCCATGTCTTTATCCTTCTGGAATAAATGTTGGAGCAACTCGGATAGGCAGCTCCAAGAGGTGCAGACACACTGAGAACCACGTGGCTCAACCCCCTGTTAAATGATCCTGTGGTACAAAAAAGATTCTGTGCAGTCCATCTTCTTTTTGTTAGTGGATAATAAATGGCAATGGATAGTTAGAAGATAATTAGGCAGCGTGCTTTTTTCTCAGTTAATTGGCAAAACTGATTTTCCTCTGCACAATGCCAGGTGCTGGTTGAAGTGCTCGTCATCTACAGCAGTTGGGAAGGAATAAAACTACAAATATATTTACGCTGCCCCAACCCAGCAACACACAACAGGCCCTTAACTGCCTCCTCCAGGAGATTCAACATCCCTGTTTCATTCTGTCCATGAAAATTTCAAATAAACTCACCACAAAACTGAATCATCATCGCCAAAATCTAAACCAGGTCTAAAACCTTCAAAGACAGCAATGGCTGGAACTGTCACTGGCTGGAATTTGGCTCACACTCCCAAACTCTTGCGGTAATTTCAGAGCTGGTACTTAATGGGAATTATTTCTCCCTCAAGAGCAATGTGGTCGTGACTCTCTGAGCTTCTGATTTGCATTTAGACTGCAAGTAAAGAAATGTTCTTTGCAGCAGCCATCTCCCAGTCCTCCGCCATGTGAATATTTCTGCCCTAATTAATGTCACTTAACGTAAAATATTATTCTGTATTCCGCAGAGTGGCTGTAAATTATTTACTTGTAAAACATGTTGACTTTTCATGAGTTGTTTGTACAGTGAGCGCCACACCATCTAAACTGTAGGGGGAGAGAGAAAGCAGTCATTCATAATAATACCCAATAGGAGGTTTACCACATGTTATATCAATTTTTATGTCCGACACAAATAGCTGCAGCCATTACTTTGGATTTTTATTTTCTGAAGGGAATTAGAAATTCACTGTTACCTTCTGCTTCTCTCATGCCGCCTTGAAAATAACACAATATAAAGGTGTTTGGAGTCTTTTTTACCCACTAATTAGGGGGTACATTAATAAAACACCATTTTAGAATATTCATTGAGCACACGATCTATATGAAGTAAAATGCTGATTTGTGTGTGAGTTATGAGCCCAGAATCAAACAAAAACACAACGACAAGTAATTGAAAGGGGTTTTTTTAAAAAATCACATTGAAATTTACTGCTCACTCCCTATCCTACATCTTCTGTTGCTTTTTATACCATTAAAGTTTTTGAAACTTCCAGTGAATTAATTATTCTCTTATTGGGTACTACTTAGTTTTGTTATTGAAAGGGCTCTGTATTAACCCACCAAAAGACCCCTTTAATCCAAAGACCCACAAAAAGCAGGAGTTTACTGGCTTGGGGTTTTTCCTTTGGGTATTTACTCTCCCAGATTTTTCTGCACCTACAGTAAATATCCTTATCCGTGTCGAATAAGCATCAAGCAGCCCCAGGAGTGCTGTGGGTGTCAGGGTTCCCTGCAGCAGTGAGATGCTGTTACAGCCCGTGGTGTGACAGGCGGTCTGTGCTGGGCGAGGGAGCTCAGCCTGTTCCTCACACAGGTACCAGAGCTGTCCCTTGCCTTGGGCAGCGCCGACCCTCGGGAGCACTGTGCAACTTTGACCCTGGGCAAAACCAAACCAGAGCAACACCGGGCAGAACTTCCCAGCACCAGCACAGGCCAACCCCCCAAAAACCCACCCAAAGGGGAGAAAAACGGGGAAAAACCGAGGGGAAGGAGAGAAAACTTCAAAGCTTCAGACCGTGAGGGGAACAGAGATATAGATAGATAGATAGATAGATAGATAGATAGATAGATAGATAGATAGATAGATAGATAGATAGATAGATAGA
>VWZG01007356.1:53592-84180 GCA_013396735.1 Grallaria varia
AAAAGAGGAGCTCGTTTATGTCACCCAGCACTGGGCAATTGCCAAGTTACAAAAAGGATGTTATTTTAATCAAACCACAAACCCAGACTGAAGTCAACCACTGTAACCATGAAGGGAAGCTGAAAACCATCACCTGATTTCCCAAGCACCAGTGAGCAGGTGCAACTCAGCAGCTCCTCTTTAACTTAGGGCAAAGAGTTCAGCATTTCATTGCTGATGACCCCAAAATGGCAATTTGCTTTGTTTTTCTTTAAAAATCACATCCTGGAAATGGAACGGGGCAACAAGTCAAAGACAGAATCTGAATGGCTGTTGCAGCATAACTAAAAAAATACATTGTAAATCTATTCTTCCTAATGGCTTTTCACTTAAACATAAAGCCCTGCTTATTGTGGTTAATGTTTTGCCATCCTGATCAGCACTGGGCTGAAATGAAATAAAACATTTATCTTGATCTTTAGATCCTTATCTCGACAAGTTAATTCTGTTACTGTCTAGAATTTCTGGGGGGGAAAAGTGCTCTTCATAACTTCAGGCTTGGAATTAGTCTTCCTGGAGGAAAATGGGAATCTTCAGCCTCTTTAAATTACGGGGTTTGCATGACTGGAATATTTAAGTTAGGTTGCATTTTAGTACTTAATACTGTTGCCTTTCTGATTGTTACTTGGACACACAAACCTTTCCAGCTCGTGGCTGCACTGCACCAGGAGCTGTGCAAATACACAGAACAGAGAGACAAATGAAAAAAAGCAAATATTTCTGGGGGTTTCTTCCCCCAGGTTCACACAATTAAAAATCAATGCCCGCATTTCAACCTCCACTTGTACATCTGAGCCACCCAAGCATCCTCTCTGTATCCCACTGATGATAATGATGTTGTGGTCGCTCCAGCTCACACAGCAGTGAAAGGGTGATGTGGTTTCACTCCTGAGCCCTTAACCAGGACCCGAAGCCAAACCTGATCCCCCAATGGTGGACCTTTCCAGCTCGTGGCTGCACTGCACCAGGAGCTGTGCAAATCCACAGAACAGAGAGACAAATGAAAAAAAGCAAATATTTCTGGGGTTTTCTTCCCCCAGCTTCACACAGTTAAAAATCGACGTCAGCATTTCGACCTCCACTTGTACATCTGAGCCACCCAAGCATCCTCTCTGTATCCCACTGATGGTAAGGATGTTGTGGTTGCTCCAGCTGACACAGCAGTGAAGGGGTGATGTGGTTTCACTCCCGAACCCTAAACCAGGACCAGAAGCCAAACCTGATCCCCCAAATGTGGCCCCAGCACCAACAGAAACAGGTGGGCTTAAAACACCTTATTTTTAAATATTCCAGGTGTAATATCCATTGCACGAGGGGCACGAGGGCTTTCCTGGATGGAAAGTGAAGGACCACGAGTGTGACTCCTGAGTGAATGCAGGTCGTGCTCTGCAGGACTCACAAGGTGGGTTTGCTCCTCTCAGGCCATGTATTAGTTCACAGAGCTGATGTCAGCATCTCCTTGGCAGGCAGGCCCCAGAGAATCGATGGATTTAAAAAAATTAATTCTTAATTTATGCGGTACAGCTCAGCATACGAGATTCATTTTACCTCTCCACCTGCCATTTGAGTTACCATCACCCTTACTAATGCTGATGCCATTATCTGAAATGCTGATACTTCAGCCCTCCTTCCTACATCATTGAAAATAATTTAGTCGATGTGTTTGCTTACAGATGGCAACTCTCCAGAGTAACAGGGAAATTAACCTAAAGCCAAATGTCACACTGTAATTGTTTACATATTGTAAAATACCCATTTATTTTGTTTGCTCTTTGTGGCCCGGCGGATTTTGTCATTGCAGTTTAGATGGCCGGGCTGGAGGCTAAAATTAAAGATCTGACCAGCTCCAATTTTTCTCTCAAAAGTGTCCTTAAAACATCCCCGACAGGTGTTTTGATTTTTTTAAATTTTTTAAGGTTTTTTTTTTTGAAAGGCAGGTAATAAAATCAAGCTGTATTCAGAGCAGGCTTGGCATGATTTGGGTGCTGATGCATCGAGGGTGGCCCTTCCCACAGGGTCCCTCATTGCCTTGAAGAAAGAAGCTGTTTTTTCCTCCCAAGCAGCCCCGATGAGCCTTTATTTCTCCATTAATTCCACGCAGAACAAGCCGTGGAACATTAGGCACAATATTTTGCAGCTGGGCAGACACGTCGTAGTATGGATAACCCAAAGTCTGCCAAACTCTCCTCGTGGGCTGATCCAAGGGAGATGCAGCTTCACCTGTGCAATAGTGTCTAACCATTGGCATCGTGATCTGGCCTTGGGCGTCCCATGAGCAGAAGGCACAGAATTATTTCTTATTTAATAAACGGCTGGGGAGTCAGCTCTTCTGGAAACCTCCTGAGAAGCATCTTAAATTAGTCATAAACTCTATCAATGCCACTTGAAAGAACCTTCTTTCCAAATTCTTACATACAACAAAGCAATTGTTTATTTATTTATTTATGTTGTTTGTTTATTTATTTATGTGTGAACCACATAAGGAGATACATTTATTGTTAAAATCATTTTATACACAAGTCTTTAGAAATCCATGTCGAGTATCTTTTTCTCTTCTCTTTTCCCAGACAACATTAGCTTATTTCATAACTCAGGCGTTTCAAGGCCCTTCAGGCACTATCCTTTTACATTAATTTGTTTAAAACAATGACTTCAGGAGCTGGACTTGAATGGTCCTTGTGGGTCCCTTGCAACTCAGGATATTCTCTGATTCTATAATTTGTTTTAAAGTGAACTCAACCATCATTTCCTGAATCTTGGCTTTCCAAGAGCAGCTTCCCATGTGGAAGACCCACAACTTCCCCTCTATAGAATTCTCAGTAGTTGTCACATTTCTAAAAACACAGACATGGAAAACAGAGATGACATCAAAACCAGGCACTGAAGAGTAAACTTCCCAACAACAGCTCAAGGCCCTTAAAAGTTATTTTCCACTGTCCTTTTAGGGATAAACCTCCAGGAAAGAAACTCTGGAAGGAAAGAAACTCCGGAAGGAAAGAAAATCTGGAAAGAGATTCTGCCAAAGAGAATCTTCACCGAATTTCTCTCAGTAGCTGCAGCAGCAGCAGCAGCAGTTCCCTTTCTCACTTCCAGCTGAGATTGTATCAGACATTGATTTGAACTCACACGAGGAAGTACCTGTTGAGATGCTGCAACAAAAGCAACTGATTGTACCTTTCAAAAAAAAAAAAACCACTTAAAAGGGAAAGAGAAAAGAGCTCAACTGTTCAGACACAAAAGTTTTATCTATCATGTTATTAACTTAAAAGATGGCAAAATCATCTTATTGCAAAGCTGCCAACTTTGATCTTTCTGAATTGGTTTGAAATACATCCTGACAGTGAAATATGTGGGCTTGTGTGCAGTAGTCTCTATACTGGTGGGGGTCCTTCTTTCTTTGCCTTTTGGCTTTTTTTTTTCAGTTAAATTAATTTCTAGCACTCTGTTGCTGTCTCCTGATGGCTGAATAAAGAGCACACGTTCGCTGAGAAACCACAGTTCCTGAGAATGAAGGGCTAAAGATTTCTAGATTTGGAGTGCTTTTATCATTCACCAGCAGCCTGAATATATCGAATTGAAATGATGCAGCGAGTGCCAGTAAACAACAAACTTCTTGAAACATCCAGGGCACAATCAGGATCGTGGAATCACAGAATCATGGAATGTCCTGTGTTGGGAGGGACCTTGAAGCCCATCCAGTGCCACCCCCTGCCATGGGCAGGGACACCTTCCAAGAGCCCAGGTTATTCCTGGTCCCATCCAACCTGGCCTTGGGCACTTCCAGGGATCCAGGGGCAGCCACAGTTACTCTGCCCAACCTGTGCCAGGGCCTGCCCACCCTCCCAGGAGGAATTCCTTCCCAATACCCCATCTAACCCTGCCCTCTGGTAGTTTAATGCCATTGCCCCTTGACCTGTCCCTCCAGGCCCTTGTCCATAGTCTTCTCTCTCCATCTTTCCTGTGGACAGCCTTGGATGTCCAACAAATTGGGCTCAGTCTCAAAGGTAGGACAGGCTGAAGGCACAGACCAAAAATTGAGCCACTGGAAAACAGTGGGGAAAGAGCTGAAGGGAAAAGCAAAGCAGCTGTTGGAGTTGGAGATCTCTTCCAAAGCAAAACTGGGATTCTTGAGCTCGTTGAAAGTACAGCTCCACCTTCAACAGTGGATTGCTCAGCTCTTAATTAACCTTCTGTGTTACCCTGTGGAGCCTCCACTAAATAACTCTGCAGTGAGTTATGGGAGCAGCCCCTCCTTGCCAGCTCTGCAAACCTTCCCCTGGTTTCCACCTCTCTCACAAAAATATACTGTGAGTTTAGGCTTTTTTCCATAGAAAAACACAGTGGCTCAGCTTGGGTTTCCTTCTTGGACTCTCCTTCCATCATGAAGTTTTTCTCCTCCCCTCCAGTGCAGTCTGGGGAATATCCTGCCCTCTTCTTCATAAGTACAGGGATTCCTTCCAGGTGTCCCTTCTCACCCCCTGGCCCACTCTGCCCCCAGTCTGCTTCCCTCCCTACACAGTCCAGATGTATTTTATCATACCAATAGATAGATAGATAGATAGATAGATAGATAGATAGATAGATAGATAGATAGATAGATAGATAGATAGATAGATAGATAGATAGATAGATAGATAGATAGATAGACAGACAAATACATAAATAAATATTATTATTAATATAAAAAGACATCTGACCCCACTTGTTTCTTCTGCTACTGCCTCATTTCCATTTCTTTCCTAAATGCCTGCAGATTATTTGTTCCTGCTCTCCCCCATCAGCTGCACTGGGAGGAGCTGCTCCTGCTGTCCTTTTCTCTTTTCCGTACATCCTGTCCCTGGGGAATCTCATTGAGAAGCACCAGCTCAGCTCTGCTGACAGCTTGCAGATCTGCCTGTACTTCTGCCTTTTCCCCTAATGAAAAATTACATCAGCTCTAATGATTAAATCACTTTGGAGAAGGAAGTTTCAAAACTGTTTATTTGCTTGGAAACAGAACAGCAGATATTTCCCTGCCCATCACCATTCCTATGCATAAATTACTGACACTTGTTTTAAATAAATGACTTGTAAGTACTTAACGTGCAACATCAAACCACCTTATTAATCACCAAGCCCTAGAAATATGGACTGACTACTTTTACAATGAGTATATTGCAAATCTTTGGTGAATTCTAAGTCTACAAACTGCATAGATGAAAAAAAAAAACAAAACAAACCACGAGGATCCCCTATAAATCACCCACAAATTTGAACAAATCTAATCTCTTCCCAGTACTATTTCTCTTTCTAAGCGAGGCTGACATTTATTTGCTTAAATATCCTTTTGGTTATCATGTATCTGTCCAGTATTTGATCACAAATATAAATAAAAGTTTAGGTAACATACTGCAGGAAAAGACCAATAAATCTGCCACTGACTTAAAAGTGAAAGCCACACAACAGAAAATTGTTTTTCCCCTGCATATGGAATATCTGTCGGAATAAAGTGAGCAAGAACCAAAGGGATTGAGAGAAGTTATAAAACTGAGAAAGAAGGTGAGAGATTTAAACTTCGAGGGGAATATTTACAACTCTTTCTGCCAGAAAACAGTATATTTGCAGAGAGGAGAAAGGCATTGGAGCCCCATTGGGGCTGAGCAGGGAGATGGGGCACCTGGTTCTGCTGCCTCTGGGCAATGGGTGCAGGGTGAGAGCGGATGGTGGGAGGGAAAAGCCCTTGGTGTCACCACACCAGGGACCCTGGTCACACAGCCCCAGCTGCTTTGTCACTGAGTGACACCCCGGCCCAGGCACAGCCAGGAAAACATCCCTTCACGCTGACACAGCCAGCTGAGGATCTGTGGAAATGTCAAAGGCAGTGGCATCGTCATTTAATGTCCCTCTTAATCTTTCCAAGGAAGGAGATTGTTCCTTCCAGCTTCCCACTGCAGTACTCGGTCACTCCGATGAGTTCCTCTGCCAAGTGAGACCTTCCACTGAGAGCAAACACCATCAGGGCTAATGAGTGTGTGTCAGAGAGGGCTTTAAACACCCGGGTCACTGAATTATCAGAAACCACGTTATAGCTGCGACAAGGGGCCCAATTAGTGCCACTTGGAAGGGCAGGTTTTGTGACTTGGGTAATCAGCCACTGAGAAGGGGACACCTAAAAATAATCAGTTCCATGAACTTCATTAAAACCAGTCCTTTGAACTCAGGCTTAGTTACACTGGCAACAAGCTATTTGGCAGGGAGAATTTAAACCTCCCTTGGCCATTTCACCACCAGAAGGAGGGCAAACATATCTCTAATTGTGCAGGAACACATGAATGCCTGGAATACCCAATCAGCATTTATGAGTTCAAATCAAACAGCACCAAGCCAACTTCTGACCCTGAAATACTCTACTACCCTGGTGATGCAACTGGCTCATACATCAGCTTTTCCTCCTACTTGTTTTCACTGCTAACCTAAAGAAAACTTATTATTGCTGTGTGAATAATCTCCCCAGAAGAGGAGAAGAATAACTGTGCTGCTAAATGTGAGCCAGTGAAGTGTCCCTGTAGGTCACTAACAAGGGCTGGGTTGGGTTTGTGATCGTTCCAGGTGAAGTCCATAGGTGGGATTCCTGCCTGCCTTCCCAGTAATTTGCACATGAAACAGACCTCTGGACATCTGAAATGGGATAAAAACCATCCACAAGTCTGAAACATTATATGTAAACCCCCCTCAAAATAAACAACCCAGGCCAGGGAGCACAGTCCGTGTTTTACATGGATGAGCAACTCCTGAGCTGAGAAAAGCCATGGAGAAAGAAGAATTCAAAATTAATTCAAAGGCAATCATCATCAGATTTAATGCAGCTCTCTCGTTAATCTATGGAGCCTGTTAACACACCTGCAGTGGGCAGACTCACAGGGAATATTTCCTTCCAGTTTGAGGGACCTCTGAAAATAAATGTGAGAGTTGTTGCAGAGCAGCCCCTGCACAGGGTGGAACCTGCTGCAGCCCCCCCTGCCCCTCCCTCATCAGCTGATTCACCTGCAGAGCAGCACATCAGTGTCTGCGTGTGAGTCCCTGGCTCCAGAGGGGCATTTATTGTTCCAACAGCAATCCAAAAAGCTCCAAAAAGTTAAAGTTAAAGCATCTCCTTGCTCCTGATTCCTGTTTTCTCCAGGACACTTCCTGCTGCTGCGAGAGCCTCCCTGGGCTCTGGGGGCCCATTGCAGCCCCTTCAGGGGAGCAGGAGCTGCGGAATCCCAGCCAGGTTCCCATTCCCTGCTCCAAGCCACCACCCCAGGACCTGGACCACCCCTCCCTGCAGGGTCTCCTGATGGCAGGTCATTACCAAATGGGATATTGCTTCTTCCTTTGATCACTGACCTCTGTCAGATTGTTTCTCTCAACTTCCATTTCCTACAATGCAACGAAAGAACACATCCCTCCTTTTGGGTTTGTTTCAACCCCTCCTTTTGGGTTTGTTTTAAACCCTCCTTTTGGGTTTGTTTTAACCCCTCCTTTTGGGTTTGTTTTAACCCCTCCTTTTGGGTTTGTTTTAACCCCTCCCTTTGGGTTTGTTTTAACCCTTCCTTTTAGGTTTGTTTCAACTCCTCCTTTTGGGTTTGTTTTAACCCCTCCTTTTGGGTTTGTTTCAAACCCTCCCTTTGGCTTTGTTTTAAACCCTCCTTTTAGGTTTGTTCTAAACCCTCCTTTTACATTTGTTCTAAACCCTCCCCTTGGGTTTGTTTTAACCCCTCCTTTTGGGTTTGTTTTAACCCCTCCTTTTGGGTTTGTTTTAAACCCTTCCTTTGGGTTTGTTTCAAACCCTCCCTTTGGGTTTGTTTCAAACCTCTCCTCTGGGGTTTGTTTTCAAGCTTTCCTTTGAGTTTGCTGTCCCCATTTCATTTCTGGGCGCCCCGTTTTGTTTCTCTCCCTTTCACCCTACTCAGAATTTCATGCAAGGCTCAACCAAGACCACAAAGTTTACAATTTTCCTTCCATTCCAGGGGACACTGATTCATTGGGAAGCTTCCACCATGAGTTGGAGCCATGCCAAAAGGCTGGAAAATTATAAAGACTGGGAAATTAAATCTATCTTTCACATCTAAGGCAATCAGTCCTTTGATACTTTTTGAAGCCCCATGCTTTAAATGGCGAATTTAAAGTTCAAAAATCTATAGCTGAAACATCCCACTAATAAAACACCCTTAAAAAAAAGGGTGGAATTGAAATGGGGCTGTTAAACTTTATTATGCCCCAGGTGCTTTGTGACTCGAATGGATTTTGACCGAGTGTCACATATTTACAGGCCATGTCAAATATTTATTGTACTTTGTCATTCAGCCCTGCCTGGTGCCACTTTGGCCCTTCTGTGCATAACACTTTTATTGCCAGTTCTTGGGCTCCATTTCATAAACCATTCCGGGGCATAATCTACTGAATGTGGCAGAGTAACACAAACACAAATTATAGAGGGGGGTTTATCTTCCTCAAGTAGTCCTGACAAATATTTGGGCTTCAGAAACCTCTCCACGCTTTAAATCACTCCATCTTAAGGCTGTGTTAGCAAGAAAAAGCACACCTGGCTTTGATCCTGTGAACATCAAGCCCCCACATCGCCCTATAGGCCTTGCAGGGAAGTAGAAGAGGAAAGTTTGATATTAAAGTATAACTGCACTTTTTCTAATATTTTTTGATTTTTTTTTTCTAAAATACAAACTCCAGATTTGATGAAATGATGTATCTCCTCTATAAAAAACTGACTAGTACGAGGCATAATTGGCATCCAGGAGTCTATTACTTTGTTCATAAAGTGGTTGGTTCTATAAATGTAGTGACAGAATTCAGGCTACAAATCAGTTACTTTGCTAATCCTTGACAAGTCTCACCTGCATGACTTGGTTCAATAAAGTTTTATTTATTGAAGTGCTTACATGTTTCCCGGTTTCAAAGTCAATTATTAATTATTTCTCTACCTGGGCAATACATATGAAGAAATGAGTGACTGATAAGTAGTCCCAAGATTTAACAGATGGAATCAAGACATGGATTAGCAGCCTTAATGAAGTGTGGGGCTTTGGAAATAGATCAGAGGAAGCTTCAGAGCAGGTTTCTGGAAGATTTGCTGCATACAACAGACTCCACAGATGTGACACAGAGGCAGGGAAATAACCCCTGCCAAAGGTGAGGAGGAACTCCAGCCAGCCCAGAGTTACAAACAAAGGTGAACTGACCCCTAAATCCACAAAATGCTCTGATTGATTCTGGAGAGAAATCAAAGTCCTGCCTGAATTTATTCCACCCTCCGACCTTCCAACGCTGCCCATAATTTACAAGGTTGGGCAGGTCACGAAGTCAGTGGGAAAGGCTGAAGAGGAAGAACTCCAGGGCATTGTAGGGTTTTTGGCTGATTCCATATGGGAACAGCACTCCGAGTACCTGTTAAAGCAACAAGAAGCTGCACCAGCCTCGTGGAACTGGGAAACTGGCAGCTAATTGCCTCCCTTCTCAATTTGCTGAGAGCAGCATCCTCTCGATGAAAAAGGGCTTGTTCTGATAATTGAATTGTAACAAAGAGTTGACAGGTATTTGCGAAATTTACATTTTTATATCCAAGATGACATTTGATAGTGACAACCCAAACGCCTTGAAATCTGTCTTTTCAGCACTAATGACTCTTACAAGGTAAGGTAATCAACACCTTGTGCTGTGACCCCTGCCAGGCTCCTTGTAAAGTTGAGGGGACATTTATTGCTAAGGATGCCTCATTCAATTAAAGTTATTGCCTAAAATAACCATATTCCTTCAGTTGCCTTGGCAGATTTATCCAAGTTTTCTGGGTTGATACCTCTGTGGTGGTGAGACCGTTCGTGTGAGAATTTAGTGTGCTGTGTAACTCCCCACGAAAAGAGATGTTGGAACATCGGCAGAACCACAAAGGTGCAGTGACAACGTGCTTGAGGCCAGAGGAGCAGAGGATGGACCGACACGGGGCTAATGAACCATCCAGGGAAACTTGTCGGGAATGAACAAGGAACAAATTTACTCAGAGAGCCTCAAGCAGAGCAAATAAAGAACGTCAGAAACATTTCCCTGTGCTGTGAAATACAGAATGTCAGCAAAAGGCAGATGAGGCAGCGTTATTGTAACTGAGCATTATTAGTGCTGCTCAGAAAAGCAAGACATTCCACATCGCAGCACAATATTATTCTTACGTTGACCTTGATAACTCATGCTTAAGCCATTAGCAAATCCCACGGCAAGAGCCTAACGAGCCAGAGACTGGTGTAAGGCAGGCCAGGCAGCTGGGTGCTAATGGTGACATCTGGAGAAGAGACTTTCTGGCCGAGCAAGGAAAATAGGACAGGTCAACAACACAGGAGGATTTGGAGCACAGGAAGGAGGAAAACAAGAACTCAAAAGCTGTCGTCGTAAAGTTGGAGGTGGGTCAAAGAAATGACACGTCTTGTTCTGAAAACAGGACAAGGAACTTGAACAGGAACTTTATTGTATCAGAGGCTGCGGTTCTTACAGACCTGAGTCTGGACACGTGTCCAAGGCCCATTGGTTTCTCTATGCATAAATAATTCCTAATTGGACACACAAACCACGCGTGTCAGCAAACATGACCCATCACTTTAGAGACCGGATTTCCGTTCCAGGTGTCACAGCCTTTCCTTCCATGCACATCACCCTGACGTGTGCAGAAGGTTCCTGGCATAGTCCAGCTATTCCACAGAGACCCCAGGCCAGCTGAAGTCTCCCCACACAAAAAGCTATGTTTTTCCTCCTTTCCTCACTCTCAGAACCTCCTTCTCTGCTGTTTCTGCCCTTCCCACACTTGCCAGAACCTCTGGGGAAGGAGAAAGGGATGATACGAAATTCCAGCAGTTTGATGAGCCATTTCCAGTGCACATGGCAACGTCACCAGGAGCTGCCCTCTTGGCACCTTGTGGCACCAGCCACCAAGGTTCCTCTTTCTGCACAGTGTGAAGTCAAGCCTGGGAAAGGCAGCAGAAAGGCTCCAACTGGGCACACCCAGCACTGCAGAGCCCCCCTGAGCTGAGGTTCAGTGTCTGGTGTGCCTGCAGACACCAGAGCTCTCTGCTGACTGCCCCGAGCATCAACACAAGATGGGGAGAGGCTGAGGGAGCTGGGGGTGTTCAGTCTGGAGAAGAGGAGGCTCAGAGGTGACCTCCTCACTCTCTACAACTCCCTGAAGGGAGGTTATAGCCAGGTGGGGGTTGGTCTCTTCTCCCAGGCACTCAGCAGTAGGACAAGGGGGCACGGGCTTCAGCTCTGCCAGGGGAAATTTAAGTTGGATATTAGAAAGAAATTCTTTCCAGAGAGAGTGCTCAGGCATTGGAATGGCCTGCCCAGAGAGGGGGTGGATTCACCGTGCCTGGAGGTTTTTAAACTGAGATTGGACGTGGCACTGAGTGCCATGATCTGGTAAAGGGACTGGAGTTGGACCAAGGGTTGGACTTGATGATCTCGGAGGTCTTTTCCAACCCAATCAATTCTATGATTCTATGATTCTATGATTATCTGTCTCTACATCTACATTTATATCCACATAACCCAGGAGACCCCCCGTGACACAGCTCTTTTACAGCAGGAAAGAAACACAACAGCAAAGGGCCACCACCTGGACTTGCAGTGTCACCCTCTCACCGCTCCGGTTCTCCCCAGCATAAAACAAACCCTCGTGGGCAGAAATCAATCAAATCCAATGTGAACAGCCAGGGAGGCTGATGGGCACGTGCACTGCTGCTGTTCCTGTCTGTGCATCCAGCACAGCCTCCCTTCCCACAGGAAACCACCTGGGAGTGTGGTCCTCAAGGGAGGTGCATTGGTTTCCCTCCTGGTGACGTGATACCCAACGTTGCCTACATTACACAAGGAGGCATTTGTCAGTGTTACTTTTATTGACACCAATTAATCCTTTATTACATTTTCTGGGATTCATTATGTGCAGTAATTAATGTACCAACCTACCATTCTCAACAGCATCTGTTTAACATTTATGTAGGGAGTGAACTAAAAAAATACAAATTAAACCCACTGAAATAAAAGCAAATACTACATCAAGAAAAAACCCAAATCAGACACCCACGTTCCTCCTGGACAAATGAGAATTACTTGACTTGGCACGAAGAAAAGGCACGTAAAAATAATTTACCAATAAGTTTGGCCCACATGAAATATTTGGATATTTAGCCAGGTAGTTACTGAGCCCCAGATTAGCTAATGGAAGATAATTATCTGAACTTATATCAACACATACATGTTTTGCTGCTTTTGAGGTAACTCTCACAATTGTTAAATCTCTTCTACTGACACCTCTGACTGCTGTTCCTCATTTCTCCTTTTGAATCTGGCCTTATACACCAGGCATATATTTTCAGGGATGATGAAGTGCCTTTTAATATTCCCCTTGAATCAAGCATGAAAAGCTCTCTGAAATTAAGACTATTCAAGAAAGCACTGACACTTTAATTGTGAGCAGTTCTTTAAAGGTGCTTAATTACCAATCGGAAATACATGTGATACCAGAGCCACTCATACCGTGTGTTCAAAAGATTTCTTTATGCACAAGTTCCCTCAAACACAGACTTTAAAGAACCCCCATAGTTAAAGGAATGTTTTCTTAATGGGAGAAGAAGTCATTATGTAACAGTCTGTTTGCCTTCTTTTATTTGAATCCTAAGCCCTTGACTCTCTTCTCATTGAGATTAAAATTCACATTTCACTGAAACATCCTGCCTCAGTTCCATGCCAGCTTTGTCATATCTTTGAGAAGCTGGCTCAGATTTTTCATCCATTTCACAGAATTGTAATCATATTCATTTAAGTTGCATTTTGAATGGTATCGCTAAAAAATGGTCAAACTTGGAGGAGAAAAATATCTTCTGATAAAATCTGCATTTCCTGAAAGAGAGAGGGCAAAGACAGGGCATGGTATGTCTCTGCCATTGTTCCCTACAGAAAAAGGTAAATTACCCTAATTCTTTACAGTTAATGTTTCTGTCACCACTATATATCTGCAGGTTTATCATGAGTACATTGGAAAAGAGCACTTTGCCACAATTTCTTTGCCTAAATGCCTTTGAACAAGATAAGAATAATTCCAAATCTAAGTAAACAATATAAACTTGTGCATTTTACCAAACAATAACTCCCATGACAAGAGGATTAAGCACATTGCGCGTCTGGTAATTAACACTTGGGGAGGAAGGGAATAGCTGTAATCCTCTGCCCTGTGCTGTGTGGGAGATCCAACTGTTCCTCTGGCTCTTTATGGGCTTGATTTCATGTTCTACAGGCAAGAACAGGCTCTGTCTCCCTTCCCAGGAGCCCGAACACAAAGTGCTCCTGCGGGAACGCTCAGCTCGGGGCACACTAATGACAGCCACACACCAGCTCTGCTCCAAATGAATTCCTGGGGGGGAAAAAGGAAGGGGGGCATTTGCCATCTGCCTGGAACCAGCCAACTGCCCTAACACAGGAGCCCCAAGCAACACGGGCTTCTTTAGCCCTTCCACCACGATTTACCCCATCCAGGTCACAGCCATGAATCAGAAGCTGATTTTCCTTTGCTGGACTTCTAAAACCATACGAAGAACAAGTGGAAAGTTGAGCATATGGAAACTCGTTGATCCCATATTTTCCATTTACACCTACATGGGAACACAGTTAAATTGAGCACATCCTGAGCCAGGCTTGGAAGTCCAGCTTGGCCTAGGTAGCCCTTTATCTGCCCCTGCCTGCTTCTCATGCATTCTAAAACCTTCACTGAGCGATTTATGGAAAAAAATTCTTGCAAGATTGGGAGCATGTTAAGACAATTGCTCACAAAGCAGCTTCCTGGGCTAAAAATACATGAGCAGGCTCCTCAGTTTAAAGACATTATAAATACACTGGAAACCCAGTCTTTCTAAGGAAAATTATCTCTGCGATGAAAATCAACAGGAATAAATTGGAACCTTGTCTTTCATCACTATTTATTTTAAAAAGAAAAAAAAAAAACAACCACAAACAGCTTCACCTTCTTTTGTAGGAAATGCAGAGAGGTGTAAATGCTCTTTTTCAAAGAGGTTAAAGTCGATAAAAGTAGATTCACCTCTGTGGTCCAAGTTCCTACATTCAGACAATTTAAGATTTAGCTGAGCCATCCCCTTTACCAAACTCACCTTAGTTTTATTGTGTAGCTTCATATCCACAGGACAATTAAGCCATGAAGAACGGTCTCCAAAATTTGCACTTACACTTATAAACCTGTGTTTGTCTCAGATTAACATTGTCCAGGACCCACGAGAACTGCTGGTGTCACCAAATGTCTCGGAACGAGACGGGTGCCAGACAAATTGTTCCTGTTCTGCTGCCTGTAGAGCAGCCCCTGCTCCCTTGCAGGGATCATCACCAGCAGAAATCTATTCCGGTGCTGCTGCCAAAGGCTGAGCTGGAATCTTGTCCTGGAGCCAAAGGCAGGGACTGAAGCCCTGAGATAACACTCAGGAAGGGGCTGCTCAACTTGCTCCGACTGGGATTTGTTTCGTACCTGCCAGGTGAGGAGCAGCTTACAGGGCTTCCACATTTATGGCGTTTGTGGGGAACTGAGAAGGGCAGGGACACAAAGCAGAGCAGCAGGTGGGGTGGAATCCACAGGCAGGAGGAGGAGTGGAACGAGACTAAGACTTAAAAAGTGTTGACTGAGGTACCTTGTTCTAGTCGATTAAAACAACTCATTCTGTTCTGTGTAGTGGACCAAAGAAATCTAAAAGCTAGAAGAAGGGTAGCAGGCTGTTAATCAGGACTAGGCAGACATTTCCATAACTCCCTGAAGGGAGGTTATAGCCAGGTGGGGTTGGTCTCTTCTCCCACCAGTCAGCAATAGGACAAGGGGGCACGGGTGTCAGCTCTGCCAGGGGAAATTTAAGTTGGATATTAGAAAGAAATTCTTTACAGAGAGAGTTGCCATGGCCTTAGTATTACGAGCGGGAATGAACAACACACATCAATATGATGCACATTCAAATCCAACTTTATTCTAAGCTTCTTCTGATATATACACTCATTCCACTACTGTACACGCCTTCTCACGCTGCTATAACTAATTCTAACTGGCTGGCTATCACAGCATTTACATATGGTTTCTCATTATCTTGCTTGCACGTCCCATCCTTCTACTTGCCTAAGCAACTGCTTTCCCACAGGCTGACCTTCTGCTGAGTCTTATCAAGACTACAAATGCCTTCTTTCCCATGCCAAATGGTGCTAATATCTCTTTAATATGGCAAAGGCTCCTGCAGAGAGTGCTCAGGCATTGGAATGGCCTGCCCAGAGAGGGGGTGGATTCACCATCCCTGGAGGTTTTTAAACTGAGATTGGAGGTGGCACTGAGTGCCATGGTCTGGTAAAGGGACTGGAGTTGGACCAAGGGTTGGACTTGATGGCCTCGGAGGTCTTTTCCAACCCAATCAATTCTATGATTCTATGATTGATTCTATGATAGGCAAAAAGGGTTTTTGCAAGCTTCAGTTAGCAGGTCACTAACAATGGAAAGTAGAAGGGCCATGGCGAAGCAGAAGGGCTGAAGACCCTTGAGATGAAGTCAAAGGCTGGAACGACCACCCAAAGGCCTTGCCAAAAGACGATGTCAGAAGACTCCACCCCAGCCCCCGCCTTAACTCCACCTGTTCTGAATATGATGATTAGATGTTCTAATATGCATGTTAAGATGATGTAATCATGTGTGTAGACTGTATAAATCACTTTGCTTTCACTGATGCCAATGGGCAAGTTTGTCCAGTGCCAACTGGTTTTGCCTCCAGCGCTGCCAATAAATACCTTGCTGCTAAAAGATCCAAAATTCTCTTAGCAGTTCCTTTTGCCCCAAGGTTTTTCAGAATCAGGAGGCTGAGGACAGAGGGGAGACAAGCAGGGAGAATGTTTTCTGCATTGCAGCATCCCCAGCCCTTCCAAGAGACGAGGCAGGGCCTGGCCAGGGGTTGCACAAGGCTGTGGAACAGCGTCATTTCCCCCAGTAATTGGCAGAACTCACTCATGAGATAAAATGGGAGTATCATGAACATCATGAATATTCTTGTGCCAGTGCAATAAGCCAGCCCTGCTCCAGCAGTGGCTGCCAGTGTCACCAGGGGAACAGGGACCTTCAGCTCCTGTGGACTCCTTCCTGAAGTTAAAATTCAAATCAAAAACTACCCAGTTTGTGGTAATGAAATAAGAACAGGCATAATCTCTCCAGGGGAAAGTTGTGAGCGTCACCCTCCCTCTGCAAGGGGTGTTATTTTAGTTTGTGATGGATAAAAGTGGAAGCTGGGAAGAGGCAGCACCAAATGGAACCACATCACTGGAAACTTGTCTCTCAAAGAAATGGTTTTCCTTTATGCCAACAAGTCTCTGCCATCCAACCCTGAACTCAAACTTCCCCCAATGTCAATGGGATGATGAGAGAATTAAAGATTTGAAGGGAAAAGCCAAATTTACTCACTCATTGGGTAAGAGCAGCACATCAGCTGCAGTAATAGAGAATAAGAACTAACTTCTACACCTTGAAGCCTCTTTAACCATAGAGAGATGTTTCTTGACCCTAGAAGTAAGATTAAGCCTCCGAGGGCTTCCAGATGGAATTTCAAGATGCCCTACTCATTTTCCAAACACTTTTCTGGGCAGCTTTTCTCCTCAGAACCCAATCCCAGCTGTCCAAGCCTGCACTGAAGGCACTGCCCATCCCATAACAAAGTCTGTTTCCCATCCCCTGCGTGCTGGTTCTTGAGTACTAAAAAAAACCCACATTAATCCGAGGGGTTGTAGCACAGACCAGACACTTCCCAAAGCCAGAATTAGTGATCAAACACTGGAAATAGAAACCATGACTTCTGAGGCAGCCTGAAAAGAAACGCGGGGACAATCGACCCTGTAATCACCTGAAATGGAGAGAGAGTGAGGCTGAAAGGCTTTTTCACTCTCTGGTTCAGAATGAAAAGCACAGAGAGAGCCTTTACAGCCTGTTGGAAATGAAAAGAGGAGGAACGAGGTCCAATTCTGGCCAGCAGGAAAGGAATGACAAGAAGGTCCTTGTGAGGCCCTAGGCTGTGATTTTCAAATGCAGTCCTTGACAGCCCAGGAGCCAAGACAGAGTCCACCCAACATATTCTTACTTATTGCCTGCTTATTAATCTCTCAGCATCATGCATTTACAATAACTAAACTCTTTTTCACATTTATAAAGAATTTTAATTTTTTTTCCCCATCCCCAAGCTCGACAGCCTCTGGGATATTTCTCCTGGCAGTCCTGCAATGGCACATTGCATTCATACAGCAGCAAAGCACAGCACATAAATGATGTATCTTCACTCTGGATTGCCTGCTGATGGAGTGACACAGTGCCAGGGAACTATTTGGGCAGCCCTGGCAGGAATATTCCAGGTGTGCCTTGACACACTTTGGTCCCAACAAGGATTAATTTCCTGATGTGGGAACAAGCTCAGAGGGGAAAAGGAACACAGTTACAGGGTCCCAAACCATGATGGTGCTTAACACGGTAATGAAATTACAATGTCTGTGTTTGCTTGGAAAATACATCACCTGCCCCTGCCTGGGTGCTAAGAGATAATAAAACTCATTCACCACTGACAGTCCCTGCGAGTTTACTGGCTTGCATTTCACAGTCTGGTTTATAAAATAAAAAAAATGTCTGGAATCAACTAATAGCCCAAACTGTTTGTTTAAAGCTACAGAAGCCTCCAGATTACAGGAATACACTGAGATGAAATGATAGCCTGGTTATTATCTTACTCATTTATTGGCTGGGACATTTGTCTAATGCCTAAGTCCAGAGTTCCACCACTATATGACTGCAATTAGTCCTGTCATTTATAACATTTTTACCACTGCAATGGTGAAAAATCCCTATCTGGAGTGTTGCAGGGGAGGAACAGACCACGCATGGTCAGGATTGTCTCAGCTGGTCTGTGACTGACCCGAAGAGAAAATAAAATGTAAGAGACACTGTGGTGAGAAGTAGGAAAGACTTTCTGACTTCAAATTGCAGGTTTTTCTGGGGGGAAAACCCACAGGGTATTACAAGTAGAGGAGAAATGAATGGAATGAAGACTGGGGGTCTCCAGCCCAGCCCTTGTGAGGAGCAGCTACAGAAAACAGGGATGGATGGAGGTGTCTGGGAACCTGGGCTGTGCAATTGCCCTGACGTGTAATGCAGAGCTGGGCTCTGTCATGTGGCTGCTGGTCCAAAATATTAATGGGAGTGTTGAACTGATCTTGTTCTGCTCCCTTCAGGGCATGACTCTTTATTTATGAACAGTGGCTCTGCTTACTCCCAGGACAGAAACGTATCTGTGAGTCTGTTCCAACCCTTCCGTTGCCTTTGGTTATCTTGCTTTGAACTTCTGGGGTTTTCTGATAAACAGATAAAAACTAATTCTTGACATTTAAGCACAGAGATGAAAAATCCCTCAGCACTGCATGTTGGTCTCATATCCTAAAAAGAAAAGGGGATTTAATTCCACCGTGCAATGACAAGTTTCGCTTTGAGTTCCATCCCCCAAGTAATATCAAATCACTTTACAAGCTTTAGTAAAGGCACAACGTTAAAGAGACTTCGTCTACTCTATTTGTTTTTAAATCCATTTTTGCACAAAACACTTTGAATTTTGTAACCTAGTTTTTCCCTTCCTCCCCACCCCTTTTTAAACTTGCATCATAAGCCATTATTCAATTTGCTTCCTTATAGGCTTGCGAAGGTCTTTTCCTTTTGGGTAATTAATTTCCAAGGAAAGTGGTGAAATTGCTCACGTACATAAATTCTGTCAAATACAGACACTAAATAGGCCAGCAATTTTATATTAAAACTAAAATTTGATTAAAACATCATGTGTAGATCTCAATGAGAGCTGCTGAGCATTGAGCACTCTGGCCCTAAATCCAAAACCCCAAAATAACCCGCTAGCCCTTCCCAGTTAGACCAGTTGATGAGTCAGGAAAGCCTGAAGGACAGTCAAGTCTAATGGTGACTGAGGAACGACAGAAATTGCATCTCTTCATTAAGTCAAAACCTGTTCCTGCAGTTGTCCAAACAAGCTGCTGCAATCATTGGACCGCGTTGGGCTTTAATTGGAGGTTTATTTTTCCAGAAAATGCAGCCGAGCACATGCTCAGGAAGGCAGCCAGCAGGGCTGTTGGTAAACACTTCGGTTTGTTAAAAAGATCACACAGACTTAAGAGCAACAACCCTGGATTTCCAGGCTCGGTGACAAATATGGGCTGGTGGCCAAAGAAATAACCCAGGATCAAACCCGGTGTCTGTTCCCACATCTGCAGCCACTCAAAGGCAGAGCATCCTACAACAGCCTACAAGAAAAACTCGGATATCCTATTTTTAATTACAAGAAGGGTCAACTGGGACTTCAAAGAGCCAGGAGTAAATGAAATCATCCTCCTGGACCTTCCCCGCATCCAAACATAAATGATTCCTCTAAGTATTCAGCTGTGTGGGGACTTGAAACACCAGCAAAGAAAAGGAAAACCCTTCCAGCCTATTGATTTTCTTCCTCTGTGCTTTTCTTACAAAGTTTGAATGTGACCAATCTGGAGGCTGAGAATCACCATTTTTAACCAACGTGAGGTACATTTGCACAGAAACCACGGGATGCTCTTTAGATTGAGGTGCTACAGAAACAACAGCAACTGAGGCTTTTCTGGTTTTCATTCCCATAAAGCCAGAACTGTCCATATCTGCAGTTCAGCAACTTGCTCAGTATCAGGCTGCACTGATTCAATCATTCAAAGTCCATGTGGAATCAGAGCCCTTACTTTGCTCTCTTGTAAGAGGGATTCATATTCAGTTCTTTGCTCTTTTTTCTTTTTATTTTTTATTTTTTTTAAGCTTTCAAAGCATTTTCTTGTCTCTCCTCTCCAGAAGAAGACACTTGAAGTGATTTTTTCCTGCAGTCCTCCCTGGGCACCACATGTCACACCTGGCTGTGTTACCCACACTGTTTTGGGCACCTCGGTGTCCCCGTGTGACAACATACATGTGACACGCATTAGTCATGGGTTGCTGAGACAATGGCCTTCCTGCCTTCTCCAGTGCAGCCAAAACAACACAAAAGCCTCACCACAGAAGATGACAACTGCACCCAGGGTGGCTGAGGCAGTCAGCTGGAAAGGGCAGTTTGACCTGCACATCTCACTCAGCCTGTCACGGGGTGTGGGGCTGGAGATTGGGCTGGCTGGTCCAGCAGCTTCTGTTCATCACTTTCAAGTGTCTGTGACCGGAGTGTTTCGGGTCAGAGAAATGAAAGACAAAGTAGTTCAGCATCAGAAAAACAAGTTCAAGAAGGCAGGGAGACGATGCAGCTCAGTCTTCACACCAAAGCGCTGTGTCTCTTGAAGACTCTGTTTAAACAGGCAGAAGTGGCCTCAGTAAATTGCTGTTCTTTCCTATGTCCTCTGTCACTCTTTCAGATGTCCTCTATCATCCTTTCCAATGTCCTCTGTCACTCTTTCCAATGTCCTCTGTCATCCTTTCCAATGTCCTCTATCATCCTTTCAGATGTCCTCTATCATCCTTTCCAATGTCCTCTGTCACCCTTCCCAATGTCCTCTGTCACCCTTTCCGATGTCCCCTATCATCCTTTCAGATGTCCTCTATCATCCTTTCAGATGCCCTCTATCACCCTTTCCCATGTCCTCTGTCACCCTTTCCAATGTCCTCTGTTACCCTTTCTGATGTCCTCTGTCACCCTTTCCCATGTCCTCTGTCACCCTTTCCAATGTCCTCTGTTACCCTTTCTGATGTCCCCTATCACCCTTTCCGATGTCCTGCCTGAAGCACAGGGGCTCTGATGACCACAGTCAGCTCAAACGAGCCCGTCAGAGCAATATTCAGGTGTTACAAACCTGTACACCCCCTCTAGCTCTGCCAGGAGTTTGCACAAGAGCTGGAATTCAGATTCCAATTAAAACCAAACTTGAGCAAACGGTGAGAAAAGATCACCCAGTGGTTCCGTCCCTTCTTTCCCGGATCACAGCAGCACCGTGAGGCACTGCACTCTTACAGCTCTGTTCTTCTAGCTTGAAAAATCCATTTTAGCCCCCTCAGTAGCTCAGGTACCTGCATTGCTGCCCTGGTCTCACACCAAACCTGCACGCTCCTTCCTGTAAAATATTCACGCATTCATGTTCCAAATACCTGCACGTTGCAGAGGAGCACGAGCATGCACTGCAGGTGGAGAATGGAGGCAAAGAAAACACTTCAATAATGTATGTGATACAGAAAAATATTTGGCAAAGCTGAAAATTGTTTTGAGACCACCTGTGATTTAGCTGGATGATTCCTGGAATGGAGACAGCTCTTTTCCCATAATGCAAATGAAGAAACCCACGTAACACTGCAGTTTGAGTCAAGCTCAGCTACAGTCATTCCTCACTGCCACTACAATTTATTCATCTTCCAAACTTTTTTAAAACAAACAAACAAACAAACAAACAAACAAACAAACAAACAAAAAAGAAACCAATGTATTTGTATTAAAAAGGTAAACATTGCCAAGCACATGCAGATAAACTATTCCTCAAGCAGCTTATCTGCTGCAGGACACAAGACAGGACAGATTTCAACAAAGCAATGTCACTGCAGCGAGGAGGAGATAAAATACCCCAGTCTTACACAAAATTACTCTTTCTCCTGTTCTTTTTTAGAAAGCTGAGCTGAAATCAGTGCCTCTCACGTGCCTCAGAGCCATCTCACTGATCCTTTGAGTGTGTTTTCTGTCCCTATCCCTTCTCATCTTTTATTTTCACACGCTGCTTCTCTACGACTTGAATTTTTGTAGCTGTTTCCTGTATTTTTGGGGACTAGGCCAGAAAAAAAGGCTGATACTCCAGCTCAAGCAGTCTGGGAGTCTGAGCCATGGTCACCTTCAGCACTTGGCAGCAGGCAGGGCAGTCCATGACCCATGACTTGGGCATGTCCAGGGCAACTTCAGAGCAAGGAAATGGTCCCAGCCCACATCAACACGTGCTCCCCATGGCAAACAGGAGGTGATTTAAACTGATTTAACAACCACTGAAAGAAGATTAAATTAAACCAAATTGCCCTGCACTCCATGTGAATGGAATCACAAAACCACCTCTCAGTCGATGCGTGGTAAGTTATTACCTGGTGTGGTTTTTCATCAAGTGTCTGTGGTTGAACCTGAGAGGTATTAAAGGGATTAAATCCCTTTCAATACACCACATGGCCAAATACTGTTCCCTATACCAGATTCCAGTGCTGTTCGAGTGGATGAAAACCTTAATATATCTATTCTGGACTCCAGGATGGTGTCAAATTGAGTGGTGCTGACATATTAAACAAGACCCCTGCTCTCTCAAAGGCACTCCTCCTGTAAAGCAAAAGGTTTTTTATTCCCAAAATCTTCAGCACTTCCCTCCCTCCCCCAAATAAACAATCTATGATCATTTCTGGTTCTACTCCCCAGGAACAACCTAGTGGTTGAACTGGACAAATATTCTCACCCCGATGGAGTTGGGGCAATAGTAAGGAAGAAATTTAGGTAATGGCAGCAGGTTTAGGTGTCTCACCCAGCCTGCCTGGTCTCTCCAGGGTGAATTAAAGCGTAGCAGTGACTGAAGAGTGGGCTGCAGCCCTCCCATTGAAGAAGATGAAAACTCTGGAGAAGAAAGTGACTCCAAGCGAGGGATGGCTCTGCTGAGCTGTGTTTCACTGCACTCCTCAGCTTTTTCTGCTGCACACATGGAGGACCAGTCTCCTTTCCTCGGGCTTTAAATGCCATGGGCACGGCTCACACACGTGTTCCAAAGCCTTTACTGCAAGTGCTTTTCTGCGTGACAACTCAGCCTCAGTTTTAGCTAAGGATTGTTGTTGTTCAGGGGAGAAAACATCCCTTATTGGTATTGATTACATGCACTGAAAAGGCAGTGCCATTAAAAGAACTGCAGAGATGCACAGGATCGATGGAGTCCCACTAAAGGGAAACATTTCTTCAAGGAAATCTAAAGGAAAACATTTTTCCACTAAACCCTCTACTGTGCTCACTGAAATTAAGCAAGCAGGAGGAGGTTCCCCTCTCTGCTGCCCTTTCTCTCAGGAAGGCTGTGTGATGAACACATTCCAACACTGAAATACATTCCAACACTGAAATACTCCAAAGAGTAGTACAAAGCCATCCATGTGCCCTCCAGCATGACAGGGAGAGCTCCTACTGCAAACATCAAGCTCTGAAGCCTTTGAGCTTTGAGCTTGATGTTTGAAGCTTGCTTGAATCAGAGCAGAGTTTCCACTGTGAGAATTATTGGCATGGCTTTTAAGTCACTGGTACTTCTGAGCAAGGAAGGTGGTTTGAATACAGCAAGAATCCTCCCAGAAGCCAACAGTGTCAGACCCAAAGGGATGTTCACCTGCATTCCCAGGATCCTCAGAGAACCCACCTAAGGCCATGGCAGACCTTAGCTGATGTTCACCTGCATTCCCAGGATCCTCAGAGAACCCACCNGGAGCTAAGGCCATGGCAGACGCAAAGGGATGCTCACCTGCATTCCCAGGATCCTCAGAGAACCCACCTAAGGCCATGTCAGACCTTAGCTGATGCTCACCTGCATTCCCAGGATCCTCAGAGAACCCACCTAAGGCCATGGCAGACCTTAGCTGATGTTCACCTGCATTCCCAGGATCCTCAGAGAACCCACCTAAGGCCATGTCAGACCCAAAGGGATGTTCACCTGCATTCCCAGGATCCTCAGAGAATGGAGCTAAAAGGCCATGGCAGACCTTAGCTGATGTTCACCTGCATTCCCATTTCAGGTGATGGATGCTCACAGGGAAAAAACCTGATTTTCTTTAGTGTTGTGCTGACCTTCTTCAGCAAGCACATGGGAAGGCAGCAGTGAAACCTACCCCGAGAACTGTAGGTGTCTACAAAGGATTGTGTTCCTCATGCTCATCATATTAGGTTGTTTTGAAGGACAAAGGTGCTATTCACATGAGACATGCAGAGGGATTGTGTGACACCTCCTCCACAATTGTTTAGAGTACTGAGTATTTGTTACATACTGCTGGGAAAAAACCATCAATTAATGCTGGGGAGTAATCCCAGTGAAGCCAAGAGTCTTATTTTAATGGATTAATTTAACACAGTGTTTCTGTGAGCATGATTTTTGATCCTCCTTTTATTTCTAGCACTGTAGACTGGGGGAATGCCATCGAATCAACCAAGTGACGTGGCTGCTGATGAGAGGATCATCAAGCCCTCTGCAGTGTCCCAATTCTCCTTCCAAAACCCTACAGGGGACACGTCAGAGTCTCAGATGGCCCAGACAAACATTGATATGTGTAGTGTGTCATGTCATTGAACTCTTCAGCAAAGATTCTTTCACTGGTACCCTGTGACATAATTGTAGTTTCCAAACCATACATTGTTAATGTCGGATGTTTTTTCACACAGACGAAGGGTGAAATACTGCTTTAATCTGCATAATGACATCCACCAGAGCTGTGTTCAAATGTTCCTGCAGCCCAAAAGTGGCCACAGAGAAGCTGTCAGAATTGCTGTGATTTGGAGAAGCAGGCAAAGGACAGACTCACCAACCAACCATCCAACTGAAACTACAGAGGGAATTTAAAAGACATAGCATGCAATTATGCAGACGTGATTTTAATGAGGGCTTCCCGAGCATGTTTATTTTCAGATTTTGTGAGGTTAAAATCTAAGAAAAAGGCCTTCATCCAGACTCTGTTCACTTGGGCCAGTGGCATCCTAATCTGTTCCATGGTTGCCATGACACAACAGACCAGTTAACGCCTGAACTCTCATTGCTGCCAACCTGAATTCAATTCAAATTTATCATATCCTACCAACAAACCAGTGCAGCTAATAACTGACATTGCTTAACTTTAACAGGAAAAGAAAAAAAAATCAAATTACTGTTTAGCACTGTCTAATTCCATTGGGGAAAATGCATAAGGATGAATACACCTGACATCCATTTTATTAATCAGACGATTTTTAGTAGATAAACCAGTCAAGAAAACAGCAGGAGTTTAATAAAGTATACATTAGTAGAACACTTATGGAGTAGTTGCAGCAGAGTGTTCCCTCTGATAGTGAGCAGCAGGAAATATTGTTCGTCTGGAACAAAGTCTTGCAATGCAGTATTTAAGCGAGTGATAAATTTCATGGTGAGTTAGCCTGTAGGTTATAGCCTGCAAAGCAGCTCCTGAAAAAGTCAGGGAATGTCTGAGGTATTTCCATTTCCATCCACACTTTCAGTATCACATTTACCAGTGAAGGATCTTAAAATCATAAAGGGTTTCATAATCTTCCTCCTGGATAGGGAATTATTAAGATACATACTTTGCAACAGAGATACAATCCAGATTTTGTGATTAGTCAAGCGCAGCCAGAGTCAGGATCTGAGCCTGCATGCCCAGAGCTCCTCTCATTTTGTTTGGACAACTCCTATTCTGTGCACTTAGACTTGAATGCCCCAAATGATACATTTCAAGAGGATAAAAATACAAAAATACATCAAACATTTTCTTCAGTCGCACAGCAGACCATTACACACCCGTGCCTGAAAGTCCATTTCAATATTAGACATCTTTTTACCTACTAAAGGACTCACAGAGTCCTCAAACATATGAAAATACTGAGTATGTGACAGACAGTCTAGATAATTGATAGTTAAGACACTCAAGGAAACAAGATGCTTTCAATTCCCCAATGGCCAAGTGAGCCCTGGCTGAGAGTTTTAGTAAATCTGGTGCTAATCCAGCAGCCCCTCAAGATAATGAATCTCCTTTCATCAGCGTCAGCTGGTGCTGGATCAGCCCCTGTGAACTCAAGTACTACCAGATGCACCAAGTGTTTGTAAGGGATGGAACAAAGAGGAGCTGCTCTGGCTGTGACATCTCACTTTATTGGTTGGGATTTACATTTCTGTCTGTACATTTTGGAAACTGCTCACTGTAATTACTGAGCCTCATAAAATATAAATTGTATCTAGGAACATGTTGGCTGCTGTGTTCTGTTCCAAGAAGACTTGCAGGCTGTGCATTTCCCACTGGATGTTTGCCCATGGCAATAATGAAGGTGTCACCCAGGGCGTGACTGACCACTTTGCATCTCTGTAATCTGCTTTTTTTTTGGTGTTTTAACAGTGTGCAGCTTCATGTTGTCTTCATCAGTGTGAGCAATAGTGATAATAATACTCCAAGACAGCTTTTTCCACAGCATCCCCTCTCCCCCCAAAATGCCAAGAGGTGCCTCAGCATCATGAGCAGCAGCTTTACTGCCATTCTTCCCTCCTAGTTTTCCATTATTCACTGGTCTGTTGCACTTCCCACAAAGACCCAGGAGCTCCTTCTGCTGCAGCCCTGGAGCAGGTGCAGGGCACAGCTCCAGCTGGAGGGCTGGCAGAATAAAAGAGCTGCATCTGAAATGCAGAAGGAATCCAGACACGTTTGTATGTCCCATGGCAGTGGGAATATTGGGATCCTCAGGTGTCCGTGTGCCCCTGTCACATAACGAGCACGGCCAAGGATGCACAGAAGCATGGAGAGGGGGAAATTAAGAAAATGAAGGAACTAAATCAATCCATACCTACTTAGAGAGTGCCCAAATAGCTAAATAAAGCTGTCAGCCCTTAGCTCTGTGAGTACCCAAATAACTAAATAAAGCTGTCAGCCCTTAGCTCTGTGAGTACCCAAATAGCTAAATAAAGATGTCAGCCCTTAGGTCTGTGACTGTAGCAGTGGAAGGTGTCCCTGCCCATGGCAGGTGGTGGAACAAGACAATTTTTAGGGTTCCTTCCCATCCAAACCATTCCATGGCTCTGTGATTTCATCCCAGCAAGGACACGATGCTGCTGGAGGGAGGGCAGAGCAGGCACCAGGATGGTCAGAGGGCTGGAGAAGCTCTGCTGGGAGGTGAGGCTGGAAGAGTTGGGATGGTTCAGCCTGGAGAAGAGAAGGTTCAAGGGGACCTCATTGTGGCTTTCCAGGACCTGAATGGAACTGACAGGAAAGATGGAGATAAACTATTGACAAGGGCCTGGAGAGACAGGACAAGGGGAATGGCTTCGAACTGACAAGAAAGATGGAGATAAACTATTGACAAGGGCCTGGAGAGACAGGAGGAGGGGAATGGCTTCAAACTGCCAGAGAGTCATGAAATTGGAGCCACCCATGCATGGCTTAGGTCAATCAACACAGCTACTCCTAAAAGGCAGCCTGTGGTTTATTCAGAGTCATGCAAAATTTGCTTTTCCACACATTTATGTGTAACTCAACTGTTTTTTGGGTTTTTTTAAATGAACTTGCCACTGTTCACATGGGGGTTTTGAGATTAGAGAGTCATGACAAGGCTGTCGTGACAAGACTCTGTCATGACAAGACTCTGTCGTGAAAAGACATGCTGGCGTTTCACAAAAGCAAAAACCAGACAGACCTTTGCCTAACCACTAAATCTGCCCCCCCTAGAACTTACAGAAATTAAACATTATTAACAGCTGTGGATCCCATTATTATCTGCTGTGCCTTTTGCAACTGGCCTTGCCTATCTCGCATTGGCCTTTTTAGCCATCAGCGTGATTGCAGCAAGTGTGGGGAGAGCCCTTCCCAAATGTTCGTTCACGAAGCCTGGCCATGATGATGATGGATCCCAACGGATCCATAAGATCTGGAGAGGTGATCAAATTACCACAGGAAAATGGACTTGACAGCAACAACTTCACATCAAAACTCAGAAATAAGTAAAAGGAAACTATGGCAAAAGGGGAAGTGGTGCAGTGACAGGGTGATGGATGAGGAGAAGCCCCTTACAGTGAGCACGTTGATAATAAGGAATCTCTGAGTGCTGGGCACCAGCAGAAAATAATGTTAATTTAAGCCCGAGCCTAACCCTGTGCAGTGCAGGGCGAGATCACTGAGCGGAGCGCCAGCTCTGCGGGCTGTGCCTGCCGTGGGCTGACCCCATGAAATGGGGAGGGGGATCTCTGGGGCAGCTGCTTTGTCCTGCCCAGCTCAGCTTCCACCCTGACGGGGGGAAGACCTTACAAGGCTCACCTGAGAGAGCCAACTGTTGCTGCTGCTGCTGCTGTTAAAATGCAGTAATGGGGGTCACGCTGCTCGAGCGTGTCTCAGTCTTAAACACGGCGCTGCATAAAGAGGAGCCCAAGCACAAGGTGGTTGCACCTAATTAAGATTCCACACCTAGCCCCACGCTTCTTTTCCTGCTCCAAGCAAAGGGCTGCATAGCTCTGACCGAGGCGAAAAACAAGTTTGTGTGCGAGCTGCTGCCAGAGAGGAGAAGAATATCTGTTAATCAAACATCATCATTACAATCAGAGTTATTGGTAAATACGGGGAAAGACGAGGCAGTTAAAGTGGATTTCTCAGTTTAGGCTGTCTGGTTGCTGAAAGAGCTCTTAAACGTAATTAAATCACTAATCTTAAAGTCACTAATGATTGAAATCAACACAAAATCACTAACGAATAAAACCACTGCAAAATTGCTAATGATTAAAATCAATGGAAAATCACTAATTAGTAAAATCAGTCCAAAATCACTAATATTTAAAATCAATGAAAAAATCTTCAGGGATATTTAGTTTCCACCTTATTGAATATTTTTCTTTAAAAGAGAGATATATCCCTAGGTGTGATAATTGGTTTTTTCCAAGTAGATGTAAAGCACCAGAAAGGAAGATCTTGCATATGAATCACAGAGATGTGAAGATGAAAAAAACAACAACAAAAAAATTACTTTTTTCTTTAATAATAATGAAAAGGACTACAAATATGTGAGAAAATTTACAGAATGACCTGGATGCTATAATTTAGGAGAGCTCTACATATTTCACACTTCTCATTGAAGAGAGAAAATTACAGAGCAAGAGAGACAAGGTGTTACGGGAATGGGCCTTAAACTGCTTGTTCTACATGTATTAAAACTTCTGTGGAAAATGAAAACTCTTGAGGGTTTGTTGATGCAACAAATGCTTGGATGACATTTAAGAAAAGAGGCTATTTACCTCAAAACTTTTGTATTATATCAAGTTATTATCTACATTTCTGTTTGAAAATGTCCTTTAAGCCCTCAGAGGAAATAAATGGAGTTTTTCCAAATTGGAGCTGCTTTTAATAAAAGAAATTCTGCTGTGCAATGAGCAAGACCACAAATATCTATAATTAGCATGTTCCACTGCAATAATTAAACACTGGAATTTCCAATTCATGGAGCCTAAACTGCTCCTGCATTATATTACAGATGCACCTCAGGAATGGGGCTGCTGGGGAAAACAGATCTGCTTCATGAAAAAGTAAATGTTATAAGAGGTGTTATTTCTTCCCAAGGTGGATAAAAAACAGATTTTTTTTTTTTCCCAGGGGGAAAAAAAAAAAATTTTTTTTTTTTTTTTTTTTTTTAACAAGAGCATGCTGGGCTGGGAGAGACAAAACCTGCTCAAAATGGGTGAGTCCATCCTGGTCAAGGCTTTGTGCCTCCCATGCCTTGGAAATCCTGGGTACAAAACAGCACATCCCCGAAGGACATGGGGCAGAGCAGGGCTGGTGGGAATCTACACCTGGATCCTCCTCACTGACAACGTTGGGTGGGATTTTTAAAGGGAATTGGAAATACTTTGGGGTAAGATAACGAATCAAGTGGCCTTTCAAAAAGCTCAGTAAGATGCAATTACCATTTAGAAATTATTTTATTTCTTTTGTTCCATCGGCTTTACAGATAATGGGAGGACATTAAAAATGCAGCAATCCCAGGCTGAAGCAGTTGTTCTGTACCCGTCTGACTGTTTCAGAATCCCCTTTTATGTCCCTTGTTGTGTGTAAAGAAGCAAGGACAACTCCATCCCAATCCCTCCCTTGCCCACCGATGCTCTGAGCGTGAGAACCAAGGAGGCAAAAGGACTCCCAGAAGCAGCAGCACCACATTCCACAAGCAACTCAGTGTATTTAAGCAATTTAAGTTGGTACTTTCTGCAAAATAACAGAAGGTACTAAACAAAGAGAAGAATTCCTGGTCACTTTCCTCCCACATTTCTCTTCTCCCAGACTGACCACATACTGAGAAATGGCAAATCAGTCTGGGAGCAATTGCTGGCGGGGCTTTTTACCCTCCTTGTTTCCTCCAAATGCTCTTCCAAGCACAAAGACCTCCCCAATTGCTCCCAAAGGTGAGGACATCCCCTCCACAAGCCTTGCAGATGGTCCCTGCACTGCAGGCAGGGCGAGTGTCCTTGCAGGGACACGTCATTGCAGTTTGGTTACGAGGGGAGCGCCTTCCATGGCTGTGATGGTGACAAAGCGTCCAGAGACACTGGTTATCCAGGGCTGCTCCTGAGCTAATCTCCATAGAATCATAGGATTGATTGGGTTGGAAAAGACCTCCGAGATCATCGAGTCCAACCCTTGGGCCAACTCCAGTCCATTTACCAGATCATGGCACTCAGTGCCACGTCCAATCTCAGTTTAAAAACCTCCAGGGA
>VWZG01007356.1:90348-108018 GCA_013396735.1 Grallaria varia
GGTCACTTCCTGGGAAAGATGCTGGAAAGGGGTTACCATGTGGAGTCACCTCCTGGGAAAGATGCTAGAAAGGTGTTACCACTGTGCAGAGTCACCTGCTGGGAAAGATGCTGGAAAGGGGTTACCATGTGGAGTCACCTCCTGGGAAAGATGCTAGAAAGGTGTTACCACTGTGCAGAGTCACCTGCTGGGAAAGATGCTGGAAAGGTGTTACCGTGCGGGGTCACCTCCCGGGAAAGGTGCTGGGGACCATCTGGATGGGAGGGCTGAGGCTCTCCACAGCCAGGGACACCTTCCTTTAGGCACAACCTGAGACACAGCAGTGGCCAAAAGCACTTACAGCCCATTCTCCTTTTGCCTTCTGTCCGTCAGCAAGATTGACACTGAAGTGTTTTCCTATAGATCTGTTGCTCCTAGACTTTCCCATTGCCTGCAAACCCTTTTCAGGGACTCAGTTATCTAGAACAGAATTATTAATTTGTTCCTGTTCACCCTTTTACCCGCATGTACATACCTGTTTTGCAAAAAAAGGCCATTAGAAATAATATAACCTTTAATATTATGGATTTTTTTTATCTATAGATTTATTTTTTTTTTTGCATCTTCAGTGAACCAATCGAATTCCTCAAGCATCTCCTCTCACACACCCCATCACCTCTGTGATTAATTACCACAGGGCTGAGTCTACAGCCTCGGAGGCAAAAAATCTTGGCTGGTTCTGATAACCAGAAGCAAAACTCCAGCTCTGCTTGCAGGATGTTATTAGTCATGCTGAGACATCAGATTCTCTCCAAGGGTCACGCAGGTGCCTCCAAGAGCTGCCACTGCTGCATTTTTGGCTTGGAAATGCCAGGAAACCCTCGTGGAAGTCAGAAATCACCCTGCCAGTCGGACAGTTGCCCTGGTGGGAGGATTGAAAGGAATCCTCTGGCAGAAAAGACGTTCCCCAATGTCTGGGTTTTTAGCAATTAGTTTTGGACAAAGGCACGGAGTGAGCAGACAAAGGGGAATGGCTTCAAACTGGAAGAGCTGAGATTGGATTTAAAGAAGGAATTGCTCTCTGGGAGGGTGGGCAGGTCCTGACACAGGTTGGGCAGAGAAGCTGTGGCTGTCTCTGGATCCCTGGGAGTGCCCAAGGCCAGGCTGGACAGGGCTTGGAGCCACCTGGGCTGGTGGGAGGTGTATGTTGGTCCAAATTATATATAAACCATATAATGTCAAAAAAGCAACTGTTTTAAACGGAGGGTTCTAAGCAATGCACCTTTCCCCCCACGCTGCAGAAGATCACAAAGGGTCAAAAAGATCTCAACAGGGGCATAATTTTATTTTCTATTAATCAAACTGCAGGGAGAAGGGCAAACTGACCTCGGTGTGTAAGAAAAAGGAGCCTTTAATATAAATTTCAGGGTTTCAATCCTTCTTTCTTACATAAGATTAAGTTTGGGGAAATAATGCTAATTTCTAGTTCTCTTCTATACCCCATCAAATCTGATATTTTTTAAATATAACCTGCGAACTAAACAACTTCAAATGTCAAAATGTTTACTTTGTGGTATTAGTGTATTGATTCTTACATCCTCTGACACAGGAAGAACACAATGCCATTGCTGGAGTGGAAAATTACATTTCTGATTACTTTAAATGTCAATATGGTCAAAATGCTACATCTGCTCTCACGTCAAGCAGAGACATGATATTCCCTTCCTCTGCCTCAGGAACAGACTGTACGTACAAGTGGAGGGAAAATCCTGCTTTTGAGGCCCCACAGTTGAAGAAAAACCTCTTAAATACGAAAGCCTGAAGAAGCAGCTCTGAATGTTGCTGTCATTATTTGCCCACTGTAACAGGCTGGGCTGAGCTCCCTGAAGCAGAGAGTGGACAAAGTCAGTGGTAAATTGAATTATAAATTGAATTAACCAATGGGCCAGCCCAAGAGAAAGGCTTAGCCAGAACTTGCAGGTAGACAGGAGTGTTGGAAAGGAAAGAGAGCCAAGTCTTTCCTGCCTTTAGACAGAGGGAAACAGGCTGGCAAAGGACAGGCAAAATCCAGCTGCTCAACTAGCACGTGGGTTGCAGGTACCAAACCTGACCCCGGTATTGACATCAGGGTTTTTAGTACACAGGTATCAATTTTCATTTCCAGGGTCAACTTTGAACATAGGTCTCCCTTGAAACTCCATTAGGGTGCTACAAGACGTAGAGAACTGGCAAAATATCCATGAAAGACTTAGAGCAGTGCTGTGTTGTGCAAAGGGGAGAAATTCCACTTGCAGTTCTCTTCCCCTGCCATTTCTAATGCTGTTATTGCAGAGGTCTAATCTCTATTTTCCATAGCACACCAGAGAGTCTCCAGCCCAGCTTCTCAATAAGCTGAGCTGCTTCCCACAGCTCTGCTGGAATTTATTTCTTCCTCTCAAAAAGTTGCTGTTCAGTGTCAAACAAAAATGGGTTTGTCAACTGTGGATGGATTTGATCGTTAGATAAATGTGTTTTATCAACACAATGGATTAGGCTATTTGCATTTTGTCACCACAATCGCAATCTATCCTGCCAATAAAACATATTTCATCAAAGCTTTAGGGCCACTGTGCTAACAGAGTGTGTTTTGTCAACAGCCTAAATCCATCCTGTCAACAAAATCCATTCAGAAGGAAAATAACTCAATCTCTTCTGTCAACATCAGGAGGGAAATCTTGGTGGTTAGTGCATGGAAAACAAAACCAAAACCCACAGTAAAAAGCCCATATTTTCAGGCCAAAATAAGAAAACCACAAAGTATCCATTACCTTAGCACAGGTACATTAAAGCAGTGAGAAAATTAACAAATATATTAATATTTCCTGGTGTGACTGGGATGTGATCGAGCTATGGGAGTGTCCAGGGTGAAGCCTGAGATTTCCACCCCCCAGAACTGGATTGAACATGTATTTATTAAGAAAACTCAAAGGATCAATAGGCAAATTACAAGAATTCATAGGAGACTGAGGCCCAGAAAGCTGATTTTTCTTGCTGACAGAAACAATAAAAACATTTAAAAAAAAAAAATCGTATTGAGGGCTCCTGAAACCTGCAAATTAAATTAAATGATCCAACTGTTGCACTCAGTCGTGGTATTCCCTCTCCATGCCCTCCTGCACTCCCTCTGCAGGGCCTTGCCTTCCCCCTTTTGTCTCTCCAGAACAGAACATTCATTTCCAAGGTTTATTAAAATAATCTCAAAGCAAGATTGCAGACAGTAAAATGTGATACCTCCAACTCCTTGCCTTGCCCAAAATCCTGCTCACAAATGTGCTGTATTAACAGTCATCGTCATTTCATACCCTTAGTCCATAAAGAGTGTTTGTATCTTTGTATCATCTCATAAAAGTCAGGTGGGGTTTCGAAAGCCTCGGGAGCTCTGCATTCCTCCCTCGGGAAGCTGCCAGAGAGCCTCAGGTTCCCCTGAGGTGTCACCTACATCCTGCTCTCACAAAAGATGGCGTTTTACCAATAATCTCAAGATGGGCATAAGCAAAAATCAAGCACCTTTTATAAAATTATATCCCTTTTCTTTTTGCTGGAGTTTGTAGAGAGGCCCTGCTTTATGTCACATGCACACCTTAGGAAGGATGCAGCAAAGACATGAGTGCTTGAAGGAATTCCCCATTGCATTAAGGTTGGATTTTTAGGAGGGTAATTTGGTTTTAGGTACATTTAAAGCTGTATCCTGCTTGCAAAATAGCTAATTAATGTATTTTTATGATAACTCCCTTAATTTATTCCTTTTTTTGCCTTTCAACCCTCAGCTTATAAAAGTAATTTTAAAAGAAAGTGAAAGTCTGAATTTTATTTTAAAATTAGATGTTTGTTTCTCTTCTGGGTAAGGGAAGATTAACCAGTGTGGACCCTAAAGCCTTAAACATCAAAAGGCAAAGGAATTATTAAAAAGATTGCTTGACTCTACAGTTGGATGACTTAAACCAACTGCTTGATTTTGTACCTCCTGGAGCTGATAACATCAGAATAACCTTAAGCAGGGGAAGGTGAGAGAGGAGATGGAAGACACTTAATAATCAGAAGCAGATAAAAATCTAACAAATCATGTATTTTTTTTCACTGTCTAAACAGAATATGCAAATACATAATCCTGGGGCCATTGCAGACCAAGCTGTGTTCTGTCTCTCAGCTGCCCCAACTCTTGATAAATAAAGAGATAAAGGCTCCTGTTGTGAAGGATGCTTTTGGGTGTTGCACACTCAATTAGAAATTCATCCCGAGCAACACGGATCACTCCCACTTAAGGCAAGCCTTGCATCATCAGATTTGCTCCATTTCTTCAGCATTTCTCTACCTCAAGTTAAATTCTTGCTATTTCAAAACTGGCTTCAGCCTCTTATTAAAAGGAGCCTTCCCTTCCTCCATCTGGTCTCTGCTAATTATCAGCCCTTTGAACTGCACTGTTTGGGCATGAATTGTGAAGCAAAAGGATTTCTTTTAATCACACAAAACAGAATAATAAAGTGATCTCCACAGAGAATTCCGCAATGGGTTTTTTTTTGCACCCACAAAATGGTCTTAAGTGTTTAATGATTTATTGATGCAGTTGGTTTGGCTTTCTAAGCTTTTTTATTTTGTTTCCTGTGCACACTGTCTTCCAGACCCCTGATTACACCACTCACCTTTACAGCTTAGCAAGTTCTTTCACAGCTCTGCTTCACAACACTTGGCAAACAGAGACAAACAAAAGCAGGTGGGTTTTATTTTCTTATTAATAGAAGGCATGGATCTTGCATTGTGACCCTTGGAAATGGGATGCAGCACCCCCATCAATAATAGGACTAAGTTATTCAGGGCAGGGATCATCTATTAATTACCTGGGCAGAAATTCATAGTGCTGCAGAAACGTTGTCTCCATCTGATCAAAATAAATGGCTTTTCTGCCTGCCAAAGCCTCATCTGGGTCACACAAACACTAATCCATTGGCAGCCTTGGAGAGCGATTTCTACTCTCCCTCATTAAACTCTTCTCTATGTAGATTCTCTCATCCTCTGTAACACGTTAAAAGAGAGATTGCTCTGATCCAACAGCTCCAGGAATATCAGAGCTGACCTGACTCTGGGAACGCGGAGCTTTATTGGGAGCAGTCAGAGCTGTCACTCACTCTGACAGTGGGAAACAAAAGGAAAAGGCAAAAATTGGGGTGGTTCAAAGGAGAGTCGGGAGCTGCCACTGCCATAATGTGACACTGCCCGTGCCACAATGTGACACTGCCAGTGCCATAATGTGACACTGCCAGTGCCATAATGTGACACAGCCACTGCCATAATGTGACACTGCCGATGCCACAATGTGACACTGCCCGTGCCATAATGTGACACTGCCCGTGCCACAATGTGACACTGCCAGTGCCATAATGTGACACTGCCCGTGCCATAATGTGACACTGCCACTGCCATAATGTGACACTGCCCGTGCCATAATGTGACACTGCCACTGCCATAATGTGACACTGTCACTGCCATAATGTGACACTGCCACTGCCATAATGTGACACTGCCAGTGCCAGGGACAGAGGCACAACAGAGTAAAAACACCTAAGGAGGGGCGTGGGTAGGTTTGTATGTACCTGGACCATCTTCTGATATACACCATCTATGTACAGTATCACCTCTAAAAACAAGCCAACAGTGCCAGGGGTACCCTGAGGACACAGAACATGAGGAGCAGAGGAGGAGGAGGAGGGCGGGCACAGCTGGGCACTGGACAGCTCACTAATGGCACCAGGCACTAATTGAAAGCTTGATGAGCTGGCTAACCAGGCCCCCCCAGACACTGGCACCTTGACAGCCCAACTGATGGTTGTCCTCTTCCAGTACCAAGGCACTGTCTCATCCCCCAGTTCTCCACACTGATGGAGCTCACCCCTCTCAACTCCCACTCAGTCAAACTTCGTTTTCACAGGCTCCTTTTCTAACGGGCACAGTTAGTTTGGAACTTTGCTTGGTTCTGCAAAGACATCACTTCCATTACGAGCCAGGAAACAAAACCCCTCCAGCCTTGTGCTGCCTTTGGCTCGTGTTTGCTTTGCTGACTGAGGACGACACGAGAGTTCCTTGGGTTTTGGCCCCTTGCAGTGCCTGGTACCTCCAGGGCACTCGGGGCTCCAGCCCTTTGAGTTTGTGCCAATTTGAGTCACGTGTGAGGAAAGGAGAAGTTTTATTTATTGGCTGTCATTCAGCATCCACCCTGCAGTTAAGCTCCAGGTAGATTGTGAAACCTCTGGAATGCTGGGATTTACAAGCCATTAGAAATGGTTGACTACAGGAAAAGACACCAGGCTGTGTTCCAAGAAACCTCAGCTCAGTCACTGCCCTGCTTCTACTCTGGAAAGTCCTTTTGCTCCCCTGGACCTACTGTTTTCTCTCCCGTGCTTTATTACCTACTAAATACTCGGACTGGACATTTTTCCAGGTCAGAAATATGTGTGCACAGCAACCCCTGTAATGGAGTCTTTGTTTCACTTGGCCAATCTCTGGACTGTAACAACCTTCAAAGTACAACTGCAAATCCCCCCCAACCATATTTCCACGATATTTAGAATAAAAAGCCCCACAAAAGAGCATATGCATATTCATCGCCATCATGGCCAGAACAAGTAGATTATTTTACTTTTAAGAACTGACTGCCAGCATTTCTAGTGCAGGATTTCTGTATTTGCATTTTTATTAAAACCTTATCAGGTCTAATGCCTCCATTTGTCATGGTACAATTATATGAAACTGGAGATTAGGCAGGGGCTTACGCATCCCATTTTTTTAGGTATTTTATCATGCCCTTGTAGTGATGGCATTTATCAAGTCAACACCAAATGGTCTTCTCCACCATCCTATGTACTAATGGTTCTTTTGCTCCTAGGCATGGTGCCTTGGGTTTCCCATTGATGCTTCCATGACAAACTGCCCCTCGTTAATACCAGAACTGCCATTAGGGAGTCAGCTCTCTGCTTTGTCCCAGGTATTTGCAGCAGGGCTGAGTGGAATAGACTCCAATTAGAAGTGAACTCAAATAGGAAACCTCCAGATAAGGAACCAAAAGAATCACTCTTAGCCTTTAATCCTAGCAATTTAAAATACAGCAGCAGCAGGTATATAAGTCACGGACACTTCCTCCACAAGGGCAAGGGATATTGTGTGCCTCTGCAAAATCCAGAGCATTCATTCAGAGCACTGAATCATCCCAGCTTAGGCCAACACCCCTTTTCTAGAGAAAAGAAAAAAAAATGAGGCACTGTGATGCTCTTTGCTCTCTGGACACAAAACGCTGTCTCTGTATTGCTCTCCTGGAGGAAGGATTTGGCAGCATAAATTCATCCATTAATTGGGATCCTGAAACAGAGCTTTGAAATTGTCACTGCTTTCTATTAAATGCATTTCAGCATTGCTTGTCAGATACTAAATTAAAAGCCCTTTCATTTAAACCCAAGAGTGGCAGTACCTAAGTTGTCTTCACTCCAGTTCCCAAGGCATCACTAAACGTGAGAGGTTATTTCACTCTTTGCAGACCCTCCCATCACTTTTGACCTCTCTGAAGACACTCTCAGTAATTCCCAACCCTTGAAGAAGTGCAAAAAAAAAGCACACTCAGCACTGGTGTCAAGCTTCTACTGTAAATCCTAATGTGGTTTTCAAAGCACTGCTGCATTTGTGTTGGCACGGAGCGTGTGTGAGAGCTGCAGACAATCCCACGTGTTAATGGTTGGACTCCCTGATCTTAAAGGTCTTTTCCAACCCAAATGGTTCTACGACAAAAACATTCTAGTGGGATTGTCCAGAGAAGCTGGGGCTGCCCCTGGATCCCTGGAAGATGGAATTCCAGAGAAGCTGGGGATGGCTGCCCCTGGATCCCTGGAAGATGGAATTCCAGAGAAGCTGGGGATGGCTGCCCCTGGATCCCTGGCAGATGGAATTCCCAGAGAAGCTAGGGCTGCCCCTGGATTCCTGGAAGATGGAATTTCTAGAGAAGCTGGGGATGGCTGCCCCTGGATCCCTGGAAGATGGAATTCCAGAGAAGCTGGGGCTGCCCCTGGATCCCTGGAAGATGGAATTCCAGAGAAGCTGGGGCTGCCCCTGGATCCCTGGAAGATGGAATTCCAGAGAAGCTGGGGATGGCTGCCCCTGGATCCCTGGAAGATGGAATTCCAGAGAAGCTGGGGATGGCTGCCCCTGGATCCCTGGCAGATGGAATTCCCAGAGAAGCTGTGGCTGCCCCTGGATCCCTGGAAGATGGAATTCCCAGAGAAGCATTCGCTGCCCCTGGATCCCTGGAAGATGGAATTCCAGAGAAGCTAGGGCTGCCCCTGGATCACTGGAAGATGGCATTTGCTGCCCCTGGATCCCTGGAAGTGTCCAAGGCCAGGTTGGACAGGGCTGGGAGCAACCTGGGCTGGTGGAAGGTGTCCCTGCCCATGGCAGGGGGTGACACTGGGGGGTTTTAAGGTCCCTTCCAGCCCAAACCATGCCCTGATTCTATGATTTACATGCCACATTTGTAAGATGAGGCTCCTTCCCCTGGAAGAAGGATTTTGATGGCACTTGGCTGTGGTTTCAGCAATAAATGCCAAGAAGCTCCTTGCTGCCGAGCTCTGCTCTGCGAGGGGCACACAGAGCAGCCCAAACACCACCAGCCCTGAGGAAAAGATGTCTGGGGGCTCCAAGTGCCTTTGAAAATGTCCCCATCAAGACAGAAGATAAGACAGTGGCCAGGAGGAAACTTATGTCCAAGCTGAGACTCTTCCTGAGGGTTCATGTTATTAACCTCAAACCAATTCCAAACCAAGGGTAATACCAAGAAGTCTCAATTCCCAGGGAAGTCAATGGGAAAGCTTGAACTGAAATTATTAAGGGATGAGCTGAGTGGGTCCAATTCCCCTTTTAGTCTGATGCCACTCCATTAAACTCAGATGAGCAATTCCCAGGGGAATGAGAAACTGTCTTTATCCAAGGCCTGCCTGCCCTGCCCTGAGCCTTGTCAAAATGAGATTAAATCAGGGCTGGCAGGAGCTGTCTGGTCTGGGACCTTTCCTGCCTCGCTCTTGGTTCAGAGAGCAAAGATCTGTATTACCAGCACCTGGAAATGGCTCAACAGACTAAATATTTCCAAGTGGACCTCTGCAGGCAGATAGCATCATTTTTTAGTCCTGAATTCTCCAGGGAAGGAGGCACTTCTCACCTGAGCTATTACCTGAGCTTAATGGAAGAATGAAGTGAAGAAGTAAAAAAACCAAGGATGTGTAGCTCTAAATTGTTAAGTGTCCTTTTATCTCTTCAGTGAAACACATTACAGGCACTGGGCAGAGCCAAGGCACAACACAGGAAAATGACAGACAGCCACCTCCTCTCTTTACCTAATTTCAGTTCAGAATAAATTCCATGCAGTGGATTTCCTGGCTGGAGAAGAGTTGCAAATTCCACATGATCGGATGGGGGAACAACAGCGGGGTGACATCTCTTCTGTCTTCCCATTTCCATTCCAAATATGTTGCTATTGTCATTTATTAACCATGGATAAATCCACATTCCCTGGAACTGGAAAACAACTTTCTTAATTCCTGCACCTAAGCCAGTCCTCAAGTTCTGCAAAGTTACTTTCGGTGTGAGCAAATGCTGTTGCACCCCCAAAAATAATCACAAAAAATCAACAAAGCAGAGGCAGCTGATGGTGCTTTGAAGCAAATGGTGGCTCAATCACTGGGAAAAAAAAACCCTCACCTGGCACAAAATACTAAAGCAGCAAAGCCAGTTTTCAGCAGCACAGAGGGAAAGAGGCTTAGCAGCTCCAGCATTACACTTCCAGCCCCGGAAAAGCAGGGCAAATAATGGAAAAATGTATGCAAGTCCAAAGGCATTTGGTGATGGATGGGGAGGATTAAGCTCTGTTGAATAAGTTATCCTCTGCAGAATGTCTTTCAGCCTGACCATGCTGCTTGACAAATAATGGACTGATTAACTAACTAACTAATATTGTATTTGAATATTGTATTGTTTCCCAGTGCTGTCAAGTACCCCGTAGCACACACACACAAACACTGATTTTTTTTTTAGCTCAAAACTAGTTCCCTGAAAATTCCTTCCCTCCCCACTTAAAACCTTTATCTTTCCAAATGAACACAATAAAAGTAATCTTCATCAAGTCCTAAAATGGATTTATTAAAGTGTATTAAATCCCCATGAACACTATTTGTTCAGTGCAGTTTAATATCCTTTGCAAATGGAATACGATAAATTGACCTGAGGCTACTCTGAGGCTGCATGAGAATTAACAGTGTGCTTTAATTAATCCATTCCAAGTTAAAAATTTCTGGGTTTTTCCATTTTTTAAAGACTAGGGAAGTTTATCTACAACGTGACAGTCGTCACACTCGGGGGATGTGGCTCATAAATGCTCATAATATGTTTGAGAACATCGACTTTAAGGCTGACCCAAAGCAAAGCATTTGCAGTGTGTGCATCCCCGAGGGCTCATTGGCCATTATTCCTACAAAGGTCAGCTGTGAGAGGACAAACCCTACAGGTTGTCAGGGAAGGTGACCAAGAGGTGTTGCTGTCCCAAGAGGGTGGGTCTTAACACCACGTCCTTCCCCATCCAAACGATGCCCTTCACTCCAAAACTGAATAAAAGCAAACTAAAACCAGACTTCAAGAGATGGAAAAGAGCCCGATTTCACTGCCTTGATAAAGAGTTTTACAAAAAAAACCCACTTTTTTTCCCCCCTCAGCCTTTCCCAGATTTCCTACGTGATTCTAACATGCCATTTGATTTCCATGCCCACCTGGGGTGGGGTGAAAAAGAGAAGAGTAAATAAAAACTCGTTTTTACCACTCATTGCCTTGGTTGTTTGGGGTACAACCTGTTTCTTCAGCAGGACAAACCCTTGTCTCTGCCACAGTATCTGTAGTTTTATCCCACTGGATACAAGCAAGCAGGTCCTTTCTGAAAATATTCACACATTTTTCCACGCTGTAACTAGATTTTTGTCACTGTCAACATGCTTGTACTACCCAAAGTGGTTTTCAATAGCAGAGGCCTAAGAAGCAAATAAAATAAAAAAATAAAAAAAAAAAGAAGTTTGCAAACTGGAGCTCTTAAGCCAGGATGGGAAATGGGGAAAAGCTGGGGAATGATTGATCTGCTCATCACATCATCACATGGAGCTGCCATAAGGTGCTCTCAAGGTTTTTATATAACTTTCCTTGTAAAGCCTGTATTTAAATGAGCAAGAGGGAAAAAAACCAGAGATAACAGAAGGCAAATTTCCTTAATTCTACAGAAGGGGCCATAGCTGAGATTCACTTCTAACCCTCAGCTCTTCCCCTGACCCTCTAACCTCCTGTGCAGCTTTTTCAGCCAGGGAGACAACCCTGGGACGGCACGATGGCCAGAATAAATAATAATAATAAAAAAATCATTTAAAACCTCTGAATTAGGTTCATAGCAACCCTTTCTTCTTGCAGTGTTATTTTTGAGCTTCAGCAGTAACCACATTATTTCATGTATCAGCCAAAGTGGTGCTTGAACTGCTGCTCGATGGGCGCCCTGTGGGCTGGGTGTTGGATCCCACACCCCTCTCCCAAATTCCAGCCTTCTCAGCCCTGCTGCTCCCAAAGGAGGTGTTCCATACCTGTTTTATAAGGAGTGCTCCCTGACAGATACTGAGCCCCCCCAGAGGCAATGTAATCAATAATCAGCCCTCCGACAGTCTGCGTAACAAATTATACTTGGCATTTAACAGAACTGCAAAGCAGAAATGGTTTTAACACGCCAGTTGGTATTTTAAGCCACATAATAAATTCACTGCTACCCTGTTACATGTCAATTAATAGCACTAAACATCTTTAATGTATTAACAAAGATGTCATTCAGATATTAAAATTTAGTTCAGTTAAAATAGCAATGAGGTTTTAAATGCCCAGTATTTTAAAATTCACCTGATCTTTTTAGTCCTTACAAAAAGCCCTTTAACTAACACATAACTGCCTCATAAAATTTCAATTGCATGTAAAATTAAACCAGACATTTATGAATATTGCTACAGCAGGTTTGACTCTGGGTTAGCCCCGAAAACACCAGCCAGAGCCAGCAGCAGCAGCCCCAGAGCAGCAGAATTAACCAAAGAGCCACTCCAGGAGCCGCATTATTATTTGACCTGAGCTGTGCTCGAAGCAGTTCTCTGCACAAATGGAAATGCAGACAACTCTTCCATTGAGAAGCTCCCAAGTGGCCCTGCTGGGGTGTGTGTTCACCCCGCGCTGGCTGTGCTGTGCATTCTCCTTTCAGAGGCACCAAAGGCAACCCTAACCCTAACCCCGAGCACAGCGCCCTGTCTGAAGTGGCACCCTTTGACCCGTAAATATTAAAGCAAAGAAAGGCAAGAATAATAGGCCAGGCTTATCCTGCTCGAGTTTTCAACCCTGAGCTGCCCCGAGGTGATTACAGCCCACTCAGAGATGATTTTTTTTCCCCTCCTTAAGTTTCACACTTTGCAACATGTCTGTGTGAAAACTTCCTAAAACCAAACCAAAATGTTTACAGGGGGCACCAACAGTGTTTTTGCTCCGAGGGTTTTGCTTCCGTCACAACATCAAAAGAAACGTATTTACAACAGGTTGGGATTTTTCACACACCCAAAGTCGGTGTAGAAAAGCTTTCTGTGCTCTAGGACTAGGAGTTATGTTAGAAAATTTAACATCATTTTCCCTTACCTGCCTCCTTAGCAAGGACCCCAAGCTCGACCTCCCCAACCATCCTCACTCTGAGTGGTCCATCTCACCCTTGCCCGTGTTCTCTTTGGAAGCTGTTGATGCCCAGAAATGTTTGCCCGTGTTCAGAGCAGCTTTCAGCATCTTCCCTGCCAGCACCACAACTGCTCAGAGATGTCATAATGCAGGAAAAACAATAAGAAAGGCTAATTGGAATGAAGGATCATCGGGCAGGACTCCCTTCCCTGCATTTACTGTCACAGCAGACAGCCTGAGGTCTGGCTGTACCACTGAGCTGCACAGCCACCCACTCCTGTTCCTCCAACAGCAGCAACACAGCCCCACCCAGTCACCTTTGGGTAAAACCAGTGGGGAATCACCAGTTCCATGGGGTCAGCTGAGTCCCATTGCACTCTGGAATCACTGATTCCATGGGATCAGCTGAGTCCCATTGCACTCTGGAATCACTGATTCCATGGGATCAGCTGAACTGCCCCCTTCTTTATTTACACATTCAAGAAAGCTTTGGAAATTGGGTTTTTATGATGTGTTATAACGACCCTCCTGTGCAAAGCCTTTGCAACCAGAGATTTCAATTTATTTGCATTAACATTTAAGAACGAGTTGTCCACAGCAAAATGCCTTTAAAGCATCATAAATAACACACTGCTGAGAGTGAAGCTTTGTAAGAAATGCCTCTGCAGAGAAGACTAAAAGAAATGTACAGAAACTTCAAATACACAGACATGGCACAGGAGAAACAGGAGGGACTCTTAAGCTTTCACACAGAACTAACAGCATTTCATCCTCAGATGATTTATTACTTTTTTTTTCAAATTAGAAATCTGCAGCAAGGAAAAGCGTTCCCATGTATCTTAAAGCAGCCTTGCAAGAGGAATATTGTAATGGGGAAAGCTCAGAGGTCTGGAAGTTTGGCCCTATCCTTCCGGGTAGGATTCCCTAAGGAATCTGGACCCTCCTTCCCAAGTCACCCACAAAGCCCTGCAGGGTCACTGAGGAAGCTGCTCGAGGAGAGATTTGCAAAAGCACTTGTGTACAGACAGCATCTGCTTCCCAAGGACTTGGGGACACTTTCTGAAAAGCAAAAGCACAAATCTGTGTGACCCACCTGGTTCCTCCAGCCTGTACTTCCCAGGGGTGTTGGAAAGGAAAACACCTCAATGCTGGAAAAATATTCAGATTTCAACGCTGTAAGAAAAAAAATATCCCAGAAATCATGCCAAACATGCTGATTGAACTCATCACGTAGATTTCTTTAACTAAGACACAATTTTCTGTTTTTTTTTTCATTCCCACACTAAATTGTGGAAAAATTTAAATGGGATTCAACCAGAGTTCTCATTCAGCCTATGAGAAGTCCAACCAATGTCCGATAAGGGTTTACTGAAGTGGGTGCTCAAAGCTTGGGGGCATTTGAAAATTGAATGCACATCTAAACCCATCTCTATTACCTTTGTAAAGCAAATTATGAAAACACTGGCGTATAAGCAGTAGGCGCCAGGAGAAGCTCAGATTTCGGCATGTTCCTTGAGGAACATTCAGACCTCTGGTGGGTCTGTGTTACAGAATCTGCATTAACTCCATCCACTTCCAAGGTGCTGCCCCAGAGAAGTCTGGAGGATCACACAGTGCACAGCACGAGCTGTCTCAGTTCCTCAATCTGCTTTTATCTAGTGCAAGATCACTTAATCCTCCACTTACGAATCATTATAAGCATTAGAGAGGTTTTAGGAGCATTCAGGCAGAGTCAGGTCCTCCCTATAAAGTCTGGAGTCATATCTATAACTCCCTATAAAGTTTGGAATCATAACTATAACTCCCTATAAAGTTTGGAGTCATATCAAGTTCATGGTGTTGAGTACAAGGCTTTCAGAGGTCTGGGTGGCTTTTGAAACTCAGATGCAATTCTGAAAGTCTAAAACAATTAGAGCAGTATTTATGTCCGAATCCATCTCTAAAATCAATAAACAATTAAGTTCTTTATTGCAAATTTACTTGGCATGGCAGGAGAATTAGACAACCTGGTATCAGGTCAGGCTGAAGCACAGGGCTTGATTTCTGCTGGGAGTTCATCTTCATTTGGAATTTCCCAGATGTCCCTCTTAAGTGCCCATGGAGAGTTCCAAGAATGCCACACAAATCTGAAACAAAGGAGGAAGGTGAGACTTTAACCTTCCTCAGCATTTGATGGTCCTGTAGCACACGGGGTTCACAGAGCTCTGCAAATCACGATCTGCAGCTTCTTCTGCTCCAGCTGTTTCTTGTCTGGGTTCATTTTTCCCATGCCCAAGTGTGGTCGGAAGGGTTTGCTGCTGGTCCAGATGCTCCTGACCCTTTCACTGTGTATCATTTCTGAGCTGAAATCTGCTGCTCTGTTTACTGGCAGGGTCTAGTGGTCTGTGGCTCCTTCAGCTGCAGAAAATTTATCTCCACTGTAGTGGTTTGAATGACTCCTTAATGATGCTTTACATCAAAAATAACTACAGTAAAATGGGCAAGGAGAGGTGACTTCAGAGCCTGACAGTCTGGGTTTGCTTTCCAGGCAGCCACTGCTTTGTGGGACAGTATGAGAGGGGAAGAAGATGATCAGGAGGAGAACAGGACTTGTTCTGTTTTGTTCAACTAAAAGATACTTTAAATAGTGGCCAAAACCTGAAAATATGATTGCAGTGTGCCTTTAACACTGCTGAAGCAAAAGACAATTGCTTTTGTATTTCATATCTCATTATTTTTGGAGATTCCGGTTCATGATTTTCCAATATTTGGGACTGGTAATAAATATTTGGGTGCTCGAGATACAAATTTAGAAGTCTAATATGAAGCCTTTTATAATATCTCTCTCCCTGCATGGGCTTGTCAGAAAAGGAGGTAGAAAACAAGCAGGCAGCATCCAAAATCCAATTCATGATTGTTTGTTGCTTTTATCCTTCCTCTTACAGGTCATTCAACCTGCAAAGCAGTTTGGTGTGGGTATGAGCAGGCAGGCGTCTTAGGGAGCCTACGAATGTCACCAGCCACATGGGACCACATCTATGAGCTGGCAGCAACTATCTGGCACAGGATGAATGGGATCTATGTGTTCAATCCCAGCAGATGCTGATGCTTTAAATGGAGTGACTGATAAAACTGGTTTCTTGCATCCAGGCACCCGAGCACAGAGTTAGGCAGGAGGAGCCAGGCAGGCTCAGGGTGTTCTCACCTTCCTCAGCCACCTGACTCATCCTCATTAAAAGCCTCTGGGGGCACTGCATAAATCTTATCTGGGCTTTTAATGTCTTCTCAGGCAGTCTGGCACAAAGCTGCTTTCAGAGCCTCACCTGAGAGCTGCCAAAGTGGGGCTGATACTCGAGGCATCAATCCCAGGCATCCAGACGAGCCGTAATTCTTCAATGAAAACTTGAGAAGAGTCTCTTTTAAAGGGAGTTATTCTTCAGGCTGCAATGCTGAAAATCACGTCTGGGGATTAGTGTTTGAGAAATTCAGTAAAATTTGGAGCTACGGGAAAAAAGGGTTAGTAAAACAGCAATGGGAAATACCAGTTTGGCACGATACCCATTGCTCAGCTCCAGTTCACAGCACTGGCCACAATACCATTATCCAGTGCATATTGTGAGTTGCAGGGAATGACCTCAGTCTACCCTTCATGCTGCCTGTGATCTGGTTTTCCTCTCTCGTTTGCCTGTTAAGACTAAGACTGACTCAGAGCCACATGTACTTCTAGGATGGCAAGAAACCTTGAGTGCAAAGTGGTACATTGGCATAAATACAATATAAAAGTAATAGTACATTGAAAGAATTGCCAAGCAGTTTTAACTTTACAAATGATTAATGTTAAAACACAATCTATTCCACTTCTGTCATTCAAAGAGTTCTTTTGACATGCCACAAAATTCGAAGTAAATGTTGGCGTAGTCAATGCAAGCTCGTGGTAACAGAAGCCACAAGGTATTTGCACAACGTGAATCAGTCAAGAGCTGGAGAGGAAACACAAGAGCGACTCCCAGCACAGCAAGGTGCCAGTTTTCTCCACTATTCTGAGATAGTCTCCCAGAAAACAAGGTATTAAGTCCAGAGGGAAATGTTCAAATTTTACTACTGCAATTAGCACTTGCACAGTGTGCTTAGCACCCTGTAGCTCAATTAAAAATAAATAGGTCAACTGGATTGAATGAAAAGGTACTAATTACGGTAATTTTTATTTTTAATTTTGCCCATAAGAACCAAATATTGAACTAGTATTTTTATTGAAGCTACCTGATTTATACAATGCTGGATTAATTAATTTTTAATCACTATTTGATCTTTTACAATACTGCTTTACTTTCCTCCCCCTGCTTGCAAAGAATGATTAGGCTGTGTCACTAATGAGAAACATTAATTTAATAGTTTTTAAATACATCATTAAACTAATTTCTTGAGCACATTAATATTTCTGATTTATTTTGGATTCAAATAAGATTTTTCTCCCCTTAAGCAGTGAGAACTTCACTCTGCATTCCCAACATGCTCTGTTGATGGTGTGGGGCAGAACTGTTCTTCTCCTTATTAAAACACAGCTCTCCTTGTCGAGGTGACTTTGGAGGATGAGGTGGGAGCACATCCACATCCTCTGCTGTACATGGACCACCCCCTGCTCTTCAGGGCAAGCCCATCCCTCCCAGCAGCCCAGCTGGGTCATGGCCCTGAACTAGGATGCCCACTCTGTGCCCAATGCCCACCTTGAGCCCAATGCCCACCCTGTGCCCAATGCCCACCCTGTGCCCAATGCCCACCTTGTGCCCAATTCCCGATGCCCACCCTGTGCCCGATGCCCACCCTGTGCCCGATGCCCACCTTGAGCCTGATGCCCCCCTTGAGCCCGATGACCACTCTGTGCCCGATGCCCACCCTGTGCCCGATGCCCACTCTGTGCCC
>VWZG01007356.1:108242-120295 GCA_013396735.1 Grallaria varia
ATGCCCACCCTGTGCCCAATGCCCACCCTGTGCCCACCTTGAGCCCGATGCCCACCCTGTGCCCGATGCCCACCCTTGTGCCCGATGCCCAGCTTGTCCCCCAGCCCAGAGCATTGAATGCCATGACCTGTCCTGCCTTGGGCACCTCCAGGGCTGGGCACTCCAAACCTCCCTGGGCAGCCCTTCCAGTGCCCGACTGCCCTTTCCATGGGGAAATTCCTCCTGATGCCCAACCTGCCCCTGCCCTGGCACAGCCTGAGGCCTTTTCCTCTTGTCCTGTTCCTTGTTCCCTGGGATCAGAGCCCAGTTTCCACCTGGCTCCACCTTCCAGTCAGCTATAAAGGATTTCACTTCAACCCCAGGTTTGGTTCTGCTGTTCCTCTGAGTTCATGCTGTTATTGTCACTTCAGTGGTTCTGCACAGCCACATGAACCTTTATTAACCTTTCTCTGTATAAACCAGGGCTGTGACACATTTGCACCTCAGGGCCACACCACCTGTGGGAAAAGCACTTCTAATGCCAATTTATTTAACTATTAAGTAGCAACATGCTGTTCAATTACACCAGCACTGCCCAAACAGCAGTTTTCTAGTACAGACAAAACTTTTACTGTCATTTCCAGCTCACTGAAAACCCTTTTCATAGAATCATAGAATCATAGAATTGATTGGGTTGGAAAAGACCTGAGAGATCACCAAGTCCAACCCTTGGTCCAACTCCAGTCAGTTTACCAGATCATGGCACTCAGTGCCACGTCCAATCTCAGTTTAAAAACCTCCAGGGACGGTGAATCCACCCCCTCTCTGGGCAGGCCATTCCAATGCCTGAGCACTCTCTCTGGAAAGAATTTTTTTTTTTAATATCCAGCTTAAATTTCATTGCCTCCTTTTCTCATGGCCTTTTCTAAAGTGACCTCTGGCAGAGGAACCATCACCCCCATATCTGGATTACACCCACCCCCCAAGAGAGCAATGACATTTTGCCATTAGCCAACACAGGGATTTAACTCCTCCAAGGGAAGAGAGGCACGTGGTTATCTATAAAAATTCTAATTCTATTCATACTGACATTTACTGTGGAATTCCAGCAATCGAGAAAACCTCTCATCTTCCAGCCTTGCTCCCAGGCAAATGTCCTAGAAATCGTGGTAGAAGCTTTGAAGCCCTGCAAGGAATCTGTAAAACCAACTGACTCCTACATGATAACCCTGAAGTGTTTTTATTAATGCAAATTAAATACTTAACAAGCTGCAGTGGTACAGTTTGAAAGGCAAAGTGACAGCTAAAGGTTAGTCCCTGTAACATATTGGATGCAACAGGGCAGGTATTTGTTGGCTTTTCAGTTTTAACTGAAATAAAGCCACTTTCATTACAGGACACCCATTCGAAGGGGAATTGGGCATTTCTACTTAAATGAGACTTTGGGGAGTTTTAGAATTTAATCCTTCAGCCAATAGTGGCAGACAGCAGCAGGTTTTTTTAGCCCCCAGAAATGAAGACGTTTCAGTCACCACCTGCCTCTTGGCAGCAATTGGCAATGGATTATGTGGGGGTTTGATATCTAATTGTTTTGTATTTCAAAATGAGCTGTTGCCATGGCAATCCCTACATGCCAGATAGATTATTTAGGGAAGTGTCTCCTGAAAGGAAAAGCTGACCCAGACACCCACTGACAGCTCCAATGAGAGACCATGAGCCAACCTGCCCTTCCAAATGTCTGCACACTTGAGTCATCAAAAAACGTGCAATTTGAAAGGAGGGAGGTCAAGAAACAGTCCAGAACCATGAGCCACTTTTTGATTATCTGTTTTACAATAAAATTCTGCCAAAATAGAATTATTCCTTGCATCATTTTCTAGAAGGGAAGTTATGTGCAGAAAAATGCTTTTTGGGTTTGTGTGTGAATTTCTTTTTCGGTTGTTTGTTTAAATTAAGGACCTGACATACACAGTTAACACAAAATTCCTTATCAACCATGACATTTTAATCCTCAGGAGGATTCAAGTTCCCCTATCAGTTTGTTAGCAGCAGCCTAGAAATACCCAGTTTTCTGAGCCAGAGGTTTCCTCCACAATCAGCATTTGAAATCACCCAGAACTAGTTTTTATGCTTTATATAATCATTTATCTGGTGACTACAGTGACATTAAGAAATTGAGTAATTTACTTTAGGCAACTATAAATAAATAAATAGATAGCACCTTGAAAGCACAGAATCTGGGAATGGTTTGGCTTGGAAGGGACCTCAAAACCCATCCAGTGCCACCCTCTGCCATGAGCAGGGTCATCTCCCACTGTCCCAGGTTCCTCCAAGCCCTGTCCAACCTGGCCTTGGACATTCCCAGGGATCCAGGGGCAGCCCCAGCTGCTCTGCCCACCCTGTGCCAGGGCCTGCCCATCCTCGCAGGGAACAACAGTTCTTCCCAATATCCAACCCTGTCCTCTGGCAGTGGGAAGTTCTGCCCTCCTGGGATTCAGTGGATGGGGAGCATTTGGAACCCGGGTGTTGGTGCTGCAGCCCCAGTGCCCCACCAGCCTGTGGGTTGATGCCAACCCATTGCCCAGGAAAGGTTGGCAGAGTGAAAAAGCAAATCCCTGTCTGCAGGACGTGGCAGCTGGGTGGATATATAAGAATGCTTGCACACGTTTGTATGGATATTTCTATGCACAAATGCTCATTCTAAGTTAATTAAAAATGCCATTCAAAAATAGAGTTGAGAGACCTTACCCTGGGAGGTGGAACCAATTAGATCTGATATTAGTTGTTCTTCCAAATGAAGGGATAGAGCAATTCGTTGCAGAAAGTTTATGTAGCTCAGCACAAACTCACCCCATACTCAGCTTACCCTCATTACCACAAATTTCACACAGTGATTTTCATGTTAGAGATGGAACAGGAAATGTGCCATGACTTCCAGGATTCCAGGATTCACATAATACAGTGGTTTTCCTACATATTCTGTTGCCCAGAATGACGAAAAGTTTCCAGAATGGTGTGGAGACCCAACGTCAGATTTTTGCAAGATCACAACTAGCAATTTTTTAGACTAAACAGTTGCAAGGTTTGCAGAAAGGATAATGCCTTACCAGGTGGATTATTTGCAGGCCTTCACATATTTATTTACACATTTAGAAATGCATCTAACATTTACCTTGATATAAACAGATTAAATAAGGGAATGAATACTGTGATATTACTTGACTTTTCCCCCGAGTTCGTTCACCTTTAAATCTCTCCTATACTATTTCTACTAGTAGTAATTTGAATAATTTGTAGTTGAAGCCCTCTAGATTTCTTTGCCAAACTACAGCAGCATTCCTCTACAGCTCCCAACTCCCCCTGCACCCCATATATCAAACCACTCTTTCAACTCCTGCACTTCCAAACATTTAAAACACCTTAATGGCTTTTCTCACTGAACCATAAAAATTATTTATAAATTCATTTTAAGACATTCATACAACAAGAAACTCATAACATGTCATGAAATACAAATGATGTTTACTGGAGCATAAAGAATTCTTTGGGTCTATGTATAGGCAATGAAGGAAAAAGCCAACTGCTTCTCCAAGTGGACTCTTATTATAAGCAATCACTAAATGCAAGGTGAGAAGATAATGAATTATTTACTCCCAAGTACTTTTTAAAACAAACAACTTGAGAGGAAAAAGGCGGCCCTTTCAAGACTTAATTTGAATTAAGTACATTTAGTGCCGTTGCAAAGAATAATCTCATGATTTTATCCAGTATTTTTCCCAACAGAGGAGCTGTAGCATCTCCTTTGCTCCAAATACAATACCAACACCACGGTCTGTTAACCTGTGTTACCTCTGCAGCTCAGCAAAGGCAATCACCCCAACAGTGACATTTCTGGGGAAACACTTCATCAAAAGTCATACACTCTTGGGGCTCCCGAAGGAGAGGTTCATTTTTAAATAGCTAATGTGAAACATGGAGAGCTGGTAGTCATTTTGGAAACCTTCAGCTGCTGGAGGTGTAACGACACAAACTACGCGTTGAATCCGAGATGTCAAACTGGGTAAAAAGTAAACTGAAAAGACCTAAAATTAAAAAGTCAAGTCAAACTCTTTGGAACACAGCCAGCAATTTTTACCTGAGACTCTGGAGGTTAACATGCAGATGACTCAAACTGAAACTGTGGGTAAAGGAGAATGTTTCTTCAATTTCCTCAGGTTCCAGGCACTCCTCAAGACCAGGAGGATGGGCAGCTCTGCCTCATCCCAGATGCTCAGACTCTCACAACAAGCCCAGTTTTTAGCCAAGAACTCTTGGATGTGCTTTCATGGCCACCTGGTCACCTGTAGGGCATCACCTCAGCCCCTGCTGTCCTTTCAGCCCCTTTTGAGCTCTGTCTGTCAGGCACAGCCCCTGCAACCCACGTTCTCTTGCCCTTTACTCCTCGGCACGCACAGAGCGAGAGCTCATCGTTCTCACCTTCACGCCACTGAAGTACAAGTGCTTGGAGGGAGGGACCTGTGTTTTTAGCATTGATGGAGTGGGGCTCTCCTCTCTCTGGCAAATAGGTCATAACACCCCTTGTCTAGTTTATAGCAAAGTATTTCAAAGCGAAGCTTAATCTGCCAGAACCATAATGTAGATTTTTACTAAGATCCTTTGTGCAAGGGAAAGGCCATAAACCAGCTGCCTCGGAATTTAGATGGAAACTCTGATGATCTAAATCATCCAAGCCTGGTAGAGAAATGAAAAGCAACAACCAGACCGGGGATTGATCCCTGGAGAACTCACTTATGATTCGCTATGGAAGATGAAAAGCTGTCTGTGTAAACAAATTGTTTATGGTCTGTTAAGCAAAAGAAAAACCAATGGAGTGCAGCAGATGCAATTCCTGCTGAGGATTCAATCTGCCCCAAGTGCCCAGGTCTGACCCCGCAGCCCTTCTGCGTAAGAACAGTCCCCCTGCAGACCCCAGAAGGAGCAGGGACTGTGGTGTTTGCTGGCTGTGCCTCGTCCCTCTCAGGGAAAAGAGTCACAGCCTGGAGAAGGGCTTTGTGCAGCCGTTGTGATGAGCACAGAGATGCTGCAGCCACAGGCAAGCTCAGGGACCACAGCAGCAGCATCGCCCCATTCCTGCCTCCCGAGCATCCAGGAGACCTTGAGCAGCTCCATCCCTTTGGTTCCAGCCCTGACACACCTTGAGCAGCTACATCCCTAACAGACCTTGAGCAGCTCCATCCCTGACACACCTTGAGCAGCTCCGTCCCTTTGCTGCCAACTCTGATAGACCTTGAGCAGCTCCGTCCCTTTGCTGCCAACTCTGATAGACCTTGAGCAGCTCCGTCCCTTTGCTGCCAACTCTGATAGACCTTGAGCAGCTCCGTCCCTTTGCTGCCAACTCTGATAGACCTTGAGCAGCTCCGTCCCTTTGCTGCCAACTCTGATAGACCTTGAGCAGCTCCGTCCCTTTGCTGCCAACTCTGATAGACCTTGAGCAGCTCCGTCCCTTTGCTGCCAACTCTGATAGACCTTGAGCAGCTCCGTCCCTTTGCTGCCAACTCTGATAGACCTTGAGCAGCTCCGTCCCTTTGCTGCCAACTCTGATAGACCTTGAGCAGCTCCGTCCCTTTGCTGCCAACTCTGATAGACCTTGAGCAGCTCCGTCCCTTTGCTGCCAACTCTGATAGACCTTGAGCAGCTCCGTCCCTTTGCTGCCAACTCTGATAGACCTTGAGCAGCTCCGTCCCTTTGCTGCCAACTCTGATAGACCTTGAGCAGCTCCGTCCCTTTGCTGCCAACTCTGATAGACCTTGAGCAGCTCCGTCCCTTTGCTGCCAACTCTGATAGACCTTGAGCAGCTCCGTCCCTTTGCTGCCAACTCTGATAGACCTTGAGCAGCTCCGTCCCTTTGCTGCCAACTCTGATAGACCTTGAGCAGCTCCGTCCCTTTGCTGCCAACTCTGATAGACCTTGAGCAGCTCCGTCCCTTTGCTGCCAACTCTGATAGACCTTGAGCAGCTCCGTCCCTTTGCTGCCAACTCTGATAGACCTTGAGCAGCTCCGTCCCTTTGCTGCCAACTCTGATAGACCTTGAGCAGCTCCGTCCCTTTGCTGCCAACTCTGATAGACCTTGAGCAGCTCCGTCCCTTTGCTGCCAACTCTGATAGACCTTGAGCAGCTCCATCCCTGACACACCTTGAGCAGCTCCATCCCTTTGGTGCCAACTCTGACACACCTCGAGCAGTTCCATCCCTTTGGTTCCAGCCCTGACACACCTTGAGCAGCTCCATCCCTTTGGTGCCAACCCTGATGGACCTCCAGCAGCTCCATCCCTTTGGTGCCAACCCTGATGGACCTCCAGCAGCTCCATCCCTTTGGTGCCAACCCTGACAGACCTTGAGCAGCTTCGTCCTCACCCACCTCACCCGCTTCAGTTCTCAGGGAAGGACATGAGACACATCAAGCAAACACAGGTCCGGGATGATCTCACGGTGCATATTTGAGCGCTGCCAGAGATCCTTATGTTCTTTTTAATCAGCCCTGCCTAATTTGCACCAGGCTGCCCTTTGTAGTTTCCTTTCAGAGATCATTACCTTCAACCTTGGATCCCTCTGTTACTCTCAGGAGCTGGAGTTTCCAGGCTGGAGCAGCAGCTGCTCCACGCTGAGCGAAGGCAGTAGAACATCTGCCTGTGGTGCTCGTCCGGGCAGATGGGAGTTGAGAACCCCTGATGTGCTTTTCACACTCACCCGGCCACCCTTCCAGCATCCTTCAGAGCCTTCTTACACTCCCAACCACATTTGCACTTTGGTCTTAAAATTAATGAGCCTTTGGCGCTCCTTGTTCGCAGGTTGATGGTAATTGGCAACAGTGTTAGACACCAAGAAAGGCTAAAGGTCCTGCCTGGCATAGCTTTAGGGAAGGAACGTGTGATTGTGTAATGTAAATTAACAGGAAAAGGAAGGGAGATTTCAAGTGCATTCTCCCAGCCAACATGCAACTGAGTTTTAGGGTTTGTAAGCACCCTACGAGCAACTAATTAAACTGGTCTCTGCAGTCTCACTCCACAAGAAATACCACCTCTCCTAAATGAAGAGGTATAAGTAGGTGTTTGGCACGGGGAAATATTCAAACAAAAATCCAATCAAGTGTGAAAAATAGGACACTGGAAATAGAACCACATAACTGTTGTTATGTAGTAAATAACGGATAAAACCAGGCGGGCACTGTTTGAAGGTCTGGCCACTGAGCCAGGGCAAGTTTCCTCAACCCAGTTAATTGTCTTTAGAAAAAATGGCAAAGATTACAAAATCAGGAGCATTTTCCTCCTTGTCTGAGAAGCACACACGCATAAACCCACTGTCCTAATTACTTCTGAAAGGGATAATATTTATCTCATTACTAAATTAATGCCAGCAGCAGATAGGGAAGACACTCTGCCAAACCAGCTCTTAACAGTTCTCAAATGCATCTTTAAGGGTATTGTGTGAAGCATCCACGTCTCCAGAAGGCAAAACCCACTCACAATCACAGGACAAATCTGATCTTAATAAGCAGGAAATCACAGGAGCTTCCCACATCTGTTTTCCTCTGATTAGATTAGCAGTGGTGCCACGTCCCATGTCATGCTGCTGTACAGTGACCTTCGGCAACTGAGAAGAGCTGTTATTTCTTTTAAACACCAAGAAAGCTTTTTGGAAGATGCTTTTCTCGGAGAGGAGCACAAAAATGCACATTGTGGAATGATAGGTTGCTTTAGGAAGTGACAGAACTGGGGCTTTGGGGAACCCAGCTGCAAATACTTTCACAGGATTCAGTGGTCGGGACCCCACGAGTCACCAACAGTTCTTGGAAATATCTATTATAATTCTTTTTTGTGTTGGCATTTCCAGAATCCAGGGGCACATTTGAGCCACGTGTGTCACTGAATTAGGATAAACACTTCCCACTGACAGTAATCATTCACGTGTTTGCAGGGATGCAGCTGATCTGACTGACACTGCCAGGCAGAACTCCCTCTGCCAGGCTGATGCCCTGGGATGCCATCTGGAATACAGGCCAGGATGGCATCTGGAATACAGGCCAGGATGGCATCTGGAATACAAGCAACAAGGATTCAAGGGGCCAATATTTAAGTTGCCAGACAAACTTAAGTGATGAAAGATCAGGACTTTTATCCAGGAGATCTTCAGGAGCACAGCTGGCATTTAGTCCCTTCTGAGTTCCCTTTAAGTCAGACATTTAAATGCCAATTTTCTTCCAGCAGAACTTCTAGCTGCTCATTGTAATTGCGTTTCAGATCTTGGCTGATTTCTCCTACCACAGCCACTGAGAGACTTAGCAAGAATCTGGACTTTATCGCTCAACGCTATTTTATTTTGGGAGAAATTGCAGTCCTCAAAACTTTATTCTTAATTAATATTACAATGGACTCATGTCTTTCGGTTTAGCACATCAGAAAACCTCTTATCCAACAGTTTCTGAAAGCTGGGCAGATCCAGGTAAGGTTTTCCCTTGCTTTTCCTTTAAAAACACTCAAACTTTGCTGGGTAACAGGAGCCATAAACAACAAGAGCATTTTATTTCTCCTTCTGTTCCCAGCATAGAACACAGAGGCAAAAACCAAGCAAAGCTGCCTTCTCCAAGCAAAAGGGGGTTTGTTTGTTTGAAAACATTTCCACTGGAAATGGCAAAACATCCAGACTTCAAAGCAAACAAACTCTCCATGAAACAGGCAAAACAAATAGCCCTGACATCCTTCAGACACATCAAATCAACCTGGTAACTTTCCTGTTAATTTAGGTAACAAAAGTCCCAATTACGTTTCCTAGTCTTATCAAAACATCCCATTTAAACTGGCAAATCACCGCGGGAAGGATTTCATTAGGTTTGTCTTTTCCAAGGGAAAACTGCTGTCATAGAAAGTGCTCAGCTACAGCCTTTTCCCACAATCAAAAGTGTATATTAATGACAGATATTCTTTAAATGCTTACAGCTCAACAGGCTGCTTGCTTTTTGAGCAGGTCAGTGCTAATGCCATCTGTAATCTCATTTTCAAAGCACTCTTTTATCCTGGAGTTTCCTACCGAGGCTCACAAAGCACAGATTTGTCTCGTTGCTTCCTACAGGACGCAGTGATCAAACCCCATTTGTAGGGATATCTGCTCTCAGTAGCAGCAGAAGCTGCTTAATTCCTGTGGACCTCGGATGAGATCGGAGCCCAAGTCTCTCAATTAGGTAAATAACATCCACCAGCCCTCAAAGTTGCTCTGATCCCTAACAAACAGGTTTTTTTAAAACTCTTAATTTCGTGGGTTTAATTAACCGCAGAGGGAGAAAAGGAGAATGGGGGACACTCCAGAATCCAATAGGAACAATTCTGCAGTTGTTGGGGAATTTCTTGCAGAAAATGGCCATGTGAGTGACCCTGGAACTTTAGATGCAGTTCTGCTGCAGGGCCTCTAATACTGCAATGAGAAACTGCTTATAAGAAGCCTCTGTAGAGACCAACAGGGAGAAGAATGGAAACTTAGAGAAGCTGCAGCAGAAGATTGAAAAACAACAGGCACAGAGAGAGATCACGAGGACTTTATTGGACACCAATAGAGTTGTGTGTTATTGGCATTAACCAGTCCCAGGGTGGTTTGCAGTGTGTGTGCAGTATGTGAGCTCTCTGGGTTATTTAAGGGCTGTTTTCACAGGGGTGGTTTGCAGTGTGTGTGCAGTGTGTGAGCTCTCTGGGTTATTTAAGGGCTGTTTTCACAACAATAAACGGCATCACCTTGATCACATTGGTCAGTTGGTGGTGTCCATGAGTTGCCCTCGCAATATGCAGTTATGCAACTAAATTATCTTCAGGAACGCTGCTGTGAGACACGGACAGAGAAACTTCCAAGTTTGCAGCTATTCTGGAAGGTGGCTTGGGCAGTTAAATCAGGGCTTGGCCATTTTAAGCTGCCCCTGGAAGGCTTTGCCACTGGCTGCAAATAAGGCGAGCCCAGTTTAGGGCAAGATGCTGTTTAGTGACAATATATTTGAGTTCCACACCGGTCCTGTTGCTCTGGGTGATGATCCAGCAGCTCGGTTCTCACTAATGCAGTGAGAGAGCGTGTTCACCAGGGAGAACTCCACCAAAATCCTCACCCACAGCCAGGCTGGGGCTCCAGGAGATACCTGTGGGAATTCAACCCCTGCTCACTGTGGTCCCCAGCACAAGGCTCAGCTCAGAGAAAGATGCTGGGAAAGAAGAATTTACCAACAAAATTCATTGCAAATAGCAACTGATCTTTACAGGAGCCTTAACCAAAGGGCATGGAGTTGCAGAGCAAGGAAGAGCTATTCCAGACTCCTATGCCCAGGCAGGACTCCTTTGCCTATTAAACTCATTTTAATCCACTCTGGAACAAAAGAGGTGCAGAAGGAGCCTGTTCCAAATGTTTTTCACAGCCCTTTTGAACAGGAATCTTTGACAGAGTTTTAAAATACATCAATCCTTTATGTGTTTGTCTATGCTGATGAGCATTACTTTCTGCTTCAGAAATATCTATTTCTGCACTTGGGTTATTTTATTTCCCTACTGTTAAAATGAAAGATTGGCTGAACCGTCTCAGCAGTGCCTGTCAAGCACTTCCGTTCTCCAGCAAATCCTGACGCTCTGATTCTCATCATTAAGTCACTGACAATGTAAAGACAGGCTTCTTCAAATAAACCATCATCAACAAAGATAAAGGCACAGAAATGATACAGAAATTGGCCTGCAACATCATTGCAGTATAAATAGAACTTTCTGAAGAGGAAATACATCCCCAGTCACTACCCAGAGCTCCACAGACAACAACAATGACCTGCATTTTAAAAGCCCTCTTGTGCCAGATGTTGTGCAAGGATTCAAAAGGTTTACAAACTCCATAGACCATGTGAAAAGACTCTGAATTCCGCTCAGAGCCATCAGCCCCACAGGAAATTAGGGAACAATATAGTTATCAACCACTCCCCCCCCCACCCCAGAAATGCAAATCCAGCTGAAGGTCAATCCAGGAGTCCACCTAACCCAGTTCATCTGGTGCCGGACACTTCAAGAACAGCGTCATCAAGGCCACAGTGCTTCATCACCAGCTCCAAACAGCTGGAGAATTGCATTTTGGCAGAGCTAAAAACGGCATTTGGAGCACTGGAATATGTCCTCCAGGAAATCCCTTAACATTTCTTGCAATTAATCTGTATTTCGAGTTGTTGCAGCATCAATTGCGAAGGCGCCGCTGTTTAATCCCTCGTTTCCTTAAGCATTCCTTCCACTTTCGTTTGGAAGCCCATTGCTTTCTGGTGCTCCTTATACCATGAAAAGTGACATCCCACAATAATCAGTCCTTTGTTTTCTTCTCCTTATCCATCTTGATTTTTAATTTCTGCCATTTAAGCTGAACTCAAAGCCAGGTCTCCACTCAAGCCCTTTATGCCACATTTGCTTTCTTAGCAGTCTGGGCTCAGGAACACCACGCAGAGCATGGCAGGAGTGGTCCTACAGCTCCAGGGACACATTATTTGCACCTCTCCATGTCCTGGACACAGAGTTTTACCCTTGTCCAAACCAAGAGTCAACTCACATCCTGAACTGAGCATTTGGGAGTCAACTGGGAGATTGCAATTAATGCAAGTAATCGAAGTGCGAAAAGATTAACAATAGTTGATGCAGTTTTTATTCTCCAGTGACTCCCTGCAGTTAATTCCATTCCCACCTCCAAAGACACAGAGCCCAGGCCCAACAGCAGCTTAATTGCTGCTGCATCCCTTTCTAGTCTTTGCTGCCTGGATATTGGAACCAGAAAGGCTCAGGAAGAGGAGCACAGCATCGGGCAGATGGTTGAGGTCCTTCCTTCGTTTGCTTTTCAAATCAACTAGACGTGTCCAAATGAGACCCTTGATAACTGGACATCAGCTCTCCTTTTCCCACCCAACCCCTCATGGTCACACTCTGGAAGAATGTGGGATTTTACCTTCCTGGGGAGGAGAATGCGAGTACTAAGTTCCCTTTTCCTCCTCTGTCAATAAATAAATATAGATATAGATATAGATTATAT
>VWZG01007356.1:120348-139147 GCA_013396735.1 Grallaria varia
AGATATAGATATAGATATAGATATAGATATAGATATAGATATAGATATAGATATAGATATAGATATATCTGTTCCACTCACGGTCTGAAGCTTTGAAGTTTTCTCTCCTTCCTCTCAGCTTTTTCACCATTTTTCTCCCTTTTGGGGGGTTTTTTGGGGGGTTGGCCTGTGCTGGTGCTGGGAAGTTCTGCCCGGTGCTGTTTTGCTTTGGTTTTACCCAGGGTCAAACTTGCACACTGCAGCAATGGCAACTGTGCAAAACAAGTGTGTGGTGGGCAAATAGGCACAGCTGAACAGCCAAAGCAGGCAGAGAGGATTTCAGACGTTTGGCAGGGTGCAGGGACAGTGTGACAGCGTGTGAAATGCATTATTCAACACGCTACAAAGCGTAACAAGTTAAAGTGACAATTTAGGCTGTACTGACCTCCCATCAGCAAAGGCATTACAACAGCACTGTATGTGCTTGCGAAACAGAAATGAGACAGTGGGAGAGAGACCTGACCTGGAACAGCAAAGAAAAACAACTTACTAGCCTCAGGGGTCCTGACCCCAAAGGAGGATTTAAGGAAATGCTTTGAGCCAGAACACTTGAGTGAACGAATCCACTGCATTTAGTTTGCAGACGTTGTTTTCCCATGAAAAAAATACGCAATCACATTTCTAATATCCCCAGAGCTTCGTATAGAAGTGGGTTCCCAAAACACATCATCTACCATTTCCCTTGTATTCTTCATGATGCAGAGAACCCAAGGGGGTTTTCTGCACTTCTGTCTACTCAGGGGCATTGTTCCCAAGTTCCTTTTTCCAAGAGCAGCTTAAAAAACTGCAGATTAACAGAGCTGGGTTGTCTCCCCACCTTTGCCACTGGCCAGAGGCTGACCTGGCAGGGAGCAGGTCCACCTCCTGGCCCCTCAGTGTCTCCATTTGTCAATTAAGATCATGCTGATACTCAACAGCAGAACTCCTGGAAATAAGTCAAAATGAAATGTATACGAGGGTGGGCAGGCCGTATATGAGGGTGGGCAGAGGAGCTGGGGCTGCCCCTGGATCCCTGGAAGTGTCCAAGGTTGGACAGGGCTTGGAGCCACCTGGGCCAGTGGAAGGTGTCCCTGCCCATGGCAGGGGTGACACTGGGTGGCCTTTAGGGTCCCTTCCAGCCTTAACCATTCTGGAATGTTCTGCTAGAGGAGACATCACACTCACAATTATTGCTGTAATTAAGCGCAAGACCTTTTTAATTTCCCCTTCAAAAAATTACTCTGCGTTCACAAAATGTTTTGGAAAACTTAAATTTAAGTTTCCAGGCTTAAGCTGATAAACAAGAAATGTCATTTTCCTGACCCAGGCACATGAGAATAAAGGTGGGGAGAGCTCAGGTAACCCGCCCTTGGTTGCTGCCCACACCCCACAGCCCACGAGCAGCAGCAAAGGGCCACTCCTTGTGTTTATTCACTAAAATGGATGTTACGTGACATTAAAAGTATGTGGGGTATGCAGGTCCAATAAAAAAATTAATTTACCATTCGCCAAGGTTCTCATTTAGTTAAATCAGCTGCGTTTCAGCTACATTATCTGTATGTTTCTAACGTGCTTATCCCATATATTTTTGCAAAGCTGGCTCAAACCGAGCTTTTTTAAAATTATTATTAATATATTTTACGTAATGTCTACGTATTGCTGGAAGAAGAGCCTGGTGTGACAATGACATTGCCACATTGCCATCTCCAGGCAAGACACAGAACTGCACACACCCCTCTCCCAAGCGTGCACGCAGAGATGGATCCTTTTAGGATTCCAATTTAAAAACCTCTCGCCTTTTGGGATACTCTCATTTTGCAGGGAATGCATGAAAAGGTGTCTTTTACTTCTGGAATGTTTCCACAGCCGTAGTCGTGCTGAGGCAGACGAGTCCAGAGCTGCAGTTCAATGTTGACTTTCTGGACGAATTTGCACCCTCCAAAAATTACCATTTAATCCTAAGACGAGGTTTTAAACCCACGCAAGAACAATAATAGTCTCTATTGGCCCTGACAAACCCCGAGGCATCCAGTCAATGGAGCCACTGCCAAGGGCTCGGAGTGACAAGGACAAAAAATCAGTCCCTTCGTATGGACAACTTTGATTTTAACATTTCCTGTCGCATTAAAGGCTCAGGGCACATCTTTGAGGAACGCTACCAAAAACATGCCCTGCTTTACATTTTGGCCACAAAGGGACAGCTGACACTGCACGAGGGTTTCTCAACCTCGCACGGGCTCGGACACACAATACCTGTTTGCAACATAATTAAACCGGTCCAACTAATTACCGTGCCCTCCACGAATCATGATGAGAAATGACACCTGTAAAACTTCTTGGAAGCGTTGTTCACTCAGCATCCTCCCTGCATGAAAATGGAAGGAGCAAAAGCAGTTGTTAAACCTCTTCCATAGGAACACAGATTAACACTGTATTTCCAGCAATTTTTTTTCAGGAATTATTTTGGCTCCTGTCGGAATAAGGGCCAGGGTTGAAAAGGTACTTCCATCTATAATAGAGCCCAGTTGAGATGAACAGACAAGCTGATCCTCACTGGAAGCAACAGGAGATTCCCATTGAAAATAAAAGGAGCATGAAAATAAAAGGAGCAAAACCAGTTGTTAAACCTCTTCCATGGGAACACAGATTAACACTGTATTTCCAGCAATTTTTTTTCAGGAATTATTTTGGCTCCTGTCGGAATAAGGGCCAGGGTTGAAAAGGTACTTCCATCTATAATAGAGCCCAGTTGAGATGAACAGACAAGCTGATCCTCACTGGAAGCAACAGGAGATTCCCATGGAAAATAAAAGGAGCATGAAAATGAAAGGAGTAAAACCAGTCGTTGAACCTCTTCCATAGGCACACAGATTAACACTGTATTTCCAGCAATTTTTTTTCAGGAATTATTTTGGCTCCTGTCGGAATAAGGGCCAGGGTTGAAAAGGTACTTCCATCTATAATAGAGCCCAGTTGAGATGAACAGACAAGCTGATCCTCACTGGAAGCAACAGGAGATTCCCATTCCACCTCAAATTCCCTCCAAAGTTTGGGAACTCAGCACCAACTGCTACTTGGAGCAGTTCTCAGGTTCGGCTTCAGGAACTCAAATATGGCCTTGAAGAAAAAATTATCCTGGTAGAGAGATGTCCTTCTCTGAGAGAAAAATCTGAGTTCAGGGGCTGAGGAAGGAATTCAGGCCTGCTACATGCTAATGCACCCAGATAAACAGGCACTCACTCTAAAAAAGCAAATACCTGATATTTTTCAACAGAATAAAGGCAAGGAAGAAAAAATCTTGCCTCTGGAGCAGGCACAGATTTACTCTTGACTGCTTCACCTCTTATCTAAACTGGGAAGTGGCAGTTCAGTCAAATGGAGTGAAACCAGAGCATGGGCTGTCCCTTCCCTGCACGTCCCTTGTCACGGGTGATGTGCAGGTACCATCCAAGGCTTCAAGACCTGCAGGAGAACCCCCTGTTTGTCAGATCTTAAGTTTCTTTTTTGGGTTACATGTTGTCTCCAAGGTAGAGAGTTTCATCCTGACGTACATCATCTGACTGCAGATCTCTTAAGACACGTGTGAAAAATGAGTTTGGTCCCAGTGCCCAGAGAAAGTGAAGCTGGAAAGAAAATCAATACATTGCCAGGGTGGGGAAGGTTGGACTTTAAGAGCTGAAAAGCTTCATTGCCCCCAAAAAGGAATTAAACCCGTGGTCTCTGACTATGCTTGGCTTCTTCTCAAGCGCTTCGGGTGGGTAGAGGTGAAATAATAAAAGGCAGTATTGGGAGAGACCTCTGTTTGCCCCCAGAGAAAGCCACGTAGGTTATCCTGCAGTGTCAGCAACACCTGCACATGGAGCTGCAGAGCAGCCCGACCTCGCCTCTCCCCACAGCAAAGACAGCCTAGAATATACTTCTTTTCATGAGAACAAGCTCCTCGAATCCACAGGCCTTCCCTCAGCAGTGCTGCCCTGCCTCTGTGCCCCTGCAGGAGGGACAAGGAGCTGGGCCACGATGTCCCTCCTCGCAGTGACCAACCCGTTCCTCAGCAAGGCTGATGGCCTTGGCCTCAGTCCTGTGGTAGTGATATTTAGACATCAATGGCAACCCCACCACAGTGAGTTCAATCCCAAACAGTGAACATTAATCACAGCCTGATGGAAAATATTACTATCCTAAACATCCACTGGTGTGATTACGTGACCAATGTGTCTGTCCTTGAACAGGCAGCAGGCACCAGTATTGAGGCCATGCTGCTGAGAAGGCAGCTGCGCTGGGCAGGGCACGTCTCCAGGATGGAGGATCACCACCTCCCTGAGATCGTGCTCTGTGGTGAACTTGCCACTGGCTGCCACAAGAGAGGAGCCCCAAAGAGGAGATACAAGGACTCTCTGAAACAATACCCCAGCCTTGGCCATATTGACTACCATCAATGGTCCACTCTGGCCTCCAGTTGGGAGGCATGGAGACACACCATGGGAACTATCATCAATGGTCTACCATCAATGGTCCACTCTGGCCTCCAGTTGGGAGCCATGGAGACACACCATGGGAACTATCATCAATGGTCTACCATCAATGGTCCACTCTGGCCTCCAGTTGGGAGCCATGGAGACACACCATGGGAACTATCATCAATGGTCTACCATCAATGGTCCACTCTGGCCTCCAGTCAGGAGCCATGGAGACACACCATCCATAACGCTGCTGATTCCTTTGAGAACACACGCAGAATCAGTCTGGAGGAGAAAAGACAACGCAGAAAGAGCCGTGCCTCGCCAACACCCCCTATGGAGACTCTCTGCTGTGCTTTTGCAGCTGGACTTGCCTCTTTAGCCATCAGTGCTCACAGCAAGCGTGGGGAGAGCCCTTCCCAAATCTTCATTTGCGAAGCCCAGCCATGATGATGATGATTGAAAATATTACCATTTGCACACTGAATACTGGGCAGGAAAGGTTCAGTGCTCTTTTATACCGATGAGAACTTGGGCAGCAGCTTCTTGTCTTGTCATCAAACCTCACCCACCACAGCGACAAGGAAAACGTGAATAATTCTCAGGAAGGTTTTGTTTTTAGCCTGCACTTAAAGTGAACAATAAATCATTGAAATTCTATTGGAGGAGCAAAAGGAAATATCAGTCAAATCTCGCTTGACGTGCTCTTCACCTGCTTAATGTCAAATCAAAGCATTCTGCTTTGTTCTTCAAATTATGCAACCTGAGGACAAATTACCACAGCAAAGTCAGGCTCTGCATATTAAAAGCCAGGTCAAACAATGTTGTTTTTTATGAAAAGATTACGGCTCTACAGATGTCGGAAAGAGATGGAGAACTTCAGAGCTGGGATTGCCATTTGGAGAGCAAAATTTAGAAAATTAGGGTGGTGTTTTCAAATCAATCACCAATTCCTTACACCTACTCTGCAGGGTTATCTGGAACCCTTTACTAATTATGACAACATAATTTTATTTAAACTAACAGAAAAGCCCACCCATTCCTTTCTCTGTAACTTTTTATCCAATATTAGTGCCCTGTTGGGGGGTTGTAGCCTCAGACCCTGAAGGTCTCTCTTCCATCTATCACATGTAAAATCTATGACGCTGCATTGCAGGAGGGTAAATCAGATGGAGGGTAAAACAGGTGGGTAAATATTCCTGAGGTTGCCATCAGTCCATATTTCCAATTGCCTTGGGAACAGGGGAAGAACTCCTCAGAAATGCAAATTACTACGTGTGAGTTGGAAGGGAGATTTCAACACTCACAGATACCGTGGGTTTTTTCCCCCCTAGCAGAAATTCTCAGTAACTTCATCCAGCAGGGTTCTCTGACTGTTAAAAGGCAGACTTCTGTCCCTGCCTGTTACCCACAGACATTGGTTGAAGTTATCCACAGGTTGTTAAGTATTAATCTGCTCGTTAATCAGATTTGCTACTCCCCTCCTCTGATGCTTTCAAAGGAGCCTTAGACCTGCCTTGTTCTCCCTGCTTGAACAGTTATTTTACTATTACCTGAAAAAAAATCAGCTGCTTAAAAAGACCAAATAAACCCCAAATCCTCACAAACAAAATAGAAAAAAAGCTCAAAGGAGTATGGAGATCTACAGATTCATATCAATAATGTGGCCACAGCAAGGGAGTTCCTTTTTTCTACAGCTCCCACTGACAAAACCAGATACAGTCACAGAGATGTCTCAGCTAATTGGCATCTGAGCCAGCAGCCCAAGTGTTGGGGTCGCATTAAAAGAAGTATAAATATGTTGGAGGCAAGGCAATCACAAACGAGCTGACACACGAGAAAACTAATAAAGAACACGAGTAGAACAAGTAATTACATATATGATGGTTTGAAACAGTTCAGAAGTTCCTTCTGGGTCCTGAAGTTTTTCATAGGATCACGGAATGGTTTGGGTTGGAAGGGACCTCAAAGCCCACCCAGTGCCACCCCCTGCCATGGGCAGGGTCACCTCCCACCAGCCCAGGTTGCTCCAAGCCCCATCCAAGCCAATTTTGGGCACTTCATGCTCTGGCACAGCTGCCCTGGGAAGGGGTGGAGTTGCCATCCCTGGAAGGGTTTAACAAACATGTGGATGTGGCACTTGAGGACACGGGGTGGTGGCAGCCTTTTGAGGTGCCCAGTTACTGGTTGCATCCAAAGGTCCAGTGTTGGGGAATTTCTTGCAGAAAATGGACATATGAACAACCCTAGAACTTCAGATGCAGTTCTGCTGCCAGGCCTTTAAGACTGCAGTGAAAAGCTACCTTTAAGAAGCCTCCGTGGAGACCAACAGGGAAGAATGGAAACTTAGAGAAGCTGCAGCAGAAGATTGAAAAACAACGGGCACAGAGAGAGAGATCACGAGGACTTTATTGGACACCAATAGAGTTGTGTGTTATTGGCATTGACCAGTCCCAGGGTGGTTTGCAGTGTGTGTGCAGTGTGTGAGCTATCTGGGTTATTTAAGGGCTGTTTTCACAACAATAAACAGCATTACCTTGATCACATTGGTCAGTTGGTGGTGTCCATGAGTATCCCACGCAATAGTCCAGATGAAAGGATTCCCTGGGTTTGTGCTGCCTTCAGGCCAGTTGGAGACCTGCTCCCTCAACGCTGCCCATGCCAATAGTGACCATGACAGTGGGTGAGCTCTGTTAGCTCAGAGGAGGAACAAGCAGGGTCTGGAGAAGCCCTTTGTCCCCTGGCAGAGAAACTCAAGACCTTTACAAAGAGTGGTAGTAAAGTCAGGAAACTGCTCAATTACCGTGTCTGCTGGTGCTGAAAACAGATCCACATCCCAGAGGCCCAAAGAACAACAGCAGTGGCACACAAATGAAGACATTCATTGCAGTACACAATGAAATTCAGATGAGGGTTGGATATTATTACCACAACAAAACCAAATGAGGAGCTCCCTGCAAGCAGCACAGTGGCAGTGAGACCCAAAGTGACTTCATCTTCTGTTGGCAGCTCTCCCATGGTGACTGCACCAAAGCAGGGGCTCCTCAGAGGGCATCATCCCAGTGACAAGCATTTTCAAGGCACAAGGGCCACCTCCCTCCCAGCTATGCTGGCAACTCCTTGGATGACCTTGGCAAGGGGGAATCTGCCTCTTTATCCAGCAATGGTCGTGTTGCATCACTTTATTTCAAAGTCAGGCCTCCTCCTCCTCCTCCCTGTATTTTTAAATTCAGCCTCAGGTTTTAAGCTTTCCCCAGTTTAATCCTTATCTTCAGAAACGTTCTACAAAATATTGGCATTACTTCTCAGCTAAATTTCTCAGGAAACCATACAAGAGGAGAGTGATACCAAACAACGGGAGGCAGAAGAACAACAGACAGGCTCTGGTGCCCAGATTAATAAATGAGGCAGCATCCCTGCAGATCAATGTGGATTAGTGGTAACTGATTAGTCCTTGTCAAACGTATCTCCAGGTATCAAAATGGAGAAACAAAGAAAAAAGTCAAAAGAAAAGCTTGTATAATAAATGAATGGCGGGGAGTAGGAAGAAAAGAACCATAAGTCTCTGGTCCATAAAATGGGAAAAGTCTTGGTAAAAGAGCTTTTATCGCATATCTGTTCCTCATATTGCATCCAAACAATCTCATAGAATGGAGGAAAAGACAGTGGGAGCCAAAGGTAAACCAGGGTAAGAATTTGGCATGGGCTATGGCTGCAAAAACAGGATTTAAGGAGCAAGGTATTTTTCCACTAAATACCCTCTTACAGAGCTGTTCCAGGAGGTCCACAAAGATCAGACCTCGAGTCATTCAACTTGGTTTGAACTCTGAGCCAGCCTGGACCAGTTTGCTTGCAAACAGAAAAGACACTCAGAGAGATTTATGCCCCAAAGCCCTGCAAGTTGCTCTTTATGCCCCAAACCCCTCCAAGTTGTTCTTTATGCCCCAAACCCCTGCAAGTTGATCTTTATCACCCAAATTCCTGCACGTTGTTCTTTGTGTCCCAAACCCCTGCAAGTTGTTCTTTATGCCCCAAACCCCACCAAGTTGCTCTTTACACCCCAAACCCCTGCAAATCGTTCTTTATGCCCCAAACCCCTGCAAGTTGTTCTTTATGCCTTAGAAACCCTAAGCTGTCCCCGGTGCCACCCACAGTTGGATTGCACCCTGGGGAAACTCCGTTTTGGAGAGGGATGCCCAGTGAAAACTGCCTTTGAAATCACATCTTTTTGGGGGTGGCCCGGGTCATAATTACTCTTCTGTAATTATCAACTGGCTATTCCTTCCAGTGCCCAGTTCCTTCCCAAGCTCCCTGGAATGTTGGATTGCTGCAGGAGCAAAACACCCTTAAGAGAGGATTTTCAGACCTCTTGGTATCTGAAAAGGAGTTTCTGATCCTGCCTTAGACTCAAGTTTACAGACCCTTCACCCCAAATTTGGAGCACACAAAAATCTTGGAAAGAAGTCCAACAAACGTTTCATTCTCAGGCATTTGCAGGAGTTTGGGTGTCAGGTTTTAGCAGCTGAAGGGAGAAGGACATGGAGATGGGTTGGATGGTTGACAAGGATTAGTCAGATGGTTTGTGGTTAGATTAATTATATTTCTAGCTCTGAGAGCAAGTTCTCAAAAAGCACAATGCCAAAAAGCTGCATTCTGCTGTAGCTGAGCCCAGAAATGGAATCGAATCAGACACCCTGTTTTTTCCATGAATGGCAGGTTCTATCCATTCCCAGATGGAGAAGGAAAAAGCTGCCTCCAAATGATCGTGGAAATGTCCTCCGTGGCCTGGGGAGAGGGAGGGAAGTGATATTAAGGTCATTTTGTAAGACCTTGAATATTTTTTAATTCAAAATATGTATCACATTTTAATCAAAATGGCTCTGTGTTATTTTTACCCAAGTAATTTGCATTCTGGCTATGTCATGGGGGCAGTTATGAGTCAGCTAAGCTCTCTAATATAATAACTATCAGAAAATTGTCTTGCATTATTCATGTTAATTATGCCGAACCAAACACTGCAGACAGGAAAATGTATTTTCCATTGCCATATTTTTCGTCTCGTAGAGATTTTAGGAATGGATTGGACCAAGTTTGTTTCTCAAGGTTAAACCTTCAGACAAAAAGGATGTCAGACATTCACATGCCTTGGCAAACAAGGAGTTCTGCCTCTGATTTTTGTTACCTTCCTATCTGCAGAGAATAGATTTTGTTTCTCTATAAATAGGTAAAATAAAAATAAAAGCCAGTGCCCTGAATGAGCAGCACACTCGTCATTTACGGGTGCCTGAGTCACTCAAGGAAAGGGCAATTTTCCTGGCTCGCCTCCACTCCAGTCAGCCTTGTATTTTGACTTCTCCTGTAAAATTTTAAAAAGCAGCTTGCTTTCTCCTGAGAATCCTTGTTAAAGACATGACCTGACATGTAAGGATGAATACACATGATTAAACTGACACAGGTACAGTTCCCTACCACGAGCTCTGTTCATGTCTGCAAAGACTCTTGTTTTATCTCTACAGGTAATAATCGTACCCAAAGTGCCATCCATTTTCTAGCTGGTATATTTCATTAATCACTGCAATTATCTAGCCAGACATGATCAGGAGGAACCCCAAGTATTCACCTTATTACATCCTTAATTATGTCTAGAAATAAAACTTGAATGTTTGCTGGGAAAGCTGCAAAGGAAGTGGCTTCGAGGGAGTTGATCTCCCTCATAAGCACCTTCTGGCCACTCATTGATTTGTCACTGCTTTATAATTTCCTTTTTTATTTTTTGTCTTGAACTTTGCCAAAGAACATCACAAATTTATACCTACATGCCTGTATCACAGGTTCACAGACTTCATGAGCCCAAATATCAGCCCAATTACCCCCAGCAACAATAAACCAATTATCTGGTCAACTAGAGATGTAGTAATTCTTCTTAGGGACTTTAATAACCTTTTTAGCAGCTAAATAAAAAAGGTCAGCCAATGCTAATTAAATACAGGCCTGCTTTGCTCAGCAAAGGCAGAAGATGAAGGAAGCCTATTAATGAGCTAAGAAAATCAGAATTAATGGGCTTAGTAACAGACCCTATCAATTATTTGGCAGTAATCATGTCAGGAGCATGCAGCAGTGACACGGGGTGAGGTTTCCCATGTTGTTGTCAGTATGATGTACGGAGTCCAGCAAGTGGGGTATTAAAATAATAATAANGGACAATTTCATCCGAGGGGCACATTTCACCTCCAGTTTAACTGGTAGGAGTTGTTTCTTACTCCACAGCACCATCCACAACAACTTCTGCTGCTGCTTCAAGCTCTAGTGACAGACACCATTCAGGAAGGTGTTTCCTTCAGCAAATTCCTATGAAAAATAACTTCCACAAGCCACTTCATAGGAATGTCAACCGAAATTCCCGAGACATCAAAAAAATGTCAGGAGGATTCTGACTGTGCCAAACGAACCAGCTCCTTAAAGCAGGAATTCCCAGGGCTTAGCCACTTCTTTAAGGCTCCTGCTGGTCCTTTAGGCAGGTGTCTGGCTTTGTATTCAGGATAAACTCAGCTCTGGGAGCGTCTGACCCGTAGCTGGGGCCGAGGGGAGAAGAGTTCAGGGTTCTGTTTGCCTGGCTGGGGACAACGTTGTGCCCCTGAGAAACTCCACTCACTGAGAATGGCCCTGGCACTGCCCAGGGAGCAGCAAAGCACCTGCTGAGCACAGCAAAGGGTTTCAATCACCAGCCCACATCCCCTCCACTACAATATTGTAACTCCCCGTGATATTTCTGATAATAGTTAGCCAATAAAAGAGTAAAATCTGAGTTTTCTTCTGTAGCTCTCCTCACCAGATTAATTAAAGCAACTTCCTCTATGAGTTTTAGGGTGTTTCATCCCTCTGCATCTGCCACGGGTTTCAAAGTTCTTAAGCTAGACCTTAACCCCACAGTTAAACTCTAGCTGGACCATGACCAGCTTGGGTTTAGATTCCCAGTTTGATGGGAAGTCAGTTCTTTAGCGGGCCCTTAACCTCCCACTCTCGAGTTTTCCAGAGTGTCCCAGTTATAGTGGCTGGGACCAGTTTATCACTGTGTGGGTGTAACTGGAAGTGTGTATTCCATACCCTCTCTGCCATTTATCATGAACTGTTAATGATGCATTGTTTGTAAGGGCTGCCCAGGACACACCTGACACCTCAGGCTATGAACTGGGTGCATGAGAAAACAGAGATAAGAGGGTTCCCTGTCTTCACACCAATGATTCAGGTGTGATAACTCCCCTCTGGGAATCATGAACACCTTCACACCCAACCTGAGGGGTCATGTCTGCTCATGGGCCATCAAGTAGACCAAAATATCCTGTGACTCACTGAGTGAATTGCCCATTGTGAAACCCCTCACCCTGGGGGAGGTACTGGGTGTTCCCATCTGAACCCAAGCAGAGATAAGCTTGGGGATTTGGGACCTGGGGCACTCACTCACTCACTCGTCAGACTGAGAGGAGGACCAGAACCTCAACAGGACTGCAACTACCACTCTCAACCAGACTGCGACCACCAACCTTCTGGAAGGAAAACAGGTTTTCCTTTTCTTTTTGCTTTGGCCTCAGGGGGCCCACGTGGTGCTCAGCACAGGGGCTGGTGAGCACCATCCTGTTTGTGCCCCAGGGGGCTGGGTTGTGCAACTGGGTTTTGAGGGCTGAAACCAATTTTCCTTTGTATCAGTGTATCTATTGTAATCTTTTGATTAAATTGTAGTTCTGACTTCTAAACTCTTTTGAGTTGGATTCATTTCTCCTGCCGGTTTACTTTTAAACCAGCACACAGAGGCATCTCACAGGGATTCATAAAGAAAAGCTCTTGCAGATTCTCTTCCTCCCATCCAAGATGGTCATTTGGCACCTTCTAATCTAAACCTGTTCATAAATCTGGAAGCTGCTTTGCAAGTATTCAAATAAGTGATAAAGAGGATTATCAGAGCTGCTGAAGAGCAGTGTAAAATAACAGATTTCAGAGGAAATGAGCTTTTTTCCTCCTGCAACAGAGGCTGAACTTCCACGCTCACTGGTAATGAGAGGCACGTGGAGCAGCACTGAGGTTGTCACCCTGGGACAGTGTCCCTCCCCAGGAGAGGGTCCTCTGGGACCTTTGGCACAGCCACTCAAGCAGAAACACTTCCCTACAACAGGATGGAATTCACTGTAAGTCTCCCCTGCTGGCCTGCAAACACATGGAAGTGGGATTTCTGTACCTGTCTTGATTACTTAAGGGAGGGGAGAAAAAAAATCTGAATTAAAACATTTTCTTGATTTTTCAGTGAGACCTACCCCTCTCCAAAACAAACAAATAAAAAAAAAATCCTGTCTACGTGGTGATGAATTTATTGCAGGAAACTATAAATCCATCTCTGGGTACTACTGGTAGTACAAACTGCAAAACCAAAACTTATAAATCAGTCTCAGCTCCCAAAGACTGAGTTCACTGCATCTATCTCCACTCATTGCTCCCTCTATAAATCTCTTTTGCTAAGCGCAACACCAGGCTTCCCAGGGTCATCATTTACTCTTACAAACTCCATTCTTCAGCTGATTTTAAGCACAAAATTATTCCAATTTAGGAAGTAATTTTTTAAAAAAGTTTGTAACAGTTTTTCAAATAAATACACCAAGGCTTGAAACAAATTTGACCTGGATATCCAGTCCCAGCATCTTATTTGTGTCTCTGTAAAACCTTAGACTTCCTTTCCCTCCTCTGTATTTGTATTTCCTTCTGTTATTTACCAAATGAAGTCACACTCCACCTAAACATTTTAAGATTTTTTTCTTTCAGATCATAAGCATGGTTTATACACCCCAACAAGGGATGAGGAAGCAGCACGGACCTTCCAGACACATCTCAAACTCACAGGTGAACAGGACCAATTTTTATTATAATTATTATTATGATTATTATTATCATTACTATTATAGCTCACATAGCTGCAAACTATTTAAAGGCCTCACTAAACTTCTCCAAAAAATTAAAGTGGTAAACCAGGAATTATTACAAGCCAGGGGAATAAATCCTAAGGGATTTCATTCAAACCACAGTTAATATTTACTCCACACCACAAACCTACAGAAGGGCTGATTTTGGGACCCAGATATTTCTGCACCACTGAGTGTTCAGATGTTCACTCCAACCCAAAGCTCCTTGTGGTGTGAACTATTTATTTAGGCCATAAACTCTGAGGCAAAAGCCATCCCGCATTTAAAAATCACTTTTCCAGCTGTGCTCAGATGTGGCAAACACATGGATTGTACCAGAATAAAAGGGCTTAACAGTCGAAACCAAACCTTCTGTTTCATCCTGAGTCTCATCACAGCCAACTTCTCACCACGCCTGCCTCGGGTCAATGGGGATTTGTGGAATAACTGCCCCACAACCCCAGAGGTTCCAGAGAGGGCCGTTTATTCAGCACTGGGTGCACAGGGGGGTCGCTCCTCTGAAAACGTGTACCCCTGTCTGCGCTCACAGGCTTGTTTATATGCAATTACAGTATACATATTCATTATTTTTCTATACATATGCATTATTTTATTAGAAAAAGGCAGGGTTATTCTAATCAGTTCCCGNTGACTTACTGTCTACAGAAACCACTGGGCCGATTAGGAGTGGCCTTGGCTCTCTCTCCCCCACCGTGTGTAGCCTATTTTCATGTCTAAATGATTTAAAACAACCACCAAACATACTTTTTAAGAGATAAATCCCCTTATCAATGGCAATGCAAAGTTTGCTTCCCAACGGCAGCAAATTGAAAGTGTGTGATTTTTCTATTTGGGCTGTAACTGTATAAAACTGTTGTATCCCTGCTGACAGTGACAGTGACACACTCAGCACTGCACTTCTGCATTGCATTGCTCTGGTCACTCAGAGACTCAGGGAATGCCTTGTGGTGGAAGGGACCTTAAAGCCACCCCCTGCCATGGGCAGGGACACCTTCCACGGGCAGGGACACCTTCCACTAGCCCAGGTTGCTCCAAGCCCCGTCCAAGCTATCCTTGGATACTTCCAAGGATCCAGGGGCATCCTGAAACTCCAGGCAAAGTCACTGCAGAGAGTCTCTATCCAAATGAAAACAAAAAAAAATTTAAAGGAGGCAGTTGCTTCTAAAATATTGCAATTTGGGAAGGCCAACAGGATTTTTGGGATGCGAGCTCTGTGGCAGGAGACAAGGATGGGATGTGACAATTCCTGCAGAGCCATCCAGCACGAGCAATGCTCCACAGCCTAAAAACATCAGGTCCCATCATGTTCCTCACACCATTGGGGATTTTAATTGCCTTTCATCCTGCTCAAGTGAATGACGGAAAGGACAGGTGGGTCAGTAGATTTTAACCCTCTATAAGCTTAGTCCAACTAATCAAATGTAAAATCCTCATCGTGTCTTTTGCAGCACAATGAGGGTGTCAAAGAACTACTTCACCAACACAGAGCCAAGAGGAAAACATACAATGGGACAGTTTTGTCCCAAACCCATTGAAATTATAGCACAGTCAGGCGTGCTCTGCTTCCCAAACCACAAACACTATCACGAATGTAACACATGAACCAAATAAATCACTCTAAAAAACTTGTTTGTGGAGCTTAACACAACTATCAGAAAATGCCACAGCATGAGAGAAGCAAAGGGAAAGGATAAAACAGTGGATATTGCTTTGGGAAAACAATATTCCCCACTAAGATCCAAAGGGAAGGAGAGACTTGGAGGTGGAACAAAGGCACAAACTGCATTAGACATTTTATTAAGTCATCAAGGACAACAGGGAACTGCATTAAATTAACAGCACTCTACCACAATTAGAAGGTGACAGACCCCTGCCTTAAAAGTCTGGAAAAGTTCTTTTGGCCAAGGAGAAAAATGATGCTTCCCTCATCCTGGCTCCATAGGAGAAAGGAAAGAGCTTTTTCCCCTTCAGTTCACTTCTTTCCTTCACAGGAAATTGAAGTATTTTGAATAACACGAATAGCTCACGAACTTTACCAAGCTGTAGGTGACTCCTGACATGCACTAAGGGGAAGGTTATACCCACTTTCAAATATCAAGCTTGGTTTTCTTTCCACTTGAAATACAAACATTGGTGTCCCTTTTACAACTTTCTATAACCCATCACTGTAAATGCTAGGGAACACTCAGCACTGAAGATTTCGCTGTCCACTCAATCAGATCTTGGACGGCTGTTAAATTAATTTTTGCAGTATTTTTATCTATAAAATAAGGACATGCTCATCTGTTTTATAACTACAGCAGGAAATACTTGCATTTCCCACCAAAACTAATAAAATAAACCCAGCTTTTTGAGTACTGATGCTGAGCCAAAGAAAGAATACCCTTGTTCCTGGGACCTCGGGCTGTGCTGGGACCCAAATTTGACAAATCTTCACTCAAGACTCCTTGAATTTCAATCCTTTTAAAAAAGATGGGTCTTACCTGCAGCACACCCTCACTGTGTGTAGGCAGTTGTGACACAACTTACTACAGCTGTGGAAAATCCAGTGCAATACCTGACACTGGCTGCCCAGTGGGTCACGCAGAATCTTGGGATCAGTGTCTCATTCTCTCGATGTTTGTTCCTAAAAGCTGCATAAACAACTCAATTTCTTCTCCCTGTTTCTCTCCTCCACACATGCTGAGAACTTCTCCAAAGTTACTCGTGCAATACAGTTGTGGAGGTTAATTCAGGACAGAAATCCCAGGAAGCAAATAGCACAGAAACTACCAACATATTCTCTTTTTTATTGTTTCTGACAATCAGTAGTAAAATGTGTTGCTGCTACCAAGGGAGCCAGTTCTAGCATTACTCTTTTTGCATTAGGGTCCAAAAGAATAAATCTGTTCAGAGCTCTTGCTGGCATTAGGGTAAAACACAAGTCTGGGTTTGTAAAGGAAATGTATTAAACAGATGAGACAGCAGTGGAATACGGATTTAAAGACTAGGAAAGCCACTGCAGGTTCCTTCTCTGTATACTATTAGAGAACAAACTGAAGGCAATCACCTGGAAAGAGCTGAGCTGCAAATAACTTCATCACCTAATATAAAAATGTACAATCTTAACACCAGAAATAATCTGCTGTGTTCTATTTACATTCTGGAGGTTTCTGCAAGAACAGGCAAAGGAACTAGCAAGAGTGTCCACAGTGTTGGATGGAAACTGTTCAACTCTTGTTTCTTACAGAAAAGTAGAGCTCATACTGAATATGAGAGAATTTTTCACTAACAAGCATGAAAACAAAGTAAAATCAGGACTTTGTCCTCCTGCACCCACTACCCCATCCCAGGGGGCTCAGCACTCACTGGCCCATCCTAGGGGGGGCTCAGCACCCCCTACCCCATCCTAGGGGGGGCTCAGCACCCCCTACCCCATCCTAGGGGGGGCTCAGCACCCCCTACCCCATCCTAGGGGGGGCTCAGCACCCCCTACCCCATCCTAGGGGGGGCTCAGCACCCCCTACCCCATCCTAGGGGGGGCTCAGCACCCCCTACCCCATCCTAGGGGGGGCTCAGCACCCCCTACCCCATCCTAGGGGGGGCTCAGCACCCCCTACCCCATCCTAGGGGGGGCTCAGCACCCCCTACCCCATCCTAGGGGGGGCTCAGCACCCCCTACCCCATCCTAGGGGGGGCTCAGCACCCCCTACCCCATCCTAGGGGGGGCTCAGCACCCCCTACCCCATCCTAGGGGGGGCTCAGCACCCCCTACCCCATCCTAGGGGGGGCTCAGCACCCCCTACCCCATCCTAGGGGGGGCTCAGCACCCCCTACCCCATCCTAGGGGGGGCTCAGCACCCCCTACCCCATCCTAGGGGGGGCTCAGCACCCCCTACCCCATCCTAGGGGGGGCTCAGCACCCCCTACCCCATCCTAGGGGGGGCTCAGCACCCCCTACCCCATCCTAGGGGGGGCTCAGCACCCCCTACCCCATCCTAGGGGGGGCTCAGCACCCCCTACCCCATCCTAGGGGGGGCTCAGCACCCCCTACCCCATCCTAGGGGGGGCTCAGCACCCCCTACCCCATCCTAGGGGGGGCTCAGCACCCACTGCCCCATTCCAGAGGGGGCTCAGCACACTCTACCCCATCCCAAGGGAGCTCAGCACCCACTACCCCACCGCAGAGGGTTAGGGTTAGAATTAGGGTTAGGCTTAGGGTTAGTGTGGAGAGAGTAAAAGACCCTAGATCCCGAGGGACACTGGGGCTGGAAAATGCATGCCCAGAGCATCATGGCAGGGCCCAAACATTGCTGCCCTTTCATTTCTTTAATCGGGGTTAGGCTTAGGGTTCAGGTTAGAATTAGGTTTAGTGTTAGGGTTAGAGTTAGTGTTGAGAGAGTAGAAGACCATAGGTCCTGAGGGACACTGGGGCTGGAAAATGCATGCCCAGAGCATCATGGCAGGGCCCCAACAGTGCTGCCCTTTCATCTTTTTAATCTAGGCCACCTGTGGGGATGGGACATCAGGGGAAATGGCAAAATGCAGTTAGGTACAGGGTTAGGGTAAAGGGTTAGGTTTAGGATCCTAATTATAGTGGCTGGGAGCCGTGTATCACTGTGTGGGTGTAACTGGAACTGTTTATTCTACACCCTCTCTGCCATTTATCATGAACCCCCACCCTGGGGAGACCCTACAATAACACACCAGTGGGACCCACCCTGGGGACACCCGGCCTTGCCCACAGGTGCCACCAACCTGGGCCAGGGGGCAGGAGGGGACCCTGGGGACGTGATGGCACCGGGGAGGGGACACAAGGGTGTCCCTGGAGGGGGCACAGGGGACAGGGGAACACCGCACTGTTGTCACCCGCGTGGGGACACCGTGGCAGGGGACACTGAGGGGGATGACACACAGTGACACGTGGGGGTCTCCAGGAGCCATGCCACCCCCACCCCCCAGCCACCCAGGTCCCTGCAGTGTCCCCAAGCAGCGACAGACACCAGAGCCTCACAGCACCTTTATTGACACCGGCAGGGGATGGCACCGGTCCCCTGGGGGGTGGCACCGTCCTGGGGGGACACCCGTGTCCCCCAGGGGGGTGGCAGCGTCAGCCGGTGCCCCGGCGCTTGCTGAGCTCGTCCTGCACGCGCTGGCACAGGGCCCTGCGCAGGGGGGGCTCCAGGGGGCTGCAGGCACACACCCGGCGGGTCACCTCCTCCGCGCTGTCCCCCTGCGGGGACACGGCACCCCTGGCACCCTGTCCCACAGAGCACTCTGCCCCACGGACCCCCACCCACAGCATCCCCTGCCCATGGCACTCACAGAGCACCCTGCCCCATGGACCCCCACCCATGGCACCCACAGAGCACCCTGCCC
>VWZG01007357.1:0-12614 GCA_013396735.1 Grallaria varia
CAAGATTCATAAATGCTTGTGGTTAGAAGGATCAATAAAAGTCAGACCATCCACAAAAAGTTACAAAGCTTTAATAGAAAATTACTTTTACACTTCAGTGTTAAAAGTCATCTTCCCAAATTAAGGTGCAAATGAGACCATAATGTCAATTCAACAGAACCAACTTTATCTTGTAGCATAAGTTATAGGGAAAAGAGTGAGCGGGAGAAAGAGAGAGAGGGAGAGAGATAGTGTAAGCAGAAGATATTCACCACTGAGCACTTGCTTAAGGTATATACTGCAAATGTTATTAACTCTTTCCTTACACCACCCCATGACTTAAATATTGATTGGTGCTCATTGCCTTAAATTGTTGTCTTCATCATGGTTGTGGTGCTCACGTAGTGAGCAGAGGGAGAAAGGAGGGACAAAGCAGAAGAGATAATGTGAGAGGTCATATATCAAACTGTTGCCATTTCAATCCTTAAGAAAATAAATCCAATTAACAACATCATTCCAATTTGCATTAACCATGAGCCCCACGCCGTGGGTCCTTGTGACTGGCGTATGACATCAACAAGGAGCTGAGGCTCCAACCTTCAAGCCAGTCATTTGGTTTCATGGATTGGAAAAAGTCTGCAGTTTGGTCAGTTATTTCTTTCTTTTAACTTGCACTTCCTCAGTAGAAGTAGAAGCATTATGAATAGTAATAAAACATTCAGCTTTGGTTAAATATAACATTTCATATACACCTTGTTCTTCAAGTCGTAACGTTTCTAATGCTAACCTTTTGTAAAGCCATTTTTGACACTTGTTGGACTTACAAGTTAAGTTCTCCAAAGGCATGCTTTGTTCAATTGCTTAATGTATGCACTCGACATGCAATGTTTCTTATTGCCCACTGGTGTTTTCTTATAACTATTGTGGTGGGTCTGGCTGAGCCAGAATTTATTTCCCCGTAGGAGCCCTCACAGTGCTCTGCATTGGTGTCGATAACACACCCATATTTTGGCTATCACTGAGCACAGCACTCACTGTTCAGTCAAGGACAAGATCCTGGGAGGGGACACAAATAGGCCAGCTGACCTGCACTGACCAAAGGGATATTCCATACCATATGACATCAACCCAGATATAAAAGCTGGGGCAAGAAGCAGGAAGGGGAGGCACTCATTGTCTCTGATGGCTGCCTGCTAACATCCGACACGCTAAGGTGCCCTGCTTCTCAGAGACGTGGCCCACCATTGCTGCACATGGGAAGCAGAGATTAATTGCTGCGTCTGCTTTGCGTGCGTGCACCCTGCTTTTGCTTTCTGTATCAATATACACTGCCTTATGGCAATGCACGATTTGTGCTGGGTTTTTTTTTGTTTCTACCCTTATCCTCTCCCCTGTCCAGCTGGGAAGGGGAGTGATAGTGCGGCTGGGTGGGCACCTGGCATTCAGCCAAGGTGAACCCACCACAACTATATAGGGTATAAGGATTATCTTAAACCCCAAATCCAGTCCATATGGTACAAGATAGCTCCTCATGTTTCAAAACCAGGTGTCATTACAGTCTATCAAATATATTTGAGCAGACAACAGGATCAGAATAGTCTTTAATGGCTAGTGAGTGGGAGGGATTCCACAGTACTGCCCCTGCTGGATATTGTCCCAGAGCGTCTTGATTTCCAGGAACTGGGCCCCATGCTGAGCCATGAGGTCAGATGGTCCCAGGTTAGGCCTGTGGGGTATGCACTTGATGGTAGTAACATCCCACAGAGCTTCATCAAAAGGCACCACTTTGGGATAGAAGCGTAGATACAGCAGGCTGTGGGCAGAGCTGCTCTGATATGCCTTTTTATTCTCTGGCATGGTTACTTGCTCCTGTGAGGTTAACATCCCAGAAGGGACAAACCCAGCACCTCTCTTCCACTAAATACCCAGGGATTTTGCCTCTGGAGTAGGGTGCTGAATTTTATTCTCTCGAATATTTAACCCCACACCTTCAAGGTGCTCAGTAATAAGGTTTTGAGTGTTTCCCACTTCATCTGTGTCTGGACCCCCAATCAGTACACCATCAATAAATTGGTAGGTCTTTACCCTCTCATCCACTGGAATTGTAGATGATTCTTGTGCTTGAGTGGGGGAGTACTGGTATTCCTCCAGTAGTGGGGTGAAAGTGTATTGCATCCCTTCCCATGTGAAAGCAAAATTATCCCAGTCACACTCTTGAAATGGAACCATAAATTTTATATCTGTCATGTCAGTGGTAGCTAAACTTGGATGAGCTTGTTCCTGTATTATGGCAATTAACTCAAAAATGTTTTGCACTGCTGCTCTTACAGGTGGGGTATTAACATTTAATTTCCTGTAATCCATTTTCTATAATCCATTTTCTGTTCCGCTTTTTTTGCTGGCCAAACAGGGGAGTTATAAGAGGGTGAGTGGGAAAGACTATCCCTTCTTTCCTTAAGTTTAATATCACAGGGGAAATTCTTTTTCTAGCTCCAAGATGTAAAGGATATAGTTTAATGTTACTTATCCTTGAAGGGGGTAAAACAGGAGCAGCTTGCAATCAGTGAAGGGATGTAAAGTCTGATTCAAAAGATCCACTGTATACCTTTATTATCAGTCTAGAATTTACCTTTGATTGTGTCAAATTCCCATAGATTGACTGGGAAGGAACCAATAACCATCAGGATATTAGTAGCAGAGGTCTCTCCTGGTAGCCAACATTTAACCATGGCAGCAAATTTCCAAAAGCATTGGCCACTATAAGTTCCTTTTTATCTGAAACTATTCCACATCATATTGCATCATCTATTTGTAATGCTGATATCTGTGCTCCAGGATCCACTGAAAAGGTGACTGGGGTCTCATGGGGACCTGTAGGAAAACTCATCATCATACTCCTGATGAGTTTTTGGTGAACCTCCTGATATATCTCCACTGACCGTTCTTCAGCTCACCTAGTGGGAGTGGCCCAAGGAGTTTTCTGATACTTTTTCATACAGAATATTTAATTTCCTGCTGGGTGAGGCTGAACTAATAGCATCTAAGGATTTTGCTGGGGTGGACTGTCTGGTTTTGGGAGGATCTTATCAATTTCCTACCAAGACCCTCAGGTTCTCATTTGATTGCCTGTCAATTAGTCTTTTGTGCATTCCCTTTTGTATATCTTCTATCCAGAGGTTATATTTCTAGCCTATGGCTTATACTGGTGTATTGAATTCAACTAGGAAGTTGTCTCTCTTCTTTTTTTTTCCTTTGGTGTACCGTGGGGCTCTGCCACTAGGACTGACAGATAGCAGCTTTTGTTTTGGGCTTAGATTGCACTGTATTAGGGCACCCAAATTGCCTGCCATAATTAATTAATTCCTGGGCAACTTCCCCCATGTCCAAATGTTTCCTCATGGTCTTCCCAATGAAGCGCTATTGAGGGCAGAACGAATATAATCAACAGTTGAGGTTTGATCTTGTAAATGAATTCCTAAATTCTTAGCAATTCTTGGAGGCAATGTATGAAAGTGGTAACTTGGTCCAGATCCTTGGGCATGGTCACTGAGGAGCTGTGTTTAGATTTCTATATGCATCCATGGATTAATTGAAGACAGGCAGCTTTTTGGACACTTTTGGTTAATTGGTCCATAAAGCCTACATCTTCCATTTCTAGAGACTCAGCCCACCTGGCCAAAAGGCAGCCTTCTGGGTAAAGGACCAGGGAGCTCTCCTGTCTCCTGCCGTCCTTCTGACTGCAGGGCCCCAATAACCCTCAGCTTTGATCTTAGCATAATCTTGTCTCTTCCTGTGATGGAGAGTCTCCAGACATACTGTGTCTCAGATTCCTTTTACATGCTGCTGTATTCTTTTTGTAACTTAGCCAATCCAATAGCTGTATAAGATATTTCTTTAGTGACCACAGATGGAAAAGCATCATCATCTCCTTAATACTGTTATTGTTTTAAGGCCACAATGTTTTTACATCCAATTGATCTAACTGCTTTTTGGCCTCTTTGAATTCCTTTTGAGGGTATAAAGGTTCATTATGGATGGCCTTAGAGTCCATTGCTTCTAGATACTACAGCTGTTCTGAGCCTTTCAGAGTGGCACCATTCTTACTGTAATTGATCTTGTAGTGTTTTATTGGATCCTGTAAAGAGTGTATATAACCTCTGCCTCTTCACTGGTTCTTTGTGATTTTCCTCTACAGCAGCAGTCAGTGCCACACCAAATATAGCACAGACAATGGCTTTACCTTTCTGTTTTCACATTATTCTTTTGTCCTGCAAACTAGTAATGTGATCATTTAATGCCTGTTCATTATCCCTATTAGTTTGTGCCTGCTCCAGTCCCAGAGGAGAGTGGTGACTATCAAACTTTTTCAGGAAAGAAAGTAAAACATTAGCCTTACACTTACATTAGCCTTACATTCGATAACGATTGTTCCTTCAGTCTCAGTCAGAGGGAGATAAGCTTGAGGACACCAGGCAATCTCCTCAGGTAGAGATGATGCCCACCAGGCACAAAGAAAAATAGTAAAAGTTTGTTCACTCTCCCTCAGAAGGAGAGAATGTCCATCAAGCAGGGAGAAAACCAGTAGAAGCTGGGGACTTTGGGTCAAAGAATGGTATCCTATCTGTGATGCCAACTATAATGTTACCATTTGATGTTAAAGGCTTCTGCCCAAATTAAGGTGCAAAGGAGACCAAACACTGGTTCGACAATACCAGCTCTATTTTGTAACATGTATTTTGAGAACTGTTGCACAGAGACAGCTGTGGGTGAGGGCTTGCATTGCAAACACTCCAACAATTACCTGTCCTATGCCAACAAGCTGTCCTCCCAGCAAGTGGCATTTGTGAGAGCCTCCACTTCCCTAATTTCCCTCTCTGCATCTTTTCCAATGTGGTAGAAACTTTATTTCTTGGACTCCAGCCTGTGCCCAAGTAAAACACCAGTAGGTTCAAGTTGTCAAGAGATATGTTCTGGACTGCCCCTGGCAGAGCCAGTTCATCGGCTGTGAGTGTGTGTGGTTGAGGGTCCAAGTGCTCTGCCCATGCCTTCCCCACAGGAGGCACCGAAAGACACTCTTTTCCAGTACACCAACTTTAGTCTGTGTTTTCTTCTAGGGCCAGGTCTATGCGGCTGTAGAGGTCGCAGAGTTCTTCATCCTCAGACCACTGCCTGCTGAGGGCAGGAGAAGTTGATGCCTTTGCCATCTCTTGTGCCTTGGTGGCAAGAGTCACGTGATGCTCCTCTCTCTAAGGAGCTCCAGCCAAGGCAGCAGCAACTGGCTGGGGGACAGGCAGCAGGGGCTGTGAAGGGCAGCTCCCTGGCTCTCTGACCCTGCTTCTGTCACCTGCTTACTGAAGGCAGGAGAAGTTGCTCCACCTCTTGTGCCTTGACAGTGAGAGGTGTGCAGTGTCCCTCTGCCTGTGGTGCTGTCTCCTGCTGCCTCTGGTTTGCCTGTGGGCTGGAGAATACGGAGAAAGAGGAGGAGGATAAGGCAGTCCTGGCCCCCCTGCCAATAGGTTTCTTTGGCATCCTCTTCTGCTGAGGCAGCCAGGGGAGGTGTGGGGGTGATGTCCAGATGTTAAGAGGATAAATTACTTGTTGATAGAACTACAAGGGTAATGTTTGGGACTTGTCCCCTAGCACCCCTTTCTGCACAAGACTGTGAAAAAAATCAAATAACTCTATATTATTTAGGTGGCCTCTGTGTGGATCAGACTCTTGCACAGTGGGTGAAAGAACCTGTTTTGGGACAATGGGGAAGACAGTGCTGGTGCCCTGCTGGGGACCTCCAGCAGAGAGCACCTGGAACTAGCATCAAACTTTGTTAAAGATGTGGGAGATTTGGATCCAAACCGTGACAGATAAAACCACAGAGCTAGAAAAGAAACAGAATTGAAACTTATAAGAACTTTGATCACAGTTTTAGTTCAAGCTCATGTCTAGCAGGCAAATTCTCTCCTAATTAGAAATAGTACAATCAGCAATTGTTGTAGTTTCGCTATTTAGTTCCTTTTAAAACTTTTTTTTCCTCTACGAAAAATCAAACAAGCTTGAGGGCATTGTTTTGCTGTTAAAGGCAAAAGACTGGCTATCCTCCAAGTGTCAGTCTTCATGCAGCAATTTATCAGCAGGCTGCCAGCTTTAGCATGGCAGCAGAAGATTACGAAAGAACACAAGAGAATCAAAGAGTAAAACAAGTGTAAAGCATGTGCAAATTTCTGTTCCCATCCCTATGTAGTTAGTAAATGAAGCAAAATATCACATCAATTGATATTTCAGCAACACAAATTTAATGTTTTGTAAAATGGAGAATTTTGAAAAACTATAAAATAGCAAAATATTTGCATGCTTGCATTTGAAAATTGTTAATATGACCATATAATATAAGTAAATAATCTCAAGAAAGAAAAGTGAGTTGGCAGTTGACTGAAGAACGAAATCTCCCTCCATTCTTTAGAAATTGAGCCTGAATGTATTACAGTTGCTGCACAGGAATATCTTGGTGCTTTAAACCACCTTTGCAGCAAGCGTGGGTAGAGCCCTTCCCAAATTTTTGCAAAGCCTAGCCATGATGATGATGATGAAACCACCCTTTATGCAGACATAAAGGTTTATATAATTTTTATACATTTATAAGGAACAAATACTTTTTTTCATATTTTGATTTAATTTTTCTGAGGTGAATGAGTTTGATCCTCACAAGAGAGAGAGACCCTTGTGAGCTACACTATTTTCAAATGTATCAAGGGAAAGTTTGTGGAGTACCTCCTTCTGTGTGGGAGAAGAGCAGATCTGATGGCTTCACAGGGAAAAATGTCCCCTTTGATCCCTGCTTGCCAACAAGGAGCTGGAAATGGTGTGTTGTGACAACAGGGTGCAAAAAATGAGTAGGGCGGTAGAAAGACAGGAAGACCTGTACTGTGAAGAAAAAGAGTGGAAAACAGTGACTGTTAACGCAGACATCTTCTCCCCTCCAGTATTCTTCTTTCTCTATAAATCAGGGTTCTTCCCTACAGTGACATCTATGACACTCTAGCTAAATGTTATTCCTTATGTGCTAATTTTCCCGTTCTTTACACATGGGAATAACAATACTAATTGAATTCGTTGTATCTGTTATTTCATTTTGCTACAGAAAAATGTCCACCAATTAAAGTGGAGAAGTGGAAACTAACTCCAGCAAGTCTGAGAGATTTCTCATTACCAGTCCTGGGGCATTTCAGGCATTTTAATGTTTAATTGCTATAAACTGACTAATATAGAATATAGATCACAATGCAATATACACCTAATTGGAAAATGAAGCAAGAAATGAAATTATATGTATCAAATATGGAAGGGCAAGTAGCAAGACAGAACTACACTAACATATACTCTAAGGGTCTGCATGTGTAAATTTGGAAAGAATTGAAAAGAGTGGCAGCAACCACCAAAGAACAGCTGATGAACGACCTGGTATATCTTGAATTATAATTACATGTTTTAATTTATGTAAGAGTTAAGTAGCACTATTCCTGGTTCTGAAGTTCAGCATTAATAAAAAACAATTAAAATGCATCATTCTTATTCATGTCTTAGGGAATCTTTGATATAAACCCCAGTAATTCCTACTGTGGCATGTTCTTCATGCACAGCAAATAAATCTGGAAATCATAAAGAAATGAAAGGCTGAAACTCTTGCATCTCTTCTTATGAAGCAAAGTTAATGGTAGAATATCTTCCAGAGTATTTGTTCCAGATGTCACCAGCGCACAGTGTTATAAAACCCAGGACAGACTGGTAAATTATGAGAAGCTTAAAAAAGTGGAGTTTAAATGATTTGACCTTCAACTTTTGGAACTGATTTTTGTCTGTTTCAAGTTCAAGGAATTGAGTGACATAATTGAAACAGATATGTGTACATCTGAAGTAAATACCAATTAACCAAAGGAATTTTGTAGGCATTAAAGGGTTTATGACTTTTAGTTTCAGTTATGCATTGAAGACTTTTGACAAATAGAATAGAAAATTACTCCAAAGCGTATTTTTTCCTGTGTATTTGGAAAATACTGGAATTTTGAAAACAAAGGATTCTGTGTGACTAAATCAATAATTACTTGCAATTGTGAACTGATTTAAAAATTAAGCATTTCTATTCTTCCTCAAGAAATCTAGTGCAATTTTTTGAACATTGCTGTAACATGTCTCTGGAAAAAAACTTAAAAAAGTTGATACACATATATCCTGTCTGAGATAGTTCTGTTGCATCTCGGCAAACAAATTTTGAAACATTGACAGGTATTCAGAACATAGTTGCACCACGGGGGGGTTTTGCTGTTTTGTGTGCTGTTTTTTTTTTTTTTTCCCTCTCCTGGCAAACCCTATTTAAATACTCTCTATACACTCACTCCTCTGTTCTGTGTTGCATTTTACTTCATCTTGATGTGTGAATTAAAGCACTGAAATGTGTTTTGAAAAAAAATCCTCCATCTGGAAAAAAGAGATAATGTGTGAGACACCAAACAGATTGAGTGTTTGGATAGGTTTCTGTTTTAGAGCAAATGATTACATTAGGAGTTAGAAAATGAATATGTGGTAAAGACAGCTGCAGTGCTCTTCAAAAGCAGACAGCTCCTGTGAGGCTTTGGCAAACTGCTATTCAACATCAAGATAATGAAGGTAAAGTGTTGAGGTTTATCTGTAGCATTTTGCCCCTGTATTTAGAAACATGGTAGAACAAAATTCTAACTTCATGTTTTCTATTTATTTGTCCCTATTTCATTCACAGGAACTCCCAAATTCTCTGAAAGATCAGATCTATCTGAAAGAATGGCATGTGTACAATACATTGATACAAACCATTCCAGCCTACATTGCATTATTTCAAGACCTGAGAGTACTGGAACTGTCAAAAAATCAAATCACCCATCTCCCAGTAGAGATTGGTAAGTTTGTTCAAGATATTCAGATATTTATACTCTTGCCATTTAACTCTACTGCAGGGAAATGAGAATCTATGGATATTCTTATTAATTTACAGATTATTGTCTTCCTTGTTTAGTGTGAATAGTCCCCTCTACAATTTTGCAGCTCTCTGGCTTTAATTACACTTGCCAAATTGTACGCAAAACCATGCATGTAGCATGGCTCAAACAAGGGAAAAAGTTAACAATTTTTTGTTATTGGACTATAAGGTAGTTATTGCTAGTACTCAAGTAGTTGGAGAGCTGCTCCTGGGAACAATTCATGTTTTATGTTCCTTACAGGTTAATAAAAATAGAATTATTACAGAATTGTAAGCCTCAAACAAGACAAAATGAAACATAAGGCTGTGGTAAAATAGAATAAAAAAATAAAAAAATCCATCATTTGAATTTTTTAAGGACTTCAGTAATCATCTTCATTTAATAAAGTAGTATATCATAGAGTTATTGAATCATAGAATAATTTGGATTGGAAAGGGCTTGAAAGATCACCTAGTTCCAACCCTCCTGCCATGGGCAAGGACACCTTTCACTAGACCAGGTTGCTCAAAGCCCCATCCAACCTGGCCTTGAACACTTCCAGGAATGAGGCATCCATAGCTTCTCTGTGCAATCTGTGCCAGTGCCTCACCACCTTCACAGTGAAGAATTTCTTCATAGAATCTAATCTAAATCTACCCAACATTGCATCAGGGATTTCAGAGAGATAAATTCTTAATGCTTATACACTTTGGCCTTTGCTATTTTAAGCTACAGATAAGAATTTTAATGGTTGGCCCTCCTGCATTTTTGGATCTGACAATATATACTCATTTGACAGACTGTGTTCGTATTGAGAGAGACTTGCTGCTGTTACTAGGAAAAATGTTGCTGTAACCAGTGGTATCCGTGGAAGTTGAAGAAACTGGCTCCACTATGAGTTCACCACTCTTGAGCCCATGAACCCATGTGTACTAATACCTCAGCCTTTGCAGAAGTCCTGAATTTTCCCCATGGTTGGCATTCCTTATGTACACTATGAGATAACAACTTAAGGGCTAAACCCTCCACCTCCCTAGTAAACATAGGTTTAACTAGTGAAAAACTAGAGGAGAGAGAACATCTTGAAACACAGAAGTCTGTTCTAGAATTCCCTACTTTTTTCTACTTTATTGCAATAACACGTGTGCTTTTGATTTAATTACTCACACTGTATTTTACAAAGAAAACTACACAGGCATTGAGATACATTTTGTGGTTTCAGCCTGGCAACGGAACACACTAATGGATCATAAAAAAGACACAAACAGGAGATAATACACATAGAATGAACACTGTTTTAACACTTTAACTGTGGGACTTGAATAGGCCAGTGAGTATGGTGGACAAACACCTTCTCAGAAGTAGTTTGGAAGAAAGTAGGCATAGTAAGGGAGAAAGGAGAAAGGACGCTAGTTTCCTGCCAGAGACTATGCTAAACCCTAATTGAGGCAGGTAGAGGCAAAATTTTTTCTTTCTTCTTGCAATATTATGCACTGTTAATGAAAATGATCCCCAAGAAAAAATTACTTTCCATCTTATTGAAGTCTGTTTCCACAATAAAGGCACAAACACAGATCACAGAATCATAGAATTATTAAGATTAGATATGACCTCTAAGATCATCAACCTAACGCCACTGTGTTCACCTCTAAACCCTGTCCCTAAATGTCAAACGCACAGGTGTTTTTTTTAAAATTTCAAGGGATGGTAATTCCATAATTTTCCTGAGCAGCCTATCCCAATGCCTGAACAACCTTTCCGTGAAGAATTTTTTCTCAAATATCCAGTCTAGACCTGCTCTTGCATGACTTGAGATTGTTTCCTCTCGTTATGTCACTCACCTGGGTGCAACCTTTTTTCAGGTGGTTGTAGAGAGTGATAAGGTCCACCTTGAGCATACTTTTCTCCAGACTAAACAACCCCAGTTCCCTCAGCCACTCCTTGTAAGACTTGTGCTCCAGACCCTTCACTAGCTCTGTTGCCCTTCTCTGGACACATTCCAGGACCTCAATGAAGAAGGAAGAAGTATTCATGTGAAGAAGGATTGTTGTGGTTTAGTAATGGTATTCCCCAGCTTACTGATCACACTGCAGCACTCCAAACCATGCACCGCTCACTCACCGCCCCCTTCCCTTTCCCCTCCTCCTGTGGCAGGATGGAGAGGAGAATTGGAGGCACAAAAGATAAAGACTATGAGTTGAGTTTTACCTTTAAAAGAACAATTTACTGAAAACAGCTACAATATCAGTAACAGAGGGAACTGGTGTTACCCAACTGCACGCTTCACACCACACCTCCCTGATCGGAAGAGACTTTTTCCCACTGAAAAGTGACCCATGTCCTATCCATGCTCCCTCTTGGCTACTGCAAAAATTAACACTCTCCTGTCCAGAACCAGGACAGGATGCAGGATTTGAGATGCAGTCTCACCAGTGCCAAGTACAGGGGGACAATCACTTTCCTGGTCCCTGACCACACTATTGCTGATATAGGCCAGGATGTCATTGGTCTTCTTGGCCACCCAGGCACACTGCTGGCTCATGTTCAGCATCTCCCGGTCCCTTTCTGCCAGTTGGCTTTCTGGCCAACCTTCCCCAAGCCTGTAGCGCTGCATGGGGCTGTTGTGATCCAAGGGCAGGACCAGTCTCTTCATGTTATGGAGCCTCATACAATAAACCTCAGCTCATTGATTCAGCCTGTACAGATCCCTCTGAAGATCCTTCCTACCCTCCAGCAGATCAACACTCCCACCCAACTTAGTGTCATCTGCAAACTGACAAGGGGACACTCGATCCCCTGATTTAGATCAACAATAAAGATTTCAAACAGGGCTGGCCCCAACACTGAGCCCTGAGGAACCCCACTGATGACTGGGGGCTAAGTATATTGTTCTAGTATGACCAATTCACTGAAGAGGGTAATGTAGAGGCCATANAGCCCTGAGGAACCCCACTGATGACTGGGGGCTAAGTATATTGTTCTAGTATGACCAATTCACTGAAGAGGGTAATGTAGAGGCCATACCAGACCTTTCCTGGGAAACAAGGAAGAAGGTTTCAGTGTTTGTAGTAGCAATCACTGTTCTTTCAATTGCATTAAAATGTGATTTCCGCTCATCAGTAGCTTTTATATTATTCCCATTTATTCAATTTCCCTAACAACATGCTTATCCTGTTAGATTCTACTCAGGGTGTTGCTTTCTTCCTTTCAGTGTTCTTCCTTTTTCTTTATATAAATGTTTGCCTGAAAGAGACAGAGAATGTTAGAAAATTGTTTGCTGTAGGTCCTTCCTCAGAGACAGCATTATAGTAGTCACCAACCTCTTCTTAATTGCTGTTACAATCCCGTAATCACAGAGGAGTAAAGCGAGCTCTCTGTGGATTGCAGAAAGAACTTTCAGTTTGAATAGTCCCAAAAATGAGATTAAAAGTCAAACGAAGTTATATTTTGATACCAGAACCTGATTTTTTATTTTATTAATTGAAAAGGAGACAAAGAGAAAGGAAAGGAAAAACAGAGAAAAGTTGGATAAAGCCAAGGTTAGTTTAAAAGCATAGGACACTTTTACCACCACATTCTACCTTATTGCTGAGGTGAGAAGGGTGAAGCAATTTCTGTCTATTTCTTTTTTCTGCTGCTTGTGATGGTTAT
>VWZG01007358.1:0-57567 GCA_013396735.1 Grallaria varia
CCTAGCCATGATGATGACACAAATGAGTGAAAATAATGATAATAAATGAAATTCATATTCACTTAGAACTTCACTTTTTTGACAGAAAGTCAAGAAAACATTTCACATTCTGTATCTTTAAAAACTGAGCTCTTGACAAAGTAAGTTTGACAGCTGTGTAAGAAGTCATTATCCTCATTATTATTGGTTTGCTGGATGACACCATGATATCCTATGACAGTTTCCAGAGGTTTTGTAGATGTGACAGACTCTGCCCTGAATTATTTTCTATCTGAACAGTGTCTAAAGGAAATACAACAAAGAAAGGCAAAGGAATGGAGTAGAAACAACATTTATAATAGCTGTGGCCAGTATACCTAGAAAGGTTTGAAAGAAGAAGGTGGCATAAAGCTGGACTTAATGTTACCAGAGTAAAAGGGAACCTCACTCCTGGTATGCAGTAAAATAAAAGGGTGAGGAAAGAGGACCCCAAAACCCCCAAGATTTCAAGAAGAATAACTAGACACAAGGACACAGGAGGGGAACATCCAGGTGCAGATGTGGCTGACTTGAAGCTTGTAGTGGAGACCCTGTAAATAACTTATCCTGCCTGGTAAGGTTTGCCAGCCTGGTCTGCTGTAGGGCAGTCTTGGGTGGGTGATGTGATGTTGAGGTACAGTCCTTCATTTGACAGATGCTGTTTAGCTGACCCTCTTGCCATGATGATACATGTGCTATTTCTGAAAAGTTTTTGAACACCTTATAATAACTAAGCATAGATGATCTGATTTGACAACAAGTTGACCTCAAAATATTGACAGTTTGATGCGATTTTTACACTTCCCTGAAAATGCAATTGCATACTGTCATGAGTGGGGGAAAGTGTACGTCCATTAATTGTCATATGTCTGGAAGCAGACAGAAGGAGGCAAGAGGGAGAAAAGAAGAGGGCAAGCCCATCGTAATCAGTTATGTGAAAGCAGAGTAACTTAGAAGGCTATATAAATGATTCTTAATCATTAATTAACTTAATCTCCCGAATAATATGCAAAAGCCTCATGCGTAACTGAAGAGTACAAATCTGGCATAGAAATATCTTTTCACCCTCTCTGCACTGCAATGTATCTGTAGGCCTGTGAGGTTTTTAATAGCTGTGTTTTATAACAAAGCAAATTAATCTCCATTTGCAGCTAAACAGAGCAGAATTTTAGCAAAAATTTGCTCATTAGTTCTGCACTGCAGCCTGCCTCTGCCTGATGCTGCCCTCCCTATGAATTTTTATTGTCGTGGTATTTGGTCATAATTATCTCATCTCTACCTACACCAACCTGTCAGGGAGCGTGCTAGTTTTCCTTTCCTGGTTTGTAATTCTATTACACAGCCCATCAGCAGCTTGTTTCTGATTATTGCAGCAGTACACTCTTCTGGTAACAGTTGTTAATATATGTCCCTGCTTTATTGAGCAACAAGTGCTTGTTGCTTGCCTATAATAATGTGGAGCTAATAATGGTGTTCCCAGGCTTCCTGGGAAATCATGCTCTCCCTGCTCCCTCTCTTTATTTGTATAACATCAGCCAGGTAGTTAACCAGTTATTTAATATATCCATCATCTTGAAAAGTCACAGGAACAGAGAATGCCCAGCAGACATGATAAGAAGAAAATATTGCATTAAAAGCTCTCTGGTAGGGCTCACAGCCCAGAGCCAGCATGGAGATCAGAGTACGTGGGGGAAGCCACGGCTCATGCTAGGTGGAGGGATGTTGCGTCATGGTGCATTGCAAGACACCTTTTAGACTAGTTTATCACAACAGCTATTTAACAGGGAGGATTTTTTGACAAGGACAGTGTCAGGCAAAGCAATTTGTCATTTTCTTTTGCCACTGCAAAAGGCAAAGAGGGAACGTTTTACAGAGATTTATCAAATATTGGCAAAATACCAGCTCCTTTGGGTTTTTTTCCTCCTCTTTCTTGATTAATTCCATTCTTTGGACTTTTGGAGGATCTCACTCCCCCATCATAAAAAAACTTGAATTTTCTTTGATATTCTAGTGACTGTTAGAGAAATACTGCTAGTTGCTGCAGACAGGATTTCATCTCTACATATTCATTCACAGTTGCTGTTCTCACCTTTGAAGAGTATTTTTACCAGGAGTTTCAAATTCCTGACTTTTTTAAAAATATCTGTTCACACTCCAGATGTCTGCAGATGAGGGATTTCAAGCTAAGCTACTGAGATTATTTCTAAACATCTTTCTTCCTGGGATGCTGAAACCATTAAAGTTACATTCTGCAAAACTATTTTTTAAAGTTATGCTTTGATAGCATTCAAGTCAGCGGAACTGATGTAAGTGTTGTTTTTAAAACACTCAGTGCTGGGGATTTCATAGCTGTCTTTTGGCTGAGTGTCCCTTTTCCTTCTCACCCTGTTGGCTCCTCAGTCCGGAAGGAGTTTGTCCAGATTTACACAGAGGTCAAAATATGTTTGTACTAAGATTTACCTTTGATTTTACACACATTTTTACACATTTTTAACTTCTAAGTGTTCACATGTCAAGATTTCAGAGAAGAAAATAGTTTCCTAAAATTTTACCCTCTTTCTTTCATGGAGGAGTTAAGGTATGGATAAATGCATTACATTATTCTTAGTGTGTATTTCTGAAGTTGCCTTGAGCATCTCTCACATCACAACAAGAAGTATTGTTGTGACTCTCTCTTTCAGACTGCTGCAGAAAACACTCAGAAGCAGTAGGGAGACCCATGAAAGCTAAGCAAAAGTTTATCAGAACTTGAAAATGGGAAAATGAATGAATAGTAGCTTTTTGTTCTTGTCTTCTTGTTATGAATGATATCTATTTGGAAGGGAAGTATAAGTTCCAGCAAGAAATGAGCAAACAGGTCAAGAGGCTTTTTCCTATTATATAATTAAGTTATAATTTCAAATGGAGTTGCTCTCTTCCATAGAGAGCTAAAAGTCTGTGATACATAGAGAAACTCAAGAAAGTGATGATAGTGGCCCTCACCTTCTGTCTCTCCAGGTAGAAGACTCATCCCTGATGTCCACTTTTATAGTTTCAGTCCCTAGATGTTATTGAGGGAAAGGTGAAAGTGTTGTCGCTGCACAAAAATAATAACCCAAGGCTGACCAATGAGTTTATTGAAGTGTTGAGATTGAAGCAATGCCCACAGACATACTCAGGAGAATACCAGCTCCTTTCTCAAAATTCTATCTTAGCTAACCCCATTCAGAAAGTTTTATCTTAAATATATGTCACTTTGGACAAGTAGAAATCAACACTTTGTGTTTTGAACAGTGGCAGCATAAAGATAGTAAGTCTGAAAGGAGATTCAGTAAAGGTGTGGAGGATTATAGCCAGAAGCATTGGGATGAAATTAGGATGAGGAAAACTAAGATGTACATCACAGAAACTCTGTTAGGCTGAGAGATGGATGCCTATGAAATGGTGGAGGATCTGCTGTCCAGGATACTTGGTGCTGTAGGGAGCTAAACTGGAATCATCTAGGGAAAGCCTTTTATCAGGGAATGCAGTATCAGCAAGGCTTTGGACTAAATGACTGAATAAGGTTTTGCAATACCTAATTGCAATACTTATATAAAATAACACATAGAATAAATGAAAAAAAAAAGGAAAAGAAAGAAAAGAGCAAGGAGAAAGTGCATGGTTGAAAAGTGGAATCACTCATCTAACATTTCCAGGCTTGGTGTAAAGATGTGTCAGTAGGGTATTTACCTTTTTTCTAGCTAGATTTGAAAGTTTTTACTAATTGCAAGCTAGCAAAGGACAGGTCCCTCCAAAGTAGTTCTCTTTGTCAACATCTTACAAAGAAATTCAGGAATGCAATGTTTTGCAGTTCCACTTCCTTTTGTTGTATTACAAAAAATCCAGGGCTGCATCCTACCTGGAGGTACTTCTAGCACTTGCTAATAAGAGTTCTTAAAATAGGGTCTAGAGTCACCACTTCTATCACATTCCTTTGGGTGTCACACTAAATATCCGTCAAATAATTAATTCAGCAGTTGGCACCATGTCACAATCAGTTATAAATCTGCAACAAAATGCTGGCAAAGTGGTAATTTGGATTTAAAAATCTCACCATAAACATTTCCGAAAAGAGAAGATTTTATGTAATAAACAGTAGCAAAAAAAGGAAAGGTATGTAATTGTGAATGTGTGTCTATTCCACCACCATGAAAGGGGCAGGCGACAAAATATTCTCAATGTTCTTAAATTGCAGGAAATACTTTTGGCATATTTTTGTGTTGTAGTCATCTCTGGGAACTACTGACCAGTCTATCTAAAAGAAGTATTTGTTAACAACACTGGCAAAGTTTTCCCAGTGGTGTTTGGTAAAAGGAGATTTGCAGGAAATCTACAACCTGGGCCCCAAAATATTTTATCCTCAGATTATGCTGGGTCTTATTTCAGGGCCTAAGACCTAATCTTCAGTTCACATGGCCTATGAAAGAGTCAGACTTTGAAATGTATGTGCATCACTTGAGGTCTGGGTACTGCAGCTTCTAGAAACTGGGAGGTAAGGGAGATAAAAGGCTCATAAAAAGCCTTGTCAGACAGACAGCTGGTTCAAACAGAGGAACTACCACCACTATAGTCTAACTCCATAGTCCCTGAACCCATTTGTAAGGGCAGCTTTTTACAAAAGCCTCATGTGTTTTTTAAATTTTTTCATCAACCTTTGATAAATTTTTTGTTCTCAGGGGCCTTGGCTCAGATTCCTCACCCCATTTATCTTTGGGCATCTAATTTATCTCCTCTGTGAGGAGCCCAAACTCCCAGTATTACCAATTAAAACAAATGAGCTCCTTCAGGAGCTATTCAGAACTTGGGAGCAGATTGACCGTCAGATGAGCCTGCATGAATGCCCATTTTACTCTGGCCATGCCAAAATACAAGGGAAATTAGCTCAGAGGTGAAATTAATTCTTCTCTCCTCTTTTGCTCTTGCCCTATGTTTGCTGCGTGAGATTTGGAGTGCCCTTAGAATAGTAGAATCGTTAAGGTTGGAAAAACCTTTCAGATCATCCAATCCAACTGTTAACCCAGCACTGTAAAGTCCACAGCCAAATGTCCCCAAGTGCCATATCTACATGTCTTTTAAATTCTTTCAGGATGATGATATCACCACTTCCCTGGGCATATCATTCCAGTGCTTGACTACTATTTCTTCAGCGAAGAAATTTCTCCTAATATCCAACCTAGGCCTCTCCTGGTGCAATCTGAAGCCATTTCCTCTTGTCCTATTGTTTGTTTCTTGGGAGAAGAGACTGTCATTCATCTTGCTAATGTGTCTTTTAACTAGGAACAGAAAGACTAAGAACAGAAGACAATTTATAGGATGCTTCATGTCCCCTCATGTCTTTGTGGAGTGTCTGAGATGTGAAGTCTGAAGTAAAGCAGATAAAATTCTGCAGAGATCTGAGCCACAATTCTTATGTTGCAATACATACACTTGGCTCATTCTAAGTAAGCATTTTATGAGTCTCGGGTAACATGTTGGAAGGTGATGTGATGTAAGTAGCATCCAGAGAAAGACACAGCAGGTGCCTTGGCTGGAGAGGAACCACACTGGTGATAAAGGTCACAAACAGGTCATCAAAAATCTACAAGACCTGTTTAACCATCTGTGAAGGGATACAATCTGGTGCCAGAAAGCTAATAAAAATTTCTCAGGAGATGTCGCCTGCCCTCACGTTTTTCATAATATTGCGCCTTCATTCATGACATCCAAGAAAATGGCCTGAAATTGTGTCAGGGGAGTTTTAGGCTGGTATTAGAAAGCTGTTCTTCACACAGCGGGTAGTTGGGTGATGGAACAGGTTCCCCAGGGAAGTGGTCCCAGCATCAAGCCTGAGAGAGTTCAAGAAGCATTTGTACAATTCTATCAGGCACACGATGTGACTCTTGGGGATGGTCCTGTGTGGGGCTAAGGGTTGGACTTGATGATCCTTGTGGGTCCCTTTCAGTACGGCATATTCTGTGATTCTGTGATCTTCTCCTGGGCCACCTACAAGACAGGTTGTTCTTAATCCTTTCCCAACAGACTTATCTACAAGAGACAATTAGGACAGTTCGGGCTGCTGCTGATCATAGCCTGTGTTGCTGTTTTTATCCCAAAATCTTGGTCCACCTGCCAGCAACTTTGCCGCTGACCCTTCAGGGGATGGCAGATGGGATTCGCGAGTGTCCTGGTTGCACTGGGTTGTCAATAGTCTTCAAATACCCTGTTGTGAGGAGTATTTATGCTGCACAAGAAGTGTTATGGTAATGACTTTAGACGTAGTCTGCAGAGGTGTCCTGAGCCTCCCTTTGCTTCTTCCAGGAGGTCTGGGTTTCAGTTGCCACCAAAAAGAGTCCAGGGAAACCAGGAAACAGTGGGAAATTGAAGCAGCAGTTATTTCGGAAGAATAACACATCATAGGGTAATAATTATGTTTGGAAGGAACCTGTGGCTACAAATAGCAATAATCAAATTAAATGGTCTGTGATAGTGAATGTTTTTATCACAGGGAGGAAATGCAAGAGGGCAGCAAGGCAGGAGGGCGCCTCCGTTCTTTTAAAGGAAGATAGCCCACACGGGGGACTGGCACAGTTGGCCTAAATCAGTTTTAAGATAACATGACAGCGTGGCACAAAGGACACCTCTCAGCACTAATACCCATTCTACTCACCGTCTCCGAAGACAGACAGCAGCACTGCTGAGTCCATACCCTTCCTGTGGCTTTTCCCACCCTTTCTAGAACAGTGTCTGGAGAAGGAAGTAATATATATGAACCATAATTCTCTCTTTATTTTCGTAATAGTATAATGATGACAGAAGCTCTATGGAGAAACAATGTGTGAAGTGACACAGAGTGGTAAATAAATTAGACCTACGTTTCTCTTATTCCTACTCTTTCTCACTGCGGAAATAGGCATCAGTTGTTTTGAAAAGTCAGAAAAATGGTGTAGCACTTTATCTTTTTTTAATCAACTCTGCAAGCTAGCTATGAAATAGATGTAGGGTATTTAGCTAGATATAGACCAGGTGTGAATGCTTATTCCAAAATGACTCTCTCCCTCCTCTTTTGGCGCATAGCAGTCAGAAACAAATGATATGTTTTACCAAATATGAAATTCTAATTAAAGGAAGGAGGAAAGGGGTCACTTAACAAATACATCAAAGTGCTTCATGCAAATTTGTTTTCTTTCCCTGACTGGAGTGTTAGACATTAATTTATGCTTATGGTAAATGATTTGTATAAAAATCTTTCTTCATCCGTTATGGACAAATAAAAATGCTACTGAGGTTGTTTTTTCTTCAAAATTCATCCTATTTCAGACAAATTACCATGACACACTCTTTGTTACATGACAATGCTTAAATCCGACCACAACCCATCATGCTGGGTACTGTCAGAAAAAGTTAATATGGTTCCTGACCCATTGCTCTATGTTTTGCAATTTGAACAGGCAGACTCTATCCTTGACTGTTTAGATAGGGGAGAATGGAAAGTCAATGGGGGAAAATGATTCTGTTTTGATCAGCACAATAGACCAATGTCTGGATTCAAACTCATTCTGCGGCACTGAGGAAAGGCTGCAGGAAATGACAGCTCCAAAAATTATGGAGAAGTAGAAGCACTTCCTTGCTATTTCCAGAAGAAAGCAATAATGCATTTTCCAGAAGCACTGAGGGTGATACTCTATTCCCATTAGGCTGAATCTGTGGAATGGATTCTTGGAAGGCAGAAATTCAGTGCTGTGCAACCCACTTATGTTTCCAAACACAGAAGCCTCCATTTCATCCTGCAAGAGGAATCTCCTTCAGGCCACAAAGGAGTAGAGTGCATCAATGCATTCATTAGCCTCACTGCACTGGCAATCACAGATTTGCTCAATAAAAATGGACTGACAAATCCAAGGCCGAAGCATCTTCATTATTTCCCTTTGTAACTTTAAATTATTTTCTGTTTCTTTTTGTACTTTGTTCATAGACAGAGGGATCTTTCCATTTAAGGCAAGTTTTTCAGGACCACAAAAATGCTGGATATCAAGACACAGAGCTTCTGTCAGTCTTTGGCATGTCCAGGACCTCCCTGTTTTTAGGGCAATATTAGCCTGACAGGTTGCAATCAGTGCAATTAGTGAGCTAAGACAGACAGAAGAGCAATGCATTTTGGTAGTGATTGACAGGTTTTAAACTCCGAATATGAGCTCCATCCTGGTTAATGACAACATTGCCAGTGATTTGAGATGTGCTATCATTTCAGATGCAGAGTTTATATCCAGCACCTGAAAAAGGCAACGCTAATTCTCCCACAGGAACACAGGAAGCTTTGGAGAAATACATTACTTTTCCTTCCACTTAGCTTTCCTACAGGAAATTTCACACAGTACCACCAGTGGTATTATAACCCAAATAAGGCTCACTCTGACACATTTTCTTGTTGTCTATAGTATATAAATCTGTTGTGATTGCTTCCACTATAACGTCAAGGATCCTACAAAGAATTAGAAGCTGCAAATTATACCAGTTTGCATAAACTACTGTTTCAAAGCTCTGTGATGTGTAGAGCATGGATGCTTGATGGGAGTAGACACACTTTTTGGAGATTATGTAGGCTATGCAGTAAAAATAAAGAGTTAAATTATATTGTGGTCATTTGGAAGCAGTCTAGACACAAAATACCTGATTCTTCTTGTTTCCAGATGTTTTTGCAGATGTCTGAAGTATCTACAGAAAAATGGAAATAGCTGTACCTTGGAATTTTTTTAAAAATGAGATATTATTTTCCACCAGCAAATGTTGATTCACATAAAGATTCTTTCTACAGAAATGTGACATACTGGACAAAAATATGTCAGAGAGCATTTCTAGGTCCAGCATGAACAACACAGAAACTGCAGGATTTTATTCCATAACCTAATATTGCAGAAAAAAGTAAATATTATTTAATATATAAACTGATTCCACTGAAAGCCCTGATGACAAGACCATTGATAATTGTCTCTACCCATTGAAAATTTACTCACATCAGACTTTTGCCATATTATATAAACAAAATACAATTTTTTTTCTCCAATCCAGCATTAGCTAGCTTAGAGCAAGGAGCTGGTTTTGATGCCTTTGAATAAGACAAGAAAGAAAAGTCTCCACAAAGGATATCAGCAAGACAGGAGCTGAAAACACTCAGGAAACATCAGAAAGGTGCCTGACGTGGTTGTACTTAAAACAAGCCTAAAGAAAACAAAAACTATTACTTCCAACTAAAATAAAAGTAATAATAACAGTCATAATTCATCCAACACATATAATTTGTCACAGTGTAAGTTACAAGACTGCAATGTAAAATTCAGTTTTCTTGATCTGCCATATTATGATGCCTTTGGTCCCCAGGAGCTAGACCTGAACTCCCAAACAGCTTAGGTGATCTTTCCAAGTAGCCAATCCACTGGCCAATTCTCTGCATATCTTCAGAGAAGATGTGAATTTCTCCAGCCTTTCTCTGCTGACCTTATGCCTTTCTTTCCTAGGAATAGTGACCTTCAACATTTCACAGTCTCACTTAGCCAAATTACATGCCACATATAGTTTCTCATTCATTTCCACCTTGTCACCCAGACTAAAATCAGAGCAGCCATTTTGCTGAGAGCTTCCTACCCCCAGGTTTTGGATATTATATTTTCTGCTAATAAAGTTGCCACAGAAGTGTTTCATAATAGAGACAGGATTGTTTCTGAGAGCTATGCTGAAAAACACTCTTGTTAGAGGTTGCCCCTGCCATATACAAACAACAATCCACTATAATGAAATGAAGCAGAAATAAACAAAGTTCTTATAAAAGGAGAATTGTTCAAATGATAAATAACAATGACTTATGCTCATGCCTCAAGAGAAAATATTTACAGAAGTGTGAAGACTTTTGAAATGAACAGTGCATAAAAATTTGGCATACTGAAAATCAAGTGTAATAGAAATTTGATTTCATAATACTAGTTCTGTTTAATAACTGCATGTTCTTTGGATCTGTCCTGCATATATTGAATTTCATGAAGACCAGCTGACGAAAAGGAACACAGCAATTAACGGAGTAACAGTTTGAAGAAACTGCAGTCACATGGTTTCTGCAGCATCATCTTTTTTTGTTGTATTTAATCTATATGACAAGCAGAGAAAGGAGATTTTGAAAGACTGGTTAAAAGAGAGAAGCTGTGCTGCAGATACAATGATTGATTGTTGAGATTCGTGTGTAATGAAAGTGCTGTTACCTGAATACAGGTAACTTTGCATAAACACAAGCAATTGAATTTTGAACTTCAAAAAAAGTTGCTTGCGAGCAGTTTGTTTTACCTCAGATGGAGTGTGGCAACCAGCAATCTTCCTTGGGTTTAGCACTGTGAAGTAAAATGCTTTGCTGTTCATTATCTAGTGTCACAACATCTATTTCACTTACCACACCATTTTAGTGTGATTCAAAATGCAAAATATTGCATGTTGCAGATGGTTGAAATCTGATATTCCACTAACAGTTCCATTAAGACTCTTGTTGATTTAAATAATTGATTGCACTTTATGTTCCAGAGGGCTTTGAAAGCCAAAATGGTCAGTTGCTACATCTCAGCTAGGGAACAGTGTCTTCCAGCTATGGGGTTGTAACTTAATTACTTTTGAGCAAGCCTCTACGTACTGAGCCTTCAGTTATTCCTCCAAAAGGGAAAGCAAGCTCATCCAGTGACATAATGAGATTGCAGAACTGATCCCCGTCAGAAACCTCCTTGGAATCTGTCCAAAGGCTTGCAAACCTCAGAGAACTTCCGTTTGTTCCTAACTAAACACAGAGACCTGTTCATCACTAAAAACAAAAAAAACCCAACCCCAACCAACCCCAAAAAACCCAAAAACACAGAGGAACCCCACTCTCCTACAATGTAAGTAATTCTTCCCCTTGCACCATGATTCAGCATTATCTTCCCAGACTCCAAAGACAGAAACGAGCAGGGCGTCAGCAAGACAAGTATCATCTTGGACACATATAGGATTTTTCAAAAAATAAAACATTTTCTTTCCCTACTCAATCCTATGTATTTCATGCTTTATTATTTGGTTAGTTCCATTGAACATCACTGTTCATTAACCAAGGAAATACCTTTCTGGAGCTTGATACAATGCTTCACAGTTTTGTGTATTACTAATTGCGATAAAGATAGCATGAGTCTCAAAATCCGTAGATGAAATTATTTGCAGACCAAAGGCATACAAATGGTACTGTATAAGTGCAGCGCACCTTTGTTTAAGGTTATTTACCTTTTGCTTCATGAAAACATACTGAAAAATGTGGGCTTACAAGCTGCTGCACTGGATATGTCACTGTTGTGCAAACCTCCAAAATAAAAGTGACTGAAAACCCTTAAACCAGACTGCTGCTGAATTAAGTTCTCCTTACTTTGGGGAGTCTTTTTTTTCCCTGTAATTTACGTAACTACTTCCACTGCATTTGTTAAAGCCATTAAATATTTAATTTGTATTTGATTCTTCTCTCATGGCTGGAGTTCATCAGCTACCCGTACTTGGAGTAGGGTACTAATGCTGACACACAACATGCATTTAAAGGAACACTCCTGTAGGCTTGTTACTGGAATGTGAGTAATTATTAACAAACCATAAGTCCAGTTTTCTCTTTCCTTAAATATCATTTGCATTCAATTACCTGTTACTAAGATGAACAGGTCATTAAATTCACTAGTCTATAGATTCTAGTTTTAGCTGAGCTCTGTTCATTTTTCATTTGAGCTCATTTTCTTTGGTTTGAACTTTGACTGTGTTATTTGATTGAAAGTTATCTTTCACGGAAATAATTGAGAGGATGAGGCCTTATACTGCTGCATACATTCCTGGATTCAATATGATGTTAACTTTTTCAAGGCATTTCTTCTCTTTCAGGATACTGTGCCATGGGAGTTTAGAAAGCCTGTGAGCCTCTAAGACCCTACTCTTCTATATTTATGGTTATGGCCTGAAAAGGGGCCACTGTTAGGAGGAAAGCCCCAAAGACCAGTCACATACACAGGATGGTCAGAATGAGCCAGAATCCCTTTTCACACAGGAAGCTCATGTAGGCAAAGATCCTGTGGGCTTACAGCTGGAAGGGAGCATCACTAGGAGCGGAGGCTGGCACACAGCATCTGGTCAGTCCTGGATAATTCAGCTGAGAGCACCTTCTCTGACGCTGATGTGGGGTTCTTCCCCAGAACTTCAAAGATTGTGGGGCTTCTTTGGTACTATATGTCTATGCGAAGAACCACTGCAGCTTCCAGCACAGCTTCAAAGGTTTTGGTAGGTGTAGGAAGACAAGAATTGAGGTGGCAAAACCCTGGTACTGTGCCCATGCCCAGCTTGCTAGGTCTAACTTGCTAGAAAGGCTCCTGAAGTCACCAAGTCCAGTCTCCAGGTCTGTGTGTGACATTGCTGAGAAGTTAAATGGGATGGATAAAAAAATTTGAAAAGCCAAGCACCTCTAACGAGGTACAAAAATAGATTATATCTCCTGGAACTGCCACAATTGCATGCTAGAGTGTTTAGCAATTGAAAAGAAATTATCCAAATGCATCTTTCAGCTAGCTTTCTCAAACGAGAAGATTCTTAAGTCAACTACATGATTTCTTACCCTGGAAAGGAGTAGCCCTTCTGGGAAGGAGGGCCTGACATGCTTCAGAATTCTTCATCTTTTCTCTAAATGGAGGAAATGACTGCCTGTTTGAGATAATTACACACAGTGTCTTTCCCATTACCATGAAATATGACTGTTGGTGATGTATGTGCCAGATAGGACTTTATAAATAAACATTTCTCAAATAAATCACTCAGTGGCCATTTGAAGTTGCATCTTTATCACTGCAATGACAGACTGGGTATGAACCTGCAACCCAGAAGGAAATAGTCTGGCTATGTGCAATCCTTCAATGCTCTTCAGCCAACTTACCATACCCTTGGACCTGTGCAGGAAGTGTCTGTATTCTCTGAGAAAGACTAGAAAACCTAAGCTGTCCTTCTGATCATCTTTGCTTGTCTAACCTAAAAGGTACTAGAATTCAATCAAACTTTAGCCTTCAAAATGTCACAGAATCTAGTGATTGCAAGAGGAGGTAAGGACTACATGGGGTTCTCTTGGATGGTACTCGAAGTGGAGACAGCAGGAAAAGACATTCAACATCTGTTGTACCATAGTGGTGCCACTTGCAAGGGAAAAAAATCATGACTAGAGGAAGAAGGGACATGCAGAAATGTGATTCTGTCACTGTTGACTGGCCATGCTGCTGCAACCTGAAGCTAAAGTGGTTAAGGAAGGGAGAAAAGTGGATTGATTGCTCCCAAATTTTTGCTGAGCACTCTATAATTCTGCTGCTTAGATGGCTAGTTCAATTATTAAACTGGCATACAAAAAGAGGTTCTCCGTTTTTAAACTGTGAAAACTCTCTTCACCTCATTTGATGCTTTGAACAGAAGAACAGAGCTACTGCCTGTAGGAGTCCATGCTTTCCATACAGAGCTGGAAAAATACCTAACTCCCAGAAGGGAAAAGAATTTCACCTTTTTCTTCTGACATCTCCATCTCTCCCCTTGCACAGACAGGTGTGGCATGCCATGCAGGGTCTTGGCCTGCACTGCAGTGTGTGAGCAGCCACTTTCCTCTTTCAAGACTCCAGGTGCTTTTATGTGTCTTAACTCCAAGTTTTTCAGCAGGAGACAAGATCCAGACAATATCCTGCTGTTCTATATAAAAGTGATGCTTATGTTAGTATCACCAAATATAATGGGATTGCACAGAGGCTTACCTTCATAGAGAAAACCTGGATTTTGTGTGTTTTGGAGAAGGAAAGTGAATAAAGGGAAAGTGAGCAAGCACTAACAACAGCCAAAAAAAAGACATCCCAGTCAAAGGGCACACCTGGGAAAGTCGTATATAGAAAGGAACCTTTCCCAGTTTTCTGTCATTGTTTCAGAGATGTCACTTCAGGTGACTCACTGGAGCAAGCCAAAAGCTGCCTGATTTTCAGGACTCCACAGTTTCCAAGTTCCTTTTCTCTCACTCTACTACATGTTTTTTCTTTTTGCATAGAAAACTAGACCAGTATGTAATGAGCCATGTTTCTCATCTACTCCTAGCCCTAGGAACCCTATTGATCTCATCAGTGTTAAATTAGCCTTGATAGTGATATGGTATTTTGGACACTACTAAGCAGCAATGCCACCACCTCCTAAACAAGCCATGGGCTTTGTTTCAAATGAACACAGTAACTGATTAATCAATACTGAAAGGTTATCAAAAACTGCCTACTGACAGCAGGCTTTCACCATGCCCAAGGACTTTTTTTCCCCTCTCAGTTATACAAAAAGACATGGGCTTTTTTAGTGCTTTTACTGCCTTCTTCTGGAGCATGTTTTCTCCCTCAGGCAGTCCACCCTCTTCTCACTCTTTCTTCTGACTGTGGTGGAACTTCCCTCATTGTTGTATCCAGAGGGATGACAATCTTGTCCTGCTCTCCAAGGGAAACCAAAGTGGGCTAACTGTTTCCTAGGGTCTAACTGAAACATCCACATATGGTTGGCACGCACAGAGTGTTCCCCACTCCTTGAAGGGGTCTCAGTCTCTGGGGTGCTGATTGCCTGCTTCCAGAGTGCAGACTATTGAGGGATAATCCTCCTGAGGACCTGCCAAAATAAACATGGCCATGGCATGCTTCTACCATTTACTAGATCTACTCAAAAGTTTGTGTGGTTGCATGATAAAAAAAAGGCTTGCAAAAGGAGCAGAGAGGCCCAAGGGTGACTGTGTGAGCCCCTTGAAGACCACGGGGGCCAGTAGAGTCCCCTGCCCTGGTCCCTTCTGGGTGTCACTAAGAACAGCCACCCCATGAGACCCCTAGAGATGAGTCCTTGGCAGAGGCTCTGCCCAGGTCACTTGAAAGATGGGGAGTTACTGCCTGCAGGAACAAAATTCTGTATTGGGGAAGAGATTTTGGATGGGATGTTTAAAGAAGGGAACAAAGGTGGTGAAAGGAAGGGATCAAGAGGCACTGGTGAGAAACAAGAATAGGAAAACAGAGGGGAAAATGGGATAAAAGGGACTGGTGGTGTTGGTGTGCTACTCTGTCTGTGTGTCCAGCCATGCCTGTGCCAGCCAGGACAACCTCTGCTGCCTTCCCTTTAAATTTTGTTTCTGATGATTTTCCTAGGACTACTAAATGCCCACTCTTCCATAGGGCTGGAACCCTGGGGCCAGCACCAGAGAGATGAGGGCTTGCAGGCTGTGGGTGCATGTGCAGGGGTACAACCAGAGACCGGGAGAGGCCTGTGAAGAGACAAAGGGCTCATGAGCCAGGTGTCGGGGTGGACATTGGAGAGAGCCAGGGCTCTGTCAGCTGGTGGGGACCCAGCTGTGTGTGGCGGAGTGTGTGTGTCTGTCCTGCCTGTCATAGTTCCTCCACTACCATACAGTAGGAATCACTGTCATGCTGCACTGAGAACAGGTGGATGCCTCTACAGGCTAATTGTTAAAGCAGTCTGATACGGGGGAGGACTTGTGTTCTGGGCTTTATTCTAATGAGTGTTTAAGTCCATGGTGTAAATCAAAGTGGCTCGGGAAAGAAAAAAGCCCCTTTAGCCCACATGACACTAGTATATAGAAGCTGGGGCATTATTTGAAGAATCCATTTCCCTTCCTTTTAAATAAACAAGTGTTGATTTAAAAACAAAAAAAGAATCTGTGAAAATGAAATCTTTTCCTTAAAAAACTCAGAAGGCAATGTTAACATTCTTCCAGATTGTCAGGGCTTTTAAAGAAAGGTTTGACTGCTCTTATACTTTATAGCGAAAGGCATTAAGTACCTAAGTGCAGAAGAGGTTTGAGATTCTGCATCCCAAGCAGCATAAAGTGTGTTCCCATACCCCACAGGGTCTCGCATGGATTTCTTACCTCTCCACAGCATCCTGGACATGCTCTCTACCTTGAATCTCCTAAAAATTCCATGGTTTAGCACCTTACTTTCCCTTTGTGTTGATCCACGGTATCAAAGGGGCATTTGTGAACCTGCAGGGAAGTGTGTGTCTGAGAAGGTGCCTTTGCTTTCAGCTGTACAAGAGTTGTCCCCTCCAGAGGGGGGAAATAGGCTTTTTTCAGAGAGCAATTTACATCACCCATACTCAGAGAGTCATAGAATAGCGTGTTTGTTTTCTATGAGATTGCTAATCCTTTCTACAAGATTTGTTTTAAGAATAAAAGCTGCATTTCCTGGCATATCTCACTTAAAGGAAATATTAGGGGGGGAAATTTCGGTTTCTCTTGTTTGAAAATTGGGCTGAATTTTGGTTGATTCTTCCCTTGTTGAGTCTGGTCCTGAAATGTGCTGAGGAAAAGCTGAAGATGGATTTTGGTTCAAGAGAAATCAGCCCTAAACATTTCCCGAACATTGTGTCAGCCTTAGACTCCAGCTAATCACACTTCACCATGAAACATTGTTTCAAACAGCGGCAAGAAACTTCGGATAGGGAGTTTCTTGAAAGCAAAGAAAATGCTCTTCTGCTTCAGTACTTGCATTTCTGGCCTTCTGAAATTTGGGGGGGAGGGAAAAAAAAGCTTAACTGGACTTTCTTATTATACCTTTTGGAAGTACTTTTTTTGTGTGCAGTTATATAAAAATATAAGCTTAGCATTATCTTTTTACAAAAGTGTGGGAATTGTAAAGCTGAATCAATATGATTTTGAAAGCTGCTATTTAATTAGTTTCAGTTGATTAAACAGACATTTTATTTGATAGCACTGCAGACTGCTAGGACTAAAGGGCAGTAATATCTAGATATAATTTCTGGTAACAGTTTTGTCTACATCTGTGTTATAGGCACATCTGCAGATGGCAGCAAGAAAATTAATCTGTGGGAGGTCAGTGAATGTACCTGTTAAAATGACATATGACACACCATTTCTCCACCTTATCTAAGAAGTGGTTTGACTGCTTTGTGCTCTTGTCCCCTTTGTCCAGCAAGACCTCTAAAACAAGAGGTCATGGTCCAAGCAGTGCAGTGAGTTGAGTCATTAAAAGGACACCTCTAATACCCTCTGTATTACAGCCTTGTGATCCATGAAATAGATGCAACTTCTACCATTACTCCAAAGCAACTTTTTGCAATAAACACTACTTAAAAACAGTGATGAGACTATGAAATACATAATGCTTGAAAAGACCACCAAGACCTTCAGACATGATTGTGATATTCAGAATTACCCAATGGCAGAAGATGAAAGAAGATTTAACTTCGAGTAAATGAGAGGGTGAAAAGACTCTTTAGCACATTTTCCTTAAAACACAAACTTTAGTTTTACCTACCTAATGCTCTTAGAAAGAAAAACACCCTGGTTTCATTTATGCCAAAGGCTTTTCAAATGTAATACATGGTAGCAGCTGGGAAAATCCAAAACTTCAGCTGCTACAATTTATAGATTAGTGCAGTCCCCAGTGAAATAAAAGTCGAATGATTTCATAACAAATTACTATTTGTTGAATTACCTTACAAAATAAGCCAAAACATTGTGAGAGAAATGCTATTCAGCACAGCCTTCCTGAATCCCACGTGAGATGAAAGGTGGGGCTTGGTGACTTGATCTTTAATTTTTTTTTAAACCTTTTTGAACCAGCAGCCTAGCAAAGGTATCATGGTGCCAGAGCTTGAGTGTACACTGTAGTCCTTGCACAAGTCAAACTCCCTTTCATTTCAGCAGGAGTTTTGCCTGAATACGAAAGACAGTGTCATCGTCGGTGTGGCTTTAGGAGATTAGCAATTTTTATAGACTACTACAGTCATTTCTAGGTTAAAATAACTAGATTACAATTCCAATAAATGCTTGATTATGGAGGCTGGAAATTTAACATCCAGGCCAAGTAGACATGAACTAAATTTGCAGAGAATAAATGCTTTCAACATTACAGTTTTCTTCTAATACAGAAGATATATTCTAGGAAATCCAGGTTTTCATTGGCACATAATAAGTGCCTGAGAGGTGCAATTATTCCTAATATACCCTTACCAGGAGGCTATTCAGAGCATAATATGGAGTCTTAGTCCTGAAATTAGCTCAAAGTCCTCTCCAACAGGTTGCAGAGAAGGGGATTTTTCATTCATTTGGTCATCAGGGCACAAAAACAAAAACAAGCCTGAGGAACCCATACTTACAATTCCAAAGTCCAAAGTCAAGCCTGGGATTTCACTCGCAAATCTTTCCTCTCTCTAAGAGAGCTCTCTGCACTGCCTTCACTCCTCTTACATGTTTCAGATGAGTTTTTGTGACCAAAAGGCCTTCATAGGAGGCACCATAGTTACCAAAGCCAAAGAATAAGTGCAGTGCAATTTCATACATCAGTCTCAAGACTTGCTCAAGAGAGTGCCCAAAGGGACCCAGGAGAAAATTCTGCCTTAGGAGGCAAACAGGATAGAGATAAAAGAATCATAGAAGCAAAGAATGGTTTGGGCTGGAAGGGACCTTAAAGACTGCCTAGTTTCAACCTCCATGCCATGGACAGGTACATCTTCCACTAAACCAGGTTTCTCAGAGCCCCATCCAACCTGGTCTTGAACACTTCCAGGGATGGACATTGACAACATCTCTGGGCAACCTCTTCCAGTGCCATACCACCCTCACAACAAGGATTTTTTCTTCCTAATATCTAATCTCAACCTCATTTCTTCCAGTTCAAAACCATTTCCACTTGCCCTGTCTCTGCATAATCTTTGTGCCTGGCACAATGGCTGTGGACACACAAGTGACACTGTCAATATAAAGATGAATAATGTGTGGGAGTAAAAATACATTACATCTGTTTTAAAAGTAAAGATGGAGGTATTGTAGTGGGTTTTTTATTCCCCATGTTCTTACCTTTAAAACTGTGGAAGAGGCAATAAAGATATTAATTCCATAAGGTTTGAAGACTCTCTGATACTGTTGATTCATTTTCTACTTTTTGCTGGTGGAACTGTAAGGCTGAGGCAGAGCGTTACAAATGCACTTCTGTTTCAAAGCCTTGGCATTTGAGGTTGCCATCTTCTGTTATGCAAACACCTACAAGAATTTTTATGGAGGAGGAAATGTAAGTAATTTCTCAAATCTCTAGCTAATGTAATAAAGTGTGTTCAAGGCGAGCCACAGCCTTTCTTCAATCCCCTGCCTGACAGCTGTTGCACATAACCCCCAGTCAGTTTTTCAGCAGTGCAGATTTATTATGTACATAGTAGGGAGAGAGAGGCTTTGCATACTGGAAGATTGCAGGTACTGGAAGGCTACAGTGTAAAAGAGGATATCCTCAGAAATGGCAAAGAGCAGAAAGAGGAAAGAGTAGCAACCCCAATGCTACTTTCCTTACAAATTTTCAGTCAAAGGAAGTTAATGAAAATTACTGAGATAAAGAGAGGAAAGACAGGGAGAGAGCCCCACACTAATCCTCCAAATAAAACCAACCCCAAACAAACAAACAAAAATCACAACTAAAAAAATTACAGTAACCCTTTGGATGGCATTCTTGTTTTTATCAGTTCACATGCAGTGACTGGAGAAAGAGCATATGTACAGCAACAGTTCAATCCCTGGACAGGAATTACCTTGCTGACGAAAGTGCAGCATCCTTTCATATGTGCTCTCACTAGTTACCTGCACCAGCACTACAGAACCAGAAGTATCAGCCTACTCCAGGCTAAAACTCTTGTAGTGTTTAGCTTTCCATTTAATTAGAGTACCATTGACGAGACTGACATTCGAAGAGGTGTGTGAGCAGTAATACCTGATTACTCTTCTAGCTAAACACTGTCTACTACAACTCTGCAACTTACTTTAGTTACCCAGCTGAGTTGGTAGCCAAACTGTCTTGTCAGCTAGTCTCCCATCAAATGCTTGCTGAGCATGAATGAAAGACTGATGGGCACAGGCACCCCACTGGTTGTCTGTGGAAGCCAGTGGAAGGAAAACCTCAGATTGTTCACACTGTAAGTAGCAGATTGCTGGATCACCTTAGCACCACGAGATACTAAATCATGAGACATCAGCCACATTACACTGATGTCTGTTAACACCCTTCTTTGATTGATCAAGGCTTACTTAATGAGCATCAATATGTCTAGCTGACATATTTATAGCTTGTGCTCTCAAGTGATGTGTCACAGTGATAGTCCCAGCAGACATCTAGAGCACTGTTTGTTATTATTCTGGAAACCCTAACACTGACTGTGATTAAATGACGATGTGCCTGATTGACCACCTTATGTCTTCCAGTACTGGAATCAGATAGCAATGCACATCTGTTTTGGGATTTATTTTTTTTTTTCACTGATAAGGGTACTTATCTGCCTGATCTGATAAAAAAGGGAGAGAACTGAGTTCACGAAGATACCCTTTCTCATCAGGTATACTTGCAGTCACAGCTGTCTGTTTCAGGTCCAGATGGATATGTAGACCCAATACACAATGCTGGGAGAGCTCAGCGCTCACTGAGTCGATGCAAGATTCACAGTTACAGAGAGGTTTACATCTTAAACCTCCATCTGCATGACCTCCTTAGTAGGGCAGATAACCATTTTTAGAGAACATCCTTTTAAATGCTCTTCACCATATGTCCTATTGGGCTATGGCTAAAGAATATGACAAGAATGAATGTTAGTTCATATTTGGGTACCCACATCCAATACAGTCTTAGTGACAATACCTAATGTGATGAATTTCCACAGGATTCAGGCAGCAAGTGGCTAAGCCTAGGGAAAACCCTAGACAGAAAGAGCAAGCTGAGAAGAGAATCAATAACTAAGAAATAATTAATCTGAAATGTCAATAATGTAGGTATTCTCTGACACTTGAGCACTTACACTATGTGATTAAAAAAATAACAATTAGTATAATGTTAATGGCTAAATATAAGTGCAATGATCCACTGCCTAAATTCTTAGTTACGCCTGACAACAAAAACATTGTACATAATAGTAAGTCATGACTTACATCCCTAGCGCAGGCAATGGTAAGGAATCAGAAGTCTTTTCCACTTGGACCAGAATAAGCAGGGTCTGCTGTACAGAAATACAGTACAATACATTACTGTGCATCAGCATAACAGCTGCTTACCGAAGGAGTTAGGCAAATTCAAGCCTATTTTACTGGTGAAAAACAGCTCTGACACCACAATAGCACAAGAACTGCACTACCAGGGAGCACAAACATAGGCAAGGCAGAACCTCTTCAGTGGTGAGCCCTGAGAAATGCTGAGATGCCCGTACGACAGCTGCAAGTATGAGGCAGCACTAAGATCTGGTGAATTCTTTGGGGTCTGCAATGCTGATGTGCAAGACCCCATGTGTTTTATGTGGATGATAGTTGGGACAGTAGTTTTCAGACAAGGTATATTGTAAAGTGTCAGAATACATGGTGCAACAACCACCCCTCCCTGCCACTTGTCCATCCCCTGGGATTTCTATACCGAGGACCATCATTCAGGGCATACTCACATTCAATCTAATAATCAGTAGCACCAATTTTACTTTGTCATGTCCTTGAGAAGTAACGCAATAAACTGCAAACAAAATAAACACCCTTCCTTTAGAAAATGCAATTTGGACATCATATCCAAATGAATAAATCATTCCTGAAAGGCAGAAGCAATATTACTGTTGAATTAGTGCTGGATGTTCTTTTGTTAAATTGTATACAATCAAAGCAAGGTGCCAAACTACCAACTAACTGTCTGGAGGTCGATTTTTAAATTCACGGATGAGCTAATGCATTTGTGGCAGTGATCATAAAGGGAGGAGTTCACCTTGCATTAGCCTTGACTCATAACTATAAATCCAGAATGTTACCAGAAATAAATGTCCTATTTCTTGTCATTGATCTGCAAGCCATAATTTAAACATTTACATGTCCTAATGGTGAGCCTTCCAATTGCCTGAAACATCTGTCTCCAGGGAATGCCCACCATGAGGAGAGGGACTGTAAAAATAAGAGTATCTTCAGTAAAAACTGTGAACCTTTGTAATTTTTAAGTTTTTCAAAAGCTTCATAAGTCAAGGAGAGTCAAAACTGAAGGATAAAAGGGTATTTATAAAGGTTACATGATGACATAACAGCAACAAAATATATATACCCTAGATTGCACTGTCAGTGGGCAAAAGAAATCAGAAGTGAAAGAATTTTGGATGACTATAAAGTAAAAAAGCTGTAGGAATTGCTACAGTTAACTCACACATTGTCTTATCTTTCAGTGGAGCTAATGTTGTTACAAGAGAGTCATTCATTAATAGAAAAATCAGAGAAATGTTGTTCTGCTTGAAATAATGCTATACGTTTCCCTGAAACTGATATTTTAAAATCAATACATATGGGAAACGAATGAGTCACCAGTCATGAAAAGACATACTCGTACAGGAGAAGTGAAGTACATGGCAAATTTGAAGGAAATGTTTTCAAGGCTGTAGTATGAACAGACATCATTTGGAGGGGAGATGGGAGAATGCATAGATTAATTTCCAGATATATTTGCGATATCTTGTAAGTACACAAGCAAACTTCTTGATGATTTCTTGTGAAGCACTCCGTTTCCTAAAGCGTGGAGATTACTGTCAGATACCTGATTAAACCAGGGCAGTAACTATGTCCAAACACCAGAGCAAAGTATCTAATAAATAATACTAACAAAATAAAAAGAAACTAATAAATATCAATGTGAGTTGAGACCTCCTAAATTCTACAATTTTTAATTTAACTGGGTTTTTTCAGACCACAGTTCAGAGAGCTGATGTAATGATAATGTTAAGAAACCCTGCAAGAACTTCTTTGCACTATTATAGAGAATTTTAAATCTTACTGTTATTATATAAATTTGACTAGTTACTACTCCTTTGAATTTCATTTTGTATATAATCTGCAGTACAAATGTGCTGAGCTCTGCTGAGGCCTTTCAATGAATCTAAAAAATAGATGATGATAGAATTTTTGAAAGTGTCATGAAATTCAACAGTTTTGTGGTCTTTCCTCATAACGCCACTTATGAACATCAGTGCTGCAGGTCTAATGCCAACCTGACTTCATTTTTTCTGTTTGCCTTTTAAAGTAGTGGAAAATCAGTAGAGCAAATCTCTTCCTTCTTGTTAAGATATATCTTTGACATGTTAGCCTTTAATAGCCTGTAATTTTTAGTCAAATTACCTTTTAATGATTTCTGGTTTGCTCCATCTTTCTTATGGTTCTTTGCAAACAAAAAAATGAAGAAATGTCCATGTATACAGTGATGCTTCAATAGTCCAAATGACCTTAGTCTATATTTAAATGCCTCCCATGATGTTTTCAGATGTACATGCATATGTAAATTTGGTGTGTTTACGTTCTCTGCTAAACTGAGTAATAGTTGTACAATTTTTATATTGAAGGTAGGAATAAATCACAGTGTCTGCTCTTACCTTTTAGGCAAATGTGCTCCGGGAGCACTCCCTTGGTGGTGGTCTTGGGGAGCCCTGAAGGCTGGGGACCTGCAGGAACATGCAGTTGTCCTTCCTTGTCCCCACATCTGGGCTCCACCTGATGAAAACTCAACTACAAGAAACATGGGGAGCTTTGAGGACACAGATCTCACTCACATGTCCTGGGACCAAGAAACCCCATCCAGGATGAGGAAGCACTCCTGAGCCCCAGATTTCCAGTGGGGTCAGCAGAAGCATTTCTCAGCAGAAAAGATACTGAATTCATATCAGGAAAGTCAAAGCTCATGCTGATGTTGACTCAAACATCACTGCTGAACATGTTTGCAAGTAGTACATGACATTTTGATGCACTTTGGCAATACTTGTGCTCATATTTCCTAGCAAAGTGTTATGATCTTAGCATGGCTTTAAGAGAAACACAGGGGTTTCAGTCCTTTGGGATTGATCAATTATTTAATGAATAAAGGAAAATTTCCAACCTTGGCTGTTAGCTGTAAGGAAAGAAAATTTCTTTGATTGTTATTGGATGTCTTTGTTAATACTTTTAGGTTTTTATATATCATATAGAATTGAGTATCATGTCTTTCTGCAGGACAAGCTTGATCCAGTTTTATAAAAATTTGTGTGCACTTTTGTATTGCTTTGGAAGGGATTGCTTGGGATTTCCTAGAACACAAATTCTTGTCTGGTACTGCTGAAAAAATTCTGCAGCAGACAGCTGAGGCCTAAGGTGCCCTGAACCAGACTTCATAGGAGTTTTAGATGTCTAGAACTTCTTTAAAACCAAAATGTGGAGTTCTGTCTCTCTTCTGATCTCCCTTTTCTGCCACTGCAACTAATAAAGCTCTTCTTGCTCTTCTTTTCCCTGTAGCTCTCCAGACAGCTGTATCAGTCTTTTAAAACCGTAACTTCAGTGTTTTATCTATTATTTCATAATGCAAGAATAAAACTTAGCTTTTATCACTTTTAAGTTTACCACCATTTATTTCATTGGCAGTCCTTGTATCAAGTTATGAGACCAAGAGGAGAAAAGCTCCTTATCCACCTTCCTTAGACTACCGTTATTTTGAACATATTTATAATTGCTTTCCTTGATTGCCATCAAAATTAGGTGTGGTGGCTCAGTGCCTTGTCCTACCAGGTGCTAAATGTTTCCAAACTGTTCCATGACATCCTGAGACAACCTCGTGAAGTACTGAATCACACTTAGGAGAAGAATTTTTTCCCCCTACATCCCAGTGAAGTTTCCCTTACCATAGCTGATGACCACCACCTCTTATCCTTGCACATTTGGAAAACATCCATTTCTCTCTTCCTACAAAGGCCCCTGTATAAAATAAAGCAGTTAAATTCCTGGTTTTGCCTTCTCTTTCTTCAGCGTCCCCATTCACTCTGTGCTCCCCAGATGTTACAGTGTTCCCCACACAGTCTCTTTTGCTTATTGATGTCCTTCCTGAATAAAGAAGCCAAAAGCTGGACACAGTATCCCCCACACACCCTTGCAAATGCCAGGTAAAGGAGAATAAACACTTCCTGGCTATGTTCTTGCTAATATAGGCCAGCCTGTGGTAGTCTTCATCATGACGCTGACTCATGTTCAGCCTGCTGTATACCAGGTTCTCCTGGTCTTTTTGGGCAAAGCTGATTCTTTAATACCTTGACCACTGCCTGCAGAGTTGCATGGAGTTTTTCTGTCCCAGAAGCAGGGTTTTATATTTTAATTTGTTGAATTTTACTGCTTCTTTGAGCTGATTCTTACATCCTGTTTTGGTTCTTGTGAATGGCAACTCTACCCACCAAAATATCAAGATCTCCCTCCAGTGTGGTGTCATCTGCTAAGTCAGTGAGTTTCCACTCCTTTCCAGGGTCCAGATTTTTTATGGAGATCATCAACACTCAGTCTCAATATCAACAGCCATTAACTGGTATATAATAGCTTCCAGTCCCTGCCAGAAATATCTTGCAGGTTTGATATCAGAGGTCTAATATTCAGACAATTCCTTCTTTGTAAATTAACAGTTTGCACCTAAGACAAGTATCTTGACTGCTTATTCAGGTACATTTGACTCACTAGGGCATTGATATATGCAGGTCCAGACTAGCTTTGGATTCCTCCAGAAGCATGTTCTCCTCCCAAGTTCACTTGAGAGAAAATTCTGTGATTTAGGAAAAGCCACTGTTGAAAATTTCGATTTTTCTTGCCCCTTATTTTGCTTAATACTTGTTAGTGTCACCTAGTGTCATCTTGAACACTTAATTTTCCCTTTTGTTTGCCCTTTCAAGTTTACATTCAGCTACATAGAGACTCAAAGACCAGTGAATTCAAAATACATCTCTGTACCGAAGGAATGCAAAAATGAGCTAAGAAAAAGAATGCCACTTTCAACAGCTTCTGAGGTATTTTTTTCTCAATACTGATGAAGTCTTCAACAAAGTTCAAGGACCTTTCAAATGTGCTAGCTGAGAACTCAAAGTTCTGATATAACCACACGGCAGTTCTTACTGCAAAGTCGCATTTCCAAAAAAATTTCCACTTTTAGCCAGGCATGAATTAAATGTAAAGAATCTTCTATAAATAACACATAATTGGAAGTGAAATTCATGCTCCACTTTGGAAACAGAAGGCTCCTCTCCTTAAAGGCTACTCAGTACCTCATATTTAATGCTCAATGCATTGGTTATTTAAACAAAGACAGAACACACCTTACTAGTACACATTTAGCTAAACTTCATCAACTTTGAGTTTCCTTTTGAAAACCGCAATGTCTCATGATTCCACTGTGACTAGTTAGGACTAGTCAGGACTAGTCAAACCTCCAGCTTTGCTTTGACACTCAGTAAATGCATCTGATGTTTAAGTGTTTCCAGACATCATCATTCTCTGAAACTAACCATGGCCAGGAGCCTTTAGTATTAAAAAATGTAGAGTCCAAACCCACCAAAATGAATTACTTTTGGACAAATAATACAACAGTAAAATTTCAGGCTTTATATTTTTCTGGCACTGTAGGTTTCTAACTACAACTATTATTCTCTGGGGTCATATAAGGACTACCTTCCCTCTGGCAATTAAATCCTATTTTATGATGGTAAAAAAAAAAAGTAGAATCAGGCTTGGTTCTAAAACCATAAAATACAGCTACAAAAACAACATTAGGGTTCTCAAGGCACTAATTTTTGTACAGTTGTCAGCAAGACACAGGTACACTACTACGTGGCTGTCCATGAATGTTCATGAAGTGACAGAAAGGTCAGAGATGATGCCACGGCTAGAATGAATTAACATATAGCTGTTCCTGCTAACATTTCGTACCTGTTACCAACTGGGAATGCTGACACAGGAAACCAAACATGGAATCAGGGTCAAGAGCAACACTGAATTCAAGGACCTCTAGCAATAGAAGGGGCCCAGAAATCCAGACAGAACAAATTATAAACAAGGTCATTGCAGCAGATTTTAACTCAGACAAAAACACCTGGGCCAGGTGCCTACCTTACACTTTTGTGTCACCTTCACAAAGGCTGCTGCAAGTGCAAAATCAAGAGCAAATGCTCTTTCAAGCACTGTTGTTGCAGGGAGTTGTTTCCTCCTAAAGAGCTTTGATAAGGAGTTTTGAGGAGATGCCTGAAGACAGCTGCTCCCCTTTTCTCCAGAAGCTGCTATCTGGAAAGAGAGACATCAGACTATTTTGGCTTGTTAGACTTTCATTCAAATCAAGTAGTTCATGTTCCTGTCAGTGACTGTAGCTCAGGGCATGTGGATGCACCCAGTTCAGAGACAGGGAAGCACTATATTACACTACCCCTTTTGCTGCAGATGATGGATGAATCTGAGAAGTCATGGGGCAAAACTGAACGGCCTAAAACAGGAGCTCATCATCAGCTGCTAAGGGACTTACAAAAAAACTGTTCCAAAAGGGCTACATTGCTGCACATGAATGCTTGATGCTCTGTTCTTTTGTCTCTCTTTTCCCTTCCATGGCCTCTAGCAGAACCAGATGGAATTGCGCTGTTTATTTCCAGGGCAGGTTTACTAGACAGGCAGGGGGAAAAAGATTATCAAAATGAACCATACCAATGGTTCCTCTCATCACTCCTGGCTGCCCACAGAAGGTTCTGCTTCATCTAAGAATGTTAATCGTACTTCTCCTGCCCTCTCAACACATTCATTTTAGGTGAGGGAAAAAACAGAATATTATTTTGCTACCTGGCAATAAATTCTCTCTCCTTTTACTGTTATGCCATTGAACTCCTCCATAGTTTATGATATAACTTGATTTATGGTATACATAATGGCACTAAATAGGTCTGCAGCTCTGACCTATAAATACTGAGGTATGTGGCTTCTTCATTTATAAATGGGGTTGGTGATGAGAGCAAATTGGATAAAATGTTGTGGGCTGCAGGAGGTGTGAACTGAAACGCTATCACTCTGCCTTACTAATCTTCATATTTATCACTCCGCTAGAGAGAAGTCTCCTCCCTTCCTGTTATCTGCCTTGCAAAGACTTTAAATTGTTAAGGTTTCCCCTGAACAGTCCTACTGTCCCCTAATTTACTGAGAGAAGATGAGCAGGTATGAAGAATGGAAAAGTTGACCAATGCCAACAGTCTTCTCATTCATTTGAATGGGGAGAAGAAAGCCACACATGAAAAAGGTACTTCCAAGACTTATTTCAAACTTCGACCAGGAAGAGTCAAGATTTACTTATGTTAGATTTTATATTCCTATCAAAACCATTAGGAATGTCTTTATTTCCCAGAAAATGGACATTTCATTCACCATTTTCAGAAGTAACTTCATATTGCAGTGATGACCATTCCTTGTCTCATATTAGTAAGAGGTACTAAATATTTAAGAAATGACTAAAAGAGAAGAATGACAAAAATTCTGGCCTCACTGTATTTTTATGCCTGTTTTAAAAACCTGAGGGGACAGGCATTATATGACAATGTGAAGGGCTGTAAAAGTTTTCTGCACCCTTCTCAAACTTGTAATACATTTTTTTTATAGTAACCCATACCGTTATAGGTTTTTTTGACTGCATCTTTTCTGTAGTTCTTCAAACTATCTGCCAACAGCGAGCCTTTAGAAAAAGTGGGCTTATAGAAATTGGGTACCATTTAGCAATCTTTTGCCAGCAGCCACTGACTGGATAAAAACATTGCACACAGTGGGGAGGCGACTTGGCAAAATCCTGCTTTGATATGTGCCTTGGTCTTAAAAAACACTGGAACTTGAGAGGCTTGACTCAAATCGCTGCCATCCCTGGCAGAACTCTTAAGCTCTCTCTTCTCCAGGTCTGCCATGCAGCAAGAGTAGCAGGATCATTAGATGCCAAATGCAAGTTACTGCTCCATTGAAATGGAAACCTGCTGCAGAGAAAGCTCATATTTGATTTAGGCTGGAGAGCACACTTGAGGATACCTTCCAACACAGAGCTAACAATGCCCAGGAGTGCCAAATAGCCCTCAGACCATTTGCCATAGCGCAGCCACAAGTCAGGACAGAGCTAAGAAATATGTGGATGAGAACACGCTATCTATTTGGAAACTAAACTTCTGTGTCTCCTTTCCATAGTTTCATCCTCTTTTGGAAAATCATTTAAAGCGTCGAAGGAAGTGAGGAAGGAACAAGATGTTACAGGTTTCTTTGAGCTGTCTTGAGCTGCTCTCTTGTCAAAATTAAGTTAGACGAATGTTTGGGAAACAACTCTTAGGGCTGGGTCTCCAAAGCTTTTCAGTAGATACTGTTTTTCCTTTGAAAGACACTTCGGAACCTACACTGTTCTCTGTTTTTTGGGTGCCATGTCAATCAAATTCTGTATTTTCTGACTGCATGATTAGCTAGAGCTTCCCAGAATCCGCAAGCGGTGCTTGGGACTTTCCCTGTTCTAGTCCCTTTCTCCTTTTTCTCTCACATCTTCCTGAACTCTTGCAATGTCTGAGAGCAACTTGTTACTTTTATAACAGTATAAGATTTAAAGTGAAATAAAAGCAGGCTTTTAGAGTTTGAGAGAGGGGGGGAAAAATAACTGAGGTGAAGTACAATCAGGGAGAATGTTATCAATTATTGTTTGCAATAATTACAATGATTTACAATAATTAAAAGGAAGCTGATCAGCTAACCCAGCCAAGGCTCACAAAGTGTTTCCTACACAAATGCCTGGAGCCAGAGCATCATTTATCTATCGGATTTTCTGGTCTAGTAAACAGAACCAGTGTGCAAGTAGCATCAGTCAGAGCCATCAGTGAAGGACAGTTACTTTAGGAGTTTTCTACCTCTTCCTATCTGGGGTTAGGGAACTTGGGTTTGAACCCAGCAGATCTCACTGAACTGCAAAAAAAACCCCACAAAAGTGACAGTGTTGAATTCCTTCCCTTTGCCTTTGAATAAATAATGTACTGCTTTAAAATAAGTTGTTTTGTCTTCCCATGATGAGAACTTAGACCTGTCAAGCCCAGGTGAGCCCATGGGGGTGTAAGGCAGATGAGGAACAGTAGTGAAGACTCTGGCAGGGATGAAGTTTCCCAATGAGGGGCAGAAGTAACAAAACCTTCCACAGAAGAGTGTTCCTGGAATGAAAGGTTCAGAGTCATAGTTCACACTTTTCCTACGTCTTTGAAATGTCCCCATCTTAAATAACATTGTTGAGTATGTCTGGTTCTCTATGATGCCGATGCTTGTCTAAAGAGATGTTGTTTTAGTAGTAAATGAAATTATAGCCATAAATAAAGGAGAGATTTGTATCACATTCAAATACATAGTTTGTCCAAAATGGGTACTGTGGTATTTAAAATATGGGCTAAATTTTGAATGGACTAATGAAACTCAGGTTTTGAGAGTTATTTACTTCAGTGGTGCTTAAATATCTCTTAAACAGGTTAGATGAGGAAAGGGAAATCACTAATAAATTGGAAGATTATACACAAATTCACATTATTTGAAACAGACCAAATACATGTGCATAGATAAAGATTTAATAATTTAGATTTCTGACACATTTTAACACTGGGAAAAGCCTCCGCTATGCTGATTACTTTCATTGCATTTTTACAGTTAGTTAATGTGCAGAGCTAACAGCAGGATCTGTATCCGTAAAGGCTCTGTTTTCCCTTCTGGCAAAAAAGCTGTGATAGAAACACAGTTTATCCCCATTTTGTACGTGTGTGTTGTGACACTACCTTGTGAAGAAAAGCATTATTTAAAATTGATGTTTGCTCTGCTATATTTATGGAGAGTCGTGTCGTCTCAATCCCCTGTTAATCCCCACACCTTGTTTATGTCTGCATAAGCGGTCAACCTTTCACAGCACCCCAAAGGAATACACCTCCTTGGCTTGTAAATGCATGAAATCAACCAAAAAAATTGCCTTTCCAGGTTAAAAAAAACCAATCACAAATGGAGCACAATGAGAACTTCATGCCTTGTGGAATATAATTAAACTGTCAGGAGCCTCCTGCTGCGTTCATGGGATTTGATGTTTATTATAGAACGTTGCTACTTAAAAACCAAGGGACTGGCTGTGCCAGTGCAGAGATGAGTGGAAACATGTTGCATAGCATCTAGACATAAAGAAATGTGAATGCATTTAGAGCAATAAAAGCAAATTAAGATGAAAGGAAAAGAGAGAGGGCAGAAGTCTGTGAAGTCATAAAACCAAATTGTTTAGTGGCACTGCTCTTACTGACTAGAGGTATCCCTTTAACTCCCTGTGAAAGCCTGAACACTGGGGGGCGAGGGATGAGTGGGGCTACGGACATCCCTTAAGGAAGGACCTGAAGGGTTTTGTCAGGAGGTACTGAACCCTACCTGAACTGGCAGTTTTAGGCCACCCACCTTCCCCAGGCAAGATATTTTGGTACACCTGAGATCTGTCCCTGGGGCTGCCAGAACAAGAATAGCACTGTAGGAACAGGGCCTGCTCATCTCGCATAAGAATTAGAGCTGACACAGGGGCAGGGCTACAGCTGGGACTCCTTGTTGGCTGCACCTACACTACAAAATTTCTTTGCTCTCGGAAATGATCATCAGCTTCTCGCCAAGTGGTGTGGAGTGACTCTGAGCAGAGTTTCTTGGAGTCCCCTCCAGAGCAGAGCGATTGGGTCCACATCATAAAGCACGCAGCCCAGGTGCACAGGGCATTATTTAAGCCACCAGGAACTGGTGGGGGTTATGTGCAGTTTATTTCAGATGCAAATTTCTCAAATAATGTGGGCTATGTTTTGGCATGAGACCTTGAGTATGCATGGGTATCCTGGGGCATGGTATGGGGGCAGCTGCATGTTGGGAGGCACAAAAATCGTTATGGTAGTGTTGAAGAAGGTTGTGTAGAGGGAGTCAAGCCTGGCATTGAATCCTCCATGCTGCCCACTGGAAGTAGTTCTTGAGCTGGACTTCTGTCAGAAGCAAACCCGGGTTTTTGTTTTATTTTGTTTTTATTAATGGGAGCACATGAGCTCATGTTCCAAAAATGAATTGCCATAAGCAAATTAGCATTTCTGCAGCATAAAGAATTTTGGGATCAGTTCACCCAGGGGTGAAATGGGGAACTAAATTATTAGACAGTGTAAAAGACCAGCAATTCTGATCTGGCTTCCATAATATATTTACTACATATTTCAGTTATTTTTGTAATTATTAAAACATTCTAAGTTAACTGTTTCTTGCCCAGTAATATTGTTGAAGTAGAGACCAAGGATTTTTACTCACATATGTAGTCTCTTTCAAAGAAGGCTGATAAGAAAAGACACCTGTAAAACTGGCTGTGCCCTCTCTGTCTGGGCTAGCCAGTGACTTTCTGATTGTCCAGACCAGGACCTCCAGCTCCCTTCACTGTTCAATTGACATCCTGTAATAAGGAATCAAGACAAAACAGGTGCAAGGATTGAGACTGTGGAAGGAGGAGAACTCTGAGGCAGTAACAATGGTGTTTTCTACCAGAGAGAAGTTCTTGAAACAGTTTCCCATTCATTGTCATGCAATCACTCCTATGATATTCATGATGTAAGAATATCTTTCCACTTTACTATGTTTTTAGCAAAAGTGATCTTTACTATTACCTGTCTTTCTAAGGCCAAGTATTTGTTACTTGGAAATCAAGGAATACTGGATCAAATAATGAAGCAGAAGAGCATTACTCCTTTTTTCTCTGGTGTTATATAGCATGTCCAGTTTGGTTCACCCTGCTAATCATTTGAAATGCATACAAATCGTTCTGTTGTTGAATGATAACATAACTAACATAGATTAACTCTCAGGTTAAATTAATTAATAAAAACAGAAAAAAGTTAATAAGCTAGTTAATAAAAGTATATGAAATAACTTTGCAAAGAAAAAATTTCCTGATGCATCTACCTAAAAACAGTAAAAAATGGTTCTGTGATACATAGTCTGAGAGTTGTGCCAGATGCTCTGTCTGTGTAGTACACTTTGTTAGAAAGGCTACACTGAAAATGAGGGAAGAACCACATAAGAAAGAAGAGGGTATTTAGGAGCAACATAGAGCCATACCTATCCTCAGTGGTGTCTATGCATAACAATTGCTGCACAGCAGCCTCCTGAGAAATGCTCAAAGATCCTTCACATAAAACCCTCCTGTTTGACTGTAGCACAAGCAGCATCTTCAGCTTAGAGGGCAACATGCTGGCAGAGAGTCTGTGTAATCTATATAACAATAGCATTAAGAAAAAAAGTCAACATTCTGGTTACTAAGCTAGTGATCAGAGCACGATAATTGCTATAATTAAAAGCAAGGCAAATATTGCAGGAAAAGTAGGTCACTCTTCAGGCTGTGTATCCCTGATGCAAATGGAAATGAAATAAAGAGGATGGTGTAATGTTATCTAAAGCAGACAAAACCGCTGCTGTTCCGAGGTTTTTGAAGACCCTTCATTAAATGCCTTTGTTTTCATATGCCATACCAGCAGGAAATGTTTTCACAAATACACTGAATCTGTTGCAGTCAGGTACAAGGACTACTGGAGGAGTCTGTCCTAAAGTGCAGCAAATGGAGCATAATTAAGACCTATTGTGTATAAGGATGGTTTTCAGGAAGCTATGATACTGCGTATTTCAGAGCTGCTGAACTTAAGCACTGGTGTGTTTCTGATAGTAGCCGCAGTCACTGAATTTTAACACGTGGCTTTGCGCTTTCAGAGATACTGAGCCTCCAGCCAGTGTTTACTTCTGTTCAAGCCACCTGAGAACTGGCTTCTGAGGAGAGGGCAAGGCACGGTAACAAGAAAAGAGAAGAACATTTCCTTGCATCCCCTTGAGCAGCACCTAAGCAGCTCACTGGGGATGATTCCATCTTGGTGGAGATGACACTTCCTTCTCATCTCTGCTTACCTCCCTCCCACCAGCTTTTCTCCTTGCACAGGACTTGCCTAACTTCTACGAAGAGATTGTGGTGGCCCCACTGCTCTGCCTATGTAATTTCCGTCTTCTTAATTCTCCCTATCTTCCCCAAATCTGTCTCACCACTTGAGTTCTCCTCACATAATTTTATTTTTTTTTTGACCCCTAGAGGCAAGTAATGTTCCCCCACGAGCTAGTCCAGAAGTTTATAAAAGCTGTTGGATACAGACATTCTCACCATGAAGCCCTTCGAGCCATGAGCCTCTCCTCTCTTTCCGTGCTTTTGGGTACTACTTCCCTTCTGCCCTAACCTGGGCTCCGGGCTGCACACTGAGTGCCAAGTAGTCTCTCAGCCCTGATAGCAGTGTGTGGGAGAGGTCTGCCTGTATTTCAATGAAAAAAGTGACAGTGAAAAAAAAGAAAAACACGAAGATATTTGAAATATTTATTTTAACTTTTCAGTATAAAGTTGTCAATTTCCCAAAAATCTTTACATCTACCTGCTTTCCCATGTCACTGCAAAATTAATTCTATGCTGAATGCAGGGTTACAAGAATTTCGTGGTAAGAGTGGGGCTATATTTAAGTTCACATTGCACTCATTTGAAGGAATTAGCTAACTGGGAACTCTGTTCCTCTTAATTGTAAAGATCCGTTGACATCCACGTACTTTTTCTGTCTGTATCCATCTTTATTTTAAATATTTGGTACACTTACAATTTACCTAACAAAGTGATAGGAGTCACAAGCAAGTTTCAACATGTACAGATGTTTTACCTTAAAAATTAGTAGGGCAAAGTAATTTCTCAGAATCACTATGAAACAATGGACTTGATTTCGTTAGCATCCTGAAATGAAACTATTTAGAGAATCAATTCAAATTAGGGTATGAAGCTTCTTTGGTAAACTACTGTGTTATTAACCTTAATGATGTCAATGTTTGGGTTTTTCTTTTTCCTGCTATCAAATTCAACTTATTAGTGTCTAAGGTAAAAGTCACAAGTGTGTTTCATACTGAGAAATGCATTAATATTGTAATTAAACACAGCAACTGTGTAGCACAATGAGAGGGAATTGAGAAGCTGGCTAAAATTTAGAGATAGACTGCAAGGACAAATTTATCCTACTGAGCTTTTTCCTAAAGGTCTATTTGTTGTGGTTTAGCTTAATGCACTGAACTAACAGAAGCACATAAAGGTATGGAAAGAACTAATAATTGCAATTATTTTGGCTGCACTTGTAAAAATTATATATATTGTCATGTCCTACAGAAAAAAGCATCCATAGGTAGAACATGAAAGTGGTAGCTAGGTGTGTTGGGTTAGCCTTGGCTGATTGCTGATGCTCACCCGGCCACTCTTTCAATCCTCCCTCCTCAAAGAACAGGGTCAAGATAAAGGGCACACACACATATGTTGCATTATGGGGTCCTCCACGGGCTGCACTGTCTATATCTGCTCCAGCATGGCCCTCCATGGGCTGCAAGTGAATCTCTGCATCAGTGCCTGGGGAACCTTATCCCCTCCTTGTCTCACCTTGGTGCCTGCAGGGCTATTTTATTCCTGTCCTATATTCTTGTTAGCTGCAGTGCAATGGTTTACATGACCATCCATGTTTCCTCTGGCAGTCATATACCACCTCTCTACCTTCTGCTTATGACTTAGAAGAAGTCCAAAATATATTATCTTCTGCTGTTTTCCATAATTATTCCTGACCCTAGTGAGCATTTAGGACAAATTGATTTCCCTCTGGGACTACTCCTCCTTATAACTTATCTTCCCCAATAAATCTCATAAATCTTAATGTGACATGAGCACTGATAGAATGATAATCTCTGCAAGAATGACTGTTCAGAAGTGTTACTACTCCAGACCTGAAAATTTAGTTATTTTCACAGTTGCACCAACACACTAAAGCCAGAAAAACCATGAAGACCAACACATTAAAATGAGACCATGGAAGAGGATGTCCTTCATTGCTCTGCCAACAGAATCTCACACGTTCCATGCAGAGTCTGAGAATCTACACTGGAATTAAAAACTACCTTCAAAAAACAGAATATATCTACATCCCTTGGCAAATAATTTTATGGTATTGTACCCCACCATCCTAATTACATCCATTAGAATTCCATGAAGTAAGTCTTTTTTTCTCAGTATCGTTTTTCCACTGGTGTATTACGTTTCAGGACAAGTATTTACAGCAGGTGACTAAGTTGCCTTATACTGTCCCTTTTACTGTTTAAATGCACATCATTTGCTCACATTTTTATTCATCCTAGTAACTGACCCCTGAATGCTATATTAATTTTTCAGTGTCTTTGTCAACCTAGAGACACAAAGAATAACAAGACAAAATTATTTGGTTTAGCGACTTTCAGCTGATAATAATCAACTATTACTGAGGACTGCTGTTCTGAATCCAAGACATATCTTGTGCTTTGTAGCTCTTCTGCAACATCCCAAGCTTTCTTTAACATGGCTGTGCTCCTTACCAGTTTTTTCCTTACTAAAATCCTCACCTTCTGAAGACCACTTGTGTATAAGTGATTTTTTTTCTCTTTCAATGACACCTGACATGAATTTCTTGGCTCAGATTATCCTACCATTTTTAAGATGGAGGAAAAGCAAGGTGAAAATATCCATGAGGTGAAGAATACTGAACCATTTCATAAGAATCGCACGTCCTCTCCATGGAAAAATAACATGCTAAATGAATCGATCATGGAACTTCTGTATTTTTGAAGGCAAAATCTCTGCATCTCCCATTTGCTGACAGCTCCATATACAATAGTAGCTGCATCTATCACAATATTTTCAGTGCATACTGTGATGTGTGACAAACTGATTAATAGTATATACACTCTGTTATGGCTGTAAATGGTTGAGGCATATCAGGATTGTCTTATGGTCTCTTTAAGCTGATCATCTTGGTGGAAGCAGCCTTAACAAAGGTAAAAATCCTTGGTGAACAGTCTTGTGCTTTCCAAGCAGAAGACGCTACTCTTCACCACCACACTACAGCACACCTCTTAGTGAAGAATGTGGGCAGTTTTCTCTGTATCAATGTTTAATGAGGTAATACCACTATTTAGAGTCTGATCTTCAAGTTTTTTCTTGAAGGAAGTGAACAAAGAACAAGAACAGCCTTTAATCTAGTAATGGAAGATCTAAGCTTGCTCCACTTTAGGCAGGATTTACTGCCTAAAAAGAACAGTATACAGGGCTCTAGAGAGCTATAATTCAAAACAAGCAAAAATGCACAACCAAAAACCTACTTTGCACAGATACACAGATGCAGCAAGAGAAGCAGTACCTTCAGTGGGTTTTCTGCGTACATAGAAACCTTCCAATGATTTCTCGTCTAGTTACAAATCAGTTTCAGCATCTATTGCCAGCATATTGTTTCTTTTCTGTGCTCTTAGGGCTATTCCCCAGAATGGAATCATTCAGAAAAGTGATAAATTCTTTCCCTGATCTCTGGTTTGAAAGTCCAAAGAAAGCAAAGCAAACTGCATTGGACAATATACATCTGTTGAAGTTGAAGTGTCAGTATTTCTTCCTCGTTTCTTTATCTTCTTTCAAAACACAAACCAGATCTACTCTCATTTAGCATCTTCTAATTTAAGTTGGAGAGGATTTTTTCCAAAGTCTATTACAAAATAAATGTTCTGTCTTCTACAATTAGCAGAGAGCACTGGCCAGCTGCCCAAGTAACTAATTAACATGAAACTTTTATCAAGACACTGCAAAGGACATACACTGTTATGCCAGATTATATCACTAGTTTTTAAGGTGGTAAAATGAAATTTCAGCCACAAATCAGTTTCTTGCTGTTAAGCTTTGTCTCATTTGAGAAGATGATAACTAACATCAAATTATATTTTGAGACTCCTGCAAGGAAATGTTTTGCAAATGCTAATATCCTCATGGAAGTAAGCGCTGTACGGTTATCTTCACTTATTGTTTTCCTATTCTTCAGATGAGCTCAAAAGAGTTCTAGTTTAATTGCACAGCAACACAGCCAGAAATAGACACAGACAGTGACATCTGCACCAGAATTTCTCAGCTAGTCTGAAAATTTCCAACAAGTGCTTAGTACTGTAAGTGGTTCCCTGCTTGGTAGATGAATGCCAGACTGCTTTAGCCTGAAGAAAATTTCAGGTGCTTAATAACAACTGATTCACCTCCTTGGGTCTATTTTCTGTTTCCTTAACAATTCAGGCTACTAAGGATCTTTTTATCACTCTCCACAGAAGCATTCATTTTACTGATATACTTCCAGTTTATGGAAATACGATTTTCTTATCACTCCTTCAAAACTGGAAGCACTTGCAACCTGAACATGCCCTGTTCTAGACCACAGATTTGTTTTCAGTCTTTGCACCTTACTCAAGAAAAAAGTTTTCAACAGATCCCTCTTCTTGGCTTCTTCTTTTGTATGATAATGCTTATGAGAAAGAGAGTTCATTAATGCCATCAGGTGCATCCTGTAAGGCTCCCTGACAAGCTATTAAGTACATAGACCAAAGAGGCACAGTTATGCAGTCCCCAGAAAGGATGCCAAGTGCTGCATTTAGTTTTGGGTATCTTCTCAGTTATCCATCTGCTCCAAAGCAATCACTGTAGCAGAGAGGCACACTGAGGAATTAGATGTATGAGTAGTCTAGTTATTTGTTGGGTCTTTGGATTTATAACAAGATATGCACTGTTATTGCATAAAATCCATTGCTATTTTCTTCCCAAAGAGAAGTTGTTAGAATATTTTAGCAGGCAGTACTCCACATCAGAGCATGCCAACACATCTGTGTTGATGCAGAATGTTAGTCAGCCAAAAAAAAAAAAAATAAAATCAAAGGAAAATACCTGAATACTTGATTTCCCTCTGCAAATCTTGCGGAATTTGCAGTCAGATTCTGCTTCTCCTCCAAGCTCCTGCTCTACTCCCTGATGAGAAATCACATTTTGTTTGGGTAGCAGACTTTTTTCCTCAAGGTGCACCAAAGTCACTGACTTACACTGGTGACAGCAGTGTGCCCACTGGCTCCTGAGGATTGCAGCTGTTTGTCCTCTTCACTGCTCAAACTTGAATGTGCCTACGGGACCTCGAAGAAAAATGTTCATCTGAATATCTCAGGCCGTGCTGTACAATATGTTGTCTAATTTCAACACTGTGGTACACCGGCCTCCCTAGGAGGCTTTCTTAATGTAGTCTTAGTGCTCGATATACTCCGGTGGCTGCAATGCGCTTTGCTCACTGGGGATGTGGCAGAGCACGGCAACTTGAAAACAAACACTGCTCAGCATTGACGGGGAGAGGAAGAAGCAAGTAAACACAGACCATGCTGGCAATGCATCAGGATGGATCAGACAGCTGCTTCTCTTTCAAAGGCATTGGCAGCTGCCCTATTAACCAGGCTGCAAATGCTACCTGATCCATCCAGCTGTGTCTGCACCACTTGGTTGCCCTCTGTGCAGACAACATCCAACTCCACTGTGCACCAGCTGATGGGGGCGCTGATCCAAGCACAACACTCATAGAAATGGGGATCTTTTTTAAGAGGCCAGCAATGCCATGATGGCATCTCCCCAAATGTTTTAATCTCATGGACATAAAAATGAAAGTATAAAGGTAGACAGGGTTATTCCATAATGCTGTTGGTGCTTAAAACCACATTTTGAATCAATGTTCCACTGCAGGATATTGCCTCCATAACACATTGCATCAATACATCAACAAAGGAGTGTAAGTCTGATACTTCACTGTTCCATAAATCATCCTCCCATTCTTAGCTGTGGAATTTATTGATTAGCAGGATGGATATCTGGGAGAAGAAATACACAACTCTCAGGATGTTTTCACCTAGTGTTTGAGGAATATGCGGAAAACAAACTCCTAATTTCCTTTTAGAGGAGCAGGCACTGTGTCTGAGAAAGAGGACAGCCTCAGGTCTTTTTTCCTCCAGTTCCCCTTTTGCTGCCGTCTCTGCAGAGGCACATTACCCATCCCCATGGAAACAGGAGGAGGAACACAATGTCTCTCCGCAGAAGACCCTCGCAAGAAAGCTGCCCAGAGGTTTTGGCTTCTCATAATCCAAACAGTGACACCAGGGGTCACTTTGGGACATGGCCTGTCCTGGGACACCCAGACCAACTCCTTCCAGCACAGTTTTCCTCCCCAGAACCCTGTCTAAAAGTAATAAAAATAATTTTGCTGGTACATTTGAAGAGGAGTCCAACTCTCCTCCTGAGGCAGCCGTGGCAGACAGAGAGGGCAGGGCAGAGGGAGTTGGGTTCCCTGCAGGTGTGGTGGTGAAACACATGCTGAGATAGCTAGAATTGCTGTGAGGGAGCTTCTTGTGGTGACACGCAGCTGAATTGGTGATAAGACCGTGGATCTCAAAGCTCCTTCACACCTTTTCTCCCCTCTTTTCTCCCCCTCACTTCCAGACACAAAATCCTATTGTCACTCTTTCCATCACTTTCCTTCCACCTTCCAGAAGTTCCACTGCAGGACAGAGAGCAGCTATTATTTCTTCTGTGGAGCAAAGAGCATACCTGTCTGCAGCTTCTTCTGCCAGTCCACCTAGCAACATTTTCTCCCCGGCTATTTTTGTCTAATCTGAGGCCTGGAAGGGATAATGTTTTCCATCACATCTGGAGAAAATAGCACAAAACTGTAAAACATGGATGGTACTCTCTAAAAATGTCTCAGAATAAGTTAAATTAAATAAACTGGATTATTAAAATCCTGTTTCAGGATTTCATCATTCAGGAGATGATGGATACAATGGTCAGGATCTGGCGTTTGTGAATGATGGAATCAGTTCTGTGGGAGAAAAAGCAGAGACTACGTGCAGTGCAGGAACAAATAAGGTGATGCAGGTCTCAGAGCACTGCTATGCTACAGGGAGATGGGCCTTCCTGGTGCAAATGCTGGACTCCAATGTACAGCATTGTCCTCTTTAAACATACAAGTAAATCTTTAAAAAAAAAAAAAAAAAGAAAGAAAAAAAGGAAGAAGCCCCTGCTATTACCTAGTAATCAGCATTTTTTTTATAACTTTTCCAATGACCACAGACCATTTTAGTACACAGTACTCCCTTTCTGGACTTCCAGTGTCTACACAACTGTCCACTGAAATGCTGTGTTCTTTCCTTCAAGAAAAGAGGATATATGTCAACTATCAGGTTTTTCATGCTGACTCCTGGGCCCAAACAGCTCATTATGAAAATCTTTCAGAAACATGAGTTCTGAGTAAAGAAGAGTCAGTCATGATTGCTTCAAAACTCCACTTTCCTCTAGGTGAGTCAGATTTTAAGATTATTTTCTAGAAGACTGGAAAAAGTTGGAATAGGATATTTTTTCAGATTACTAAATCAACCATTAAGTGGTTTAAGAGAATTAATAAGAGGAGGTTATTAGTGTGGAAGAAAAAGATACCTAATGGGAATTTATAAAAAATATCTAGCCCTTCACTATAAATGAATACAATGAGAATAATTCTAGAGACCATAAATAAAAAGAAAAAATATAGTCAAAAGTCAACAAAGGAGCAATTAAATTCCAAACAAGTTTTTGATTACTGTGGCATTGCTAAATAACGAACAACAAAATTAATTAAGTTGTTAGATGAAATGTTTTTATTTCAATAACTGAAAGTAGCATCTTACTACTCATTAATTTTCAACATATTTTGTGTTCCTATATTTAACTTCAAAAGTATTAATTTCAGGCTTTTATGTAGTTTAACATTTTTAATATTTAATGTTCTTAATATTTTAATTGGTGAAAATTTACTGGAGAAGGCATAACTTAGTAAGATATGCAAATTTACAGCTGCTTTAGTAACATTTGCTATCCTTTTTATTTTCTGTCAGCAAAATATCGTCCTGTTAAACTTAAATCTAATTTGAAAGAGCACCAATTTAATATTGTTCATGGTCCACTTTTATGTATTTTGTTTCAGTTATTAACTTTGCTAAACAGCCGTATGTAAAGTACCTTTTCATGTGCTGTTAATTCCCTGATTTCTGTATCATATTACGTATTCTCAGCAAAGAAGTTACACCAGCTTCTATCATCATGCTGCTTTGTTCTTACTCAACCATTTTCATTTCAGACACAAAATCCATCAACAGGTACAACTGGACATCCTTTGAGGGACTGGGTAACCATTCAGACTGAATTCTTATTCGTATGTCTTTGCAGACCTCTGACAAATAACAATAAATAAGTGTACCGAGCCTCATCTTTCATCCTCAAACCCTGAGATTGGTCTGTGGTTCCAACCCAACCTGTGAAGCAACAGGTCAGCTAAACCTGATCTTTGTTGACGCCATCCCTCAGAGAACAGCAAGGCCTTTTAAAAAGGCTCTTCTGCTTGTTTAATCTTCACAAATGCTTCTGAGGAAGTGGATGCATCACAGTGTGTGATGGTCACACCAAAGATAGTTTTGGTTCGTGAGTTTTGTCCATTTTGCAATTCCCTTCCAAATACACTTGTGCAACATAAAGCACACTTTTCAGTTCATTCAGTTGTTGCCTGATGAATTTCTTGGAGAATGGGGCCATGAATTTTTAACAATTCTGCAGACAGAAAGGAAATAACGTATATTCTTTTTATTCTTCTCTATGCAATTTGACAGAGGAAGTTGTCCCTATGCTCCCAAGAGGGATCTTCATCAGCTGAGATGCTTGCTGTGTGTGCCAAAGCAGTATTTCAGCCTCCTGCCCTGGCCAATACTTCCCAGAGAACAGAGGAAAGGTTGATGTTCCAGATCAATTTTTCCTTTCTGACTGTTTGCCAGAGGAGAAGGGAACATTATGACTTTTCTAACTACTCCAGACTACCTGAATTTCTTGTTGCCTTGAGAGCAAAAATCATTGAAAAACAAAACTTCAGCTGAACTGCAGCTGCTGCTGCTGAGGGGCTCACAAGTTGCAGTTTTGGTGAAGTCCAATCTTGCTCATTTTTCTCTTACTCCTCTCTTGGGCTGCACCTGCAGCTTCCCACTAACACATCAGACAGCAAACACTCTGCCTCAGATTTTATCAGAAGGTGCATAATTAAGTGTGAGGGCAAGAGGAACGTGCAGGAGCTGCTTCTGTTGCTTTATGTATGTACTCTGTGTTTTGTTTGATTTCACCCGATTTTGGAGTTCCATGGGTGAAAAATAAGCTTAAGCCATCACCTGCTGTGCAAATCTGAAAGCAGCTTTAGTTTAGTCAAGGTCAGAACTATTATATACAAGTATCCAGCCATATTTAACTTCTTTTCAATCTACATCCTATAACTTGACTAAAATAAATAAAAAAGATGTTGTTTTTCTGACTGTAACCACTACTGCTTTTTCTTTTCATTAAAACTGCAGATTTATGTATTTTCTTCCCAGTAACAGTATCTGAACAGGACTTACATTTTACCTTCACTTTTCTACCGCACTGAGAGTACTGCCATTGTTTAAGAGCTAAAAATGACAATGATAGAGCAGCCTCCAGCCATTATGACTTTCAGTGGTATGTGGTTTTCCTTCGGCTGCCTTCTAAGAGCTATTTCTCTGAATATACATGCATGCACACACTGTGTCAGGGAAAGAAAAAAACAAACAAAAAACCACCAAAACCAACTGACTGCTCAGCTCCAACAGCTTCACTCAAAGGTGATGGTTGTTTTTTTGATGACCAGTTTCTGTTGCTGCAGTCCAATGCGTTGGTCACACTCACATTCTCCCCTGAGCAGCTGTGGTTTTTCCCAGCCATTTTGCTGAGCTCGGTGCACAGACCATGCCGCGATAGGAGAAGGCAGCATGCAGGCTACTTTCCCTTGACCTTAACAGGGAACTGTAGGAGCTGAGGAGTCAGGACACGCTGGTTTCTGCAGCTCCTCCAAAGGCACAGTAATTTATGGCAAAGGACAAAGCCACAGGTGAGGTGGCAGCTACACCCCTGAACCCCCAGAGCTTGGCTGCAGACATAATAGCCTTTTGAGAGATGTTCAAATACTGGCTTCTAAGACAAAACTTTCTTTAAGACAGTACTTGAGGTGCACTGAGAATTTACTTGCATTAACTTTCCTTTTATCTCAGCAATATTTTGCTATGACCTCTAGGGAACGAGGTAAGTAGAGCAATTTAAAGACAGAACATTTTGGGTAATACTGCAAATTACAGTTTGTAGCAACCTAGGCTATGCTTAGCAAGTGCCTAATCTCTAGCACAGGAAAAATTCCAGTAAAAAGCAATCTGTATGCTGAAGTATCTTGCGGAATTTGAGTCTTGCTGACTATTTTCTGCCTATTAATTGATATGTGTCCTGAAAGTCACTGATCACACTCACTGCAGGACACCAACACAGAACCAAATACATCTCACAAGAGGTTCTTGTCCCTTTCCTAATCAGCAATGTATATCAGGGCCACAGCAGCGATTTTATCTGAAAACTTAGTTTGTCAAGTAAGTTCCAGATTTATGTATCTGCAGTAAAAGCTCTCAATAGAAATTCTTGTCAATATTTTAAACCATTTGTCAAGGTGTAAATATGGAGTTGATCTCATCCACTCCCACTTACCTACAGACCGGTGTTAGTGGGGCACCCAAACAGATGCCGTACCAGTTATTTGCAATCATTCATGGCAATTAATCTTATCAAATTCTGGTCAACTAGAAGCTATTTTGGACATAAACATAGCCTCATGAGTCAGGCTTACTGGTCAATAGTGGAAAAGGAAACCCTGTGGAAGTGTGTCTCACCCCAATGAAAATGGAAAGAGTCTAAACACCACTTTAGATACTTTATGTTTAAACATGTTAAACAAAACACGACATGAAGTCTGGGAACCACAGTCCCCCAGATGTTATTGTTAGTGAGCTATATTTCTAAATCACTAAGTTTCTATATTTCTAAATCATGCATTCTGTCTCCCCCCTTCCAAAATAGTAGAAATTTTATTCTGATTCCAATTGAGCAAATGGGAAATTACTCTAATTAAAAGAAAAAAAAAAAACAAAACCAGCAACCAAATGCTTGTCTTCACTTGTTTCATTTGGTGTTAGGGTTATGCCTGGAAAACAGCAATCAAGTAGAAAATTCATCACCCATTTTCAGACAGTAAGGTACCTAGAGTATATGTATCTATGTGTGAGGTGGTGTTCAAGCTTTTGTTACAGTTAGACAACAAATTAATACAGATTAAGCAAAACAAGACTAATATTGGTGTCAGCTGAATATCCAAGATATGTAACTGTTCAGTCTAAATAATGGGAAGATTCAATTGCCGAAATATTGATGCCATGTCAGGCATATCCAGCTTCTGCTTTAAAAATGGTTGTACTTCCCAGAGGTCCTAGCTGGTTTTGACACCACAAAATATGTCATATGGCAGCAGGTGTTACATTTAGGTAAAGAAGTCACACACCATTGCCTTGGGCACCATTGGCTGTGATGGAAGTTAGGCACATAAGGACACCCATATGCAAACATTTGAACTTCAATGTCTGCGAAACGGAACAGTTTTACATGCATAATATTATGCCGTATCATTAAAACTTGAATTTGTCTTGATTTCACTGCTACCGTTAGCCTCCCAGTGTTTCATTTGTATGCTTGTTACTTAATCAGTGCCACCCATCTCTCTCAAGGAGGATGTGAGTCAGGTCTCTCCTCCCAAGGACGTGACTGTTGGCAGGCTAATTTGTAGGGGAGTGTTGGTGGAGCCACTTAAGCAAATACAGACCAATAATTTATAAATTCAGAGGGATGGCTGAGATAGATTTATAGACTTCAAACTTCAACCCACCACAGACTAGAGAGAAGATAATTGGGAAGCATTATACATGTTACATCTCCAGGCAAGGATCTTGAAAGAAATAAGTAAAGGAACCCAGAGAACCCTTTTTTTCTCTCACAAGCCTGTTTCAGAATATAGAATGCTTCAGATGTTAAAAACGTGGTTTCCTTGTCGTCACTGTGGTAACATTAGCTTTAGGCTGATTCCTGCTGCTGTGTGACAGCTGTTGAAGACGTCAGTTGGAACGCACAGAACATGTTTGTCTTATCAGTTTAAGCTAACCAATCATCTTGCTGTAAAACTTAACCTGGTGATCTCCCATGTAATATCTGGCCACTGGAATGTTAAAGATGCTATAGTGGCATCCTGCCTAATTGCAACCATCAATAAAACTGTATTCTACACAAAGAAAGCATCAATTAAAACTCTGAAACCACAAGAAAGCAGTCACTTTTAATGCATCACTTATCACAACAACCTGATATTCTCTTCCATAATATTTAGAACTCTTGTTGCCATAACAACTGGATGCAGCCTTTACACAGTGTGGGCCAAATCCTGTCCTTGGTGACACAGATGCAAATTCAGAATAACTTTGCTGAAATGCCTGGAAAAACAGTGGGACACACTATCTCTTTATGTAATCATTTTCTTTTTCTGCTTTGCCTTGCCAGGAAGACAAGTTGTTTTTTTCTTCTACTCTGAATAAGCTCATAATGTAGTGGAATAATCAGACATAATGACAAGTTAACCCACAAAGGAGTGCTACATCTTAAATACCATATTAACTAATTTTTAAATTTGTATATTGACAGGTTTTTTTTAAAAAGCCCAAGAAAAGAGCAAATCTCAGATAGGAATATATTCTCTCTGTTCAGAGGCTGCATCTAAGTCATATAATACAATTAATAACTTGCATAATAAGAAGAGGTATTGAAGTGTAAATTCAGACTTATTTGGCTAAACAGAAGATACTCTCACAGAAAGAAATGCATTGGAGAGTCCTGTGTCTCATTGCTTATAGCAGACAAATACTGTTTTATTTGCATGGAACTTATTTCAAAGAAATCACCATAAAGTATTCACAGACTTGCCATTCTCTTCAAGGAAAGAGTCTATGTATGGCTCAGTACACCCAAAGAAAGCAGAGACCAGGAAGAAAGTGTGCATCCATTCTGTCTGGATTATCTTTAGAAGCATTTTCCAGGCTGCCAAACAAATAACATTTTAATTAATTATAATAGCAATCAGAAACCCAGTTGAACAAGTGCTTTGGAACTTGGTAGAGCTAAGTCTGGTAGAGTCATACCCTAATAATAGTTCTAACATCCATTCCTGTTACAAAACCAAATTAAGCCACAAGGCAAATTCTGTGGGTAGGCTGGAGAAAGGGATATGCAGAATTCAAAAGGCAAGGAATTCTTTTTAGACAGTCCACAGAACTAACCAACCTGCAAAATTCTATACAGCAGAGATACTTTTTCCCTATTAAATTCAAAAAGTATGGAACTGCCATCCTTGACAATTTCTCTTCACATTTTAAGGCTTTCTCTGGATGCAAGGATAGCCAAAGAAAGCTAGAAGCAAGAAGAGAGGTCACTTGTTACATTCAGAGCAATCTTAGAATGACATCATTTCAGAATGTAATTTTGCAAGGAAACCTAATAGCAGGCATTACTAGTGTTCGGATGTCACTCTGAAGATTTATGCATCAACATTGCACTGAGGCAGTACAAGAAACTCGGAAAAACAGACTAGCAAAGTTTACTACCCAATGAAAATGTAAGATTATAAAGTAAAAAAATGCACCTGGTCAGGACATCAAGAGCTCAATTACTTTGCCTAGCTGTCCAAAGGCAAGATCGTCTCTAACTACATCATTCCAGATAGCTTTTTATTCAGCTTCCATTTAAAGACTTTCAACAAAAGAGGTTTCACAATTTCCAGCCACTTATTTTCAATGGCTTGTTATCTTTGTTATTAGCAGGCTCAAGGGTGCACTTGAGGGTGTGATTTCGGCATGGATAGGTATTACTGCAATGTCTTTGCTGCAGTCTCAGCCATGAAGAGTGGGTGAGACCATATCAACACAGGCTGCATTGGTCAAGCTTTGGCTGGATGTCCAGTAGTAAAAAAGAAGCCCACAGCAGTTTTACTGATATTGATGCAAACCAGCTGATCCTGGTGTATTTTGCTCCCATCATTTCTCTTACAGTATTGTATTAATTTTATTTTCTTTGAGATCATGATATTTCAAATAGTGAACACCATGATTTCCAAGCACTTATCCAGAATTTTTCAGGTTGATTCAGAATCAGCTTGCAGGTGACTGATCACCCCTGTGTACTGCCCAGTGTGTGTACTGGTAAGAAGCAGGCAAAGTAATGAAATAAAATAATTTCTCTTAATCTTTTGGGGAAGCTAAATTTCTGTGAGTTTGTGCAATGAGCATCACTACATTGTACCATAACAGGGAAAATGGATAATTTCAGAAAAACGTGAACCTAGATTGGGAATCCTCCTTCAAAACATTAGAAGAGGGATGTTCAAAGGACATACTCAAACACAGAATCAAATCTGACTCAGGTATTTGACTAGAAGTGAAATGTCTCTCACAGTGAGACCTGTGGAGAGCCAAGGATCAGAATGGGAGCAATTTCAGGACTGGAATAATAACTGCAGTGAATGAGAGGACTTTATTGTGCAAACTTTACCTTTACCCTGTGTTTATGGATATGTACAGTGCATGCTTTCTTGAGATTTGTATTTCTCGGGCATGTCTGGACATGCCTGTTCCCTGACTCTCTGTTTCCTTTCCCAGTCCCTCCCCCGTTTGCCTGTATCCCTATCCCGATTCGCTTCCCTGGTTGTCTGTCTCATGTTCCACCCCACTTCTGGTACCACCCCCATCAGAGTTTTTAAAAACCCCTGTTCACCCTCATTAGAGGGCATTGCATCACGACTCAAACCTCATGGCAAACCCTTTTTGTGCCCCATAACGTCCTTCCCCTTCCCCATCAGGCCGCAGCAAGACCAGTCCTTCAACCCAAACTCTGAACATCTGAACAATAGTGAAAGACCAACATAACTTTTTATAGTCTAAGAAAATGCCTAATTGATGGCACATTGCTGGCATTAACAAGGCTAATAAGGGCCCACTGGCAGCAAAATCTCTTATTGGCATTTCATAATTGCATGGTGATAGAGTGTTCATGCTCCTCTCTGCAGGATAATTTTAGAAGATCCAAAAGGAATGTACAAAGAGTGAAGGCAAACGGCAGTAAGTGGAAAGTTTATGATTGAAAATAGTTGCCACAGAAGCATCTCTTGGTGGAGCCTTCATGATAGACATGGTAAAAAGAAAGGTCTGCACTTGACATTGCTGACAAAAGATTGAGAATAGAAGCATTATCTCTGAAGAAGGAAGCCACCAAATCTGTTGGAAAAAAAAATAGAGAAAACATCCTGCTGAGGAAATTTAAGGACTAAACCCATCTAAAAACCTTCAACCAGGTTGAAATTCCCAGGTTAGGGGTTTTGACATCTGAATTTCCCTACAAACTCAACGAGAGAAGGAGGAAGGGAATCATCTCTGCTCACAAACCTTAAACCATGACCTGAAGGTGCCTTCCCCTTTCCTCTTGTCTAGGAAAGGGGTAAGAAACCTCTCAACACAGGAATTTCATTTCCCTTGGATATGCTCAGGGAACAGAGTCAACCCTGCATCCCTGACCAAAAGCGCTGATTTTATTACAGGGTAAGTACTTTACAGAGAAAGAAAATAGGAAGTGCAACATAGTTCTTCAAATGGAGCGGAACAACATCGCATAGACTGCGGCATGAGGGTGATTCACCACTTGCACAAACTAGCTGAGTGTTTTAAGCCGAAAAGCCTCAGAGGCGCTGGTCCTCTAATGCTTGCTGAGTGCAACACTTAATGCAGTGGCACCATTCTTCGTTGGTCATTAGGCGCTGCTGTAATAAATGTGATGAATGCCCATAAAATCAAACTAGATGGAGCCTTTAAAAATAGGCTTAAAATCAAATAGGAGCCTTTACATTCTGTAAAACAGCAGTGAGTAAAATGATGAGACCCATAAATCAGAAGAAATCATCACATTGAACAAATAACAATAAAAAATGAAAGAAAAGGTGTCTGAAAGGGATTTCAAGAGATTCTCTAGTCTACCTTCCCTTCCCAAGTCAGGATCTGCTTATTTTTTTTACATTCCTGAAAAATGTTTATCTAAAACCTACTCTTAAAGACTGCGTCTAATAAAGATTTCACAACTTCTGGAGACAAACTGTTTACCAATTTAATTTGAAATTCCCCTGCAACAACCTAAAATCGTCCCTTCTAGCCCTAATATCTACACATATTTCTCTCTTTTTACTCTGCTTCTTTTGAACCCAGCTCCCTATTTCAAGGAACACAAATTTGACTAAGTCAGTAATATACTAATTTATACTCTTCACAACCCTGCTGAAATTAGTTGCTTCCAACAGTGCAAAACTCAGCATGTAATTAAACCTGTAAGATTTTATCTTAATGCTGAAATAAAAGTTTCAAAGGTTTCATTCATATAGACCTGTTCTTTATGACAAACCTGATATCTGTTATGTAGTTCTCTTACAATTTTTCCATATTCTGTAATGTTAAATAATTCATCACCTTCTATCTCTTCAATCTAAGTCTTCAGTAGTTTTCTATTACAACAGAATTTCTTTTTTTTCTTTTTTTTTAAACACAAAATGACTTTCAGCTGAACTTCTTTATGTGGCCATCTGTGTAATTACTATGACTTACTGAACCAGCAGCTTGCAGATTATTAAGTGGATTCTTCTCTTCCTGGTGTCATTGACTTCAATGAAAGCAGGATTAGACCCCCAGAAGGAGCCTTATTATTGGATAACTCAAAGCTCTGGTGAAAATTGACATTGGTATATTGAAAACAGCTTGGTTTTTTTAATTTAGAATCTCTTAATTGGATTAACCAGTCACTTCATTTTGTGCGATGATTTTATATCTCTGAATGCAATTTTCTATGATTAAATAGGAAATGTTTCCTTCTTCAGTCAACATACAAGAACAGTAAGCAGCTTTCAATCAAAAGTCCAAATTCCAACTTGCTTCTCTTCATGTACCAGGAATCTCTGGGTGAAAAAGGAAACCAGGTAGGCAAGGGACCGGATGAAGAAAAGTGCGAGGAAGAAGGAATTTGGTTTCAGAACTACAAGTACATGAAGAATTAACCCAGTCTATTCCTCTTTCAAGTTTGTGTCTCAGATAGAAACAAAAAGGATTGCAAAGGCTGCACCCAAAGTCCCTGCTCTGGGCAGATGTCAGCTTCGCAGGTGTGTCGTCTTAAATCCTCTGTGATTCAACGTAATGTTTTTGGTTTACACCAGCCAGGGACGGACAAAGGAAGGATGGTGAACAGAAGACAGCATGAAGCTGACATGGGAGAGGTTTATGTTAGATGTCAGGAAAAAGCTTTTCACCCAGAGGGTAGTTGAGCACTGGAACAGGCTCTGCAGAGAAGTGGTCACACCACCGAGCCTGACAGAGTTCAAGAAGCATTTGGACAATGCTATGAGGCACACAGTGTGATTCTTGGGATATCTTGTGCAAGGCCAGGAGCTGGACTGAACGATCCTGATGACTCCCTTCCAATTAAGCATATTCTATGATTTTAAGACATTTGCTACCTGAGCTGAAGTTCAGGTCCTTCACAGGCAGCAAGTGAAAAGCTCCCACTGATGGTTTCTCAGGTAGCCCTTGGATCAGCTCTTACCTGCCTTGATCTGGCTGATCTCCTCATTACATTAATCAGATGTAGGTCCACTTCCCTAAAAAACAAGCCAGACATCACCTCTCTCATGAGAACAGAGGAGCAGGCAAGAGAGTTGCCCTCACTATGACATAGCTGCAACTGCTTAAGGAGAAAGTGGCCCTCTTGGAAAGAGGAGGTTCAGGCTGGCTCCGCAGGAGCAGACTGTCAGTGTGCAGGTGAGATTCATTGGCAGGTGCTAATGTTTAATCGGCCTTTCAAAATCCAGAGAAACTTCTTTTTCTTTGGTCTGGGCTCGCGTTTCCCCCGGCATTGAACTACATTAACAAGGTAAATTATATTTATTGGTGTAAGGGTTCTAGGGTGCCTACTCACCTTTTATTTTATTTTATTAAATGTAGCTTTATTTTTAACTTGATTAGTACCAGGGAAAAACATTCTTCAGAGCTATTTGAGATCCAATTTACATAGTCTTTGGCAAGCCACATACTGCCCGAGTAGCTTCTAAATCATCAATACGCTACCTCACTTCTCCTCAGTAATTTCCTCTGACCAGATACAGGAATACTTGTCACAGTTATTTCCCAGGCAGTGATCTGTTAAGTGTTTAAAATGCACTCATGGTCATCATTTATTCAGATTACAAACAAAGAAGCAATTTAACATTCTCTCAGATGTGAGAACTCTTCAAACAAGCTTGCTTGGTTCTTTCGCTCTTACTTTGTTCTCCTTCGAAATAGATCTAGGATTTCTGACACAGGAAAATAATCATCCCACTGGTCTTGCAACACATAAAAAACTGGAATTCTACATCCCCCTGCTGGAAAGATATTTAGAGTATGCAGAAGGCATTACACTAGCACCTGATCCTTGTTAACCTGGCAGTTTGGAAAGAAAAACAGACATCGGTCTGTGAATTTCTCCACTTTCTCAGCTCAGTTACTGTGGAATCCACCTACAGGAATCCCTTTTGAAGAAATATGCCATTTTTACTCACAAAATATACTTGTCAAACAACCAAGCACAGGATTGCTGCAGATTTTGCTTAGTATTATCTGACAAATTAATGTCTTTATAGGGTAAAAAAAGTCAGAGCTACCAAATCAGAGTGATAAAATTGCCCTCAAAATCTTTATGATGGAACAAAAATCCTGTCAAATAACTCCTGTAAGCTTACTTAAACTAAATTTTACAAATAAGTATTTTTAAATGGCTGCCTGTTAGAAGAATAAGAAAGCTGGGTAGTTGTTTTGGTTTCTCCCCAGCCCCCTGCTCCCTGCCAAAGATACTGCTGCTGCAGGGAATTGTCTTACTAGTTGTGTTAAGCAAGTTGTGACAGGCATCAAGACAAAATGTGTTTATGTGCATACCTGGTGACATAGTTCAAAGTGGTATATTGTGGGTATAAAACCCTGATCAAACTTATCTACAGGAAATCTTTGCGCAATAATTGTTTTCCTTTGTTCCTTACTAAAATCAGAGCTGCTGTCTGGAAGCATGCAAGTATTTAATTTTGTCTCATAATTCCCTCAATTTCAAGCCATGGTAAGTAACACTTTTGATACATGTCAGCCATCAATTTTGGTTCGAACATCTAGCTATTACATGGTTTAGGTGTAGCTGGCTGACGATTACTGCTGTATGTTGTGAATTCATCCCTCCAAAAATGGCAGAATAAATTGAAGAGTAAGGATTCTGTATGAATTAACTCAACCTGTGAAGTGATAATTTCTGAAAGCTTTATCACTGTACTTGCTTTTGCTGGAGAGGACCACAGAGCACACGCTGTAAGCAAGAGCCTTGTCAGAGTGAAGATAAATCTCCTCTGGCCAAGTGAAGTGAAACCTCTACAGGTGTCTGTTTTTTTCAGTCCGAAGACCTTTGGAAATTGTTCCCTTAGCAAAAGATGTGCCCAGCGTTCAGCTGCTGAGTTAGAGGACATGCAAGAAGACCCTGACCATATTCACAGGGGTAACTGTGCCATCCTCCTTGGTGTCACAGAGGGTTGGGAAACCATGTTCTCCAAACATGTACTGGAATGTTCCTTCCTGTACAGGGCAGGGTGTGCTTGGCTCTGTGGAAGAGCGAATTAAAGGCCAGATGAGCTTTTAAACAGCCAGCTTCACTATGCTTCTCTACGAGGCATACTGGGACTCAATTTACTTATTATTATAACTATTTTTTAGTTTACACAAAGGCCCCAGAGACAGCAAAAGATAGAAGGAAGTGCACATTCCCATAGTTTTCCAGAACATAATTCCTGATGTTTCTGAGAAATTCAATCTATTTCCATAGGTAGCAGCCCATACTGACAATACTCTTTTGAACAGCATAGTAAGGTATAACCTTGATGCAGTTCTTTTTGTATATTTTGGAAAGCATGCTGCCTTTCTCCGTAACTGATGCTTATTGACAGAACTAAAGGCAGCCTAATGGAAGGCATGATCATTTACAACCATACTTCATGCTTCAGTCTTAAAATCATTCTTCTCTCACACCTATCAACCAGACTTGCATCACTAAAAATGCTGGGAAATAAATGAGACATGGAAGAGAAAAGGAATGCTAAACAATATTTAGGCAATGGAAAGCAGAGCTAAAAGCTTCTGATCTACACAGCAGTTCAGCCTTTAAGAGCTGTAACAACCTTCTTTTTAATTTCCCCAAGATCATTATGTTTTAATCTATAGATGCCAATATTTTTCCAGAAGCTGCAACAGGGCACAGGTGCTGCAAAAAGTTAAGGCCAAATTACGAGCAGTATTTACTTTTCATAATAACTACTTGTGCCCTAAAAGATCAGGATTCTAAAGTTTCTCATGTGCAAACAGGATCGACAACTTGATATTGAACACTTTTCAGTCATAGAGTAAAAGAACATTTATTGTTGGAACTGCATACTGGGGATTATTGAAAACTATGTTCTCTTGCAGAGATAAAAGATGAAAGACAGTACTCCAGGGAAAACTAAGAAAAATAAGAAAAAAATAAAACCTAAACAAATAAAAAGCAAAGGGTTCTCTTTTTTTTTTTTTTTTTTTTTTAATTTTTTTTTTCTTTTTGTTTTCTCATTGGTATCTCCACAGGCTTCATAATGTCTCTTCTCCTGTGCACGCTTGCTGTCCAGATGATATATGGAATTATCGTCAATATTTGTACACGATTGCTGACTGTCTAGGATGTGGCTGCATTGGATAGAAATTCATAAGACCTCTGTTACAAAAACTCACAGTCATAGAATTGATGGCCTTGAACAAGCTGTGCAACCAATCTTCCCCTCACCTGCTCAGCTGAAAAATAGATGGAATAATTCTGCCCTGGCAATAGTCAGTTTCTCTTCTCTTACATCATCTCAAGCTTTTAGGAAGGGTATAATGAGCACTTAGATAAAGGTCCTTGCAAACTTCCCACAGATTTAAATAGCAATCAGTAAGCAAGGAAAAAAATATTACCATAACAAGATCATTACATTAATACACCCCTCGGTCATGGTGCATGTTCACAAGTATGCTATACTATGTACTGTCATGTTCTCACAGGCTGTTTCAGTTGTTAATGAGTTTGGCTAAGTATATCACTCTGCCATACCATCATTAATTCCAGAATCAGCTGGAGAAAGCCAGATCTACTACTGTGTAGAGCCAGATCTACATAGAAGATGGTGGCTCCTGCATGTGGACCAAAACAGCCGACCTCAGGGACCCACAGGCACAGGCATCCCCTGGAGCACTCCCAGTTAAACTAGTAGGGAGGATACACCACAGAGGAGTACCCTATGGACTGTCTGTAACTTGTGTTATAAGTCACTGGAAAAGGCATAATAGGATCTTTTTATTTCATATCCTTCAGAAAATGCCAATTTCCAGTCTCCTTAGTCTTTCTGCTTCTTGTTGTGCTGCATCTGGATTTCTGACCCCTCTCAGGTTTTTTTCAAGCGAGTGCATACACTAAGCCAATGTCAGTGTGAAGTGCAGGGATCTGTTGTTTCCCTACTCATGAAATTTGCATGGCTGTTGCACTGCCAGACGCTGCCTGTGTTTTCAGAGCTGTGAAAGCTAAATCAAAATAGTCACTGCAGCGCACCATGAACACAGATAAAGCACATTTCACAGTGACAGTTTACCTGGCTTCCTTCCTTCAAAAGAGGGCTGAAATTGTCATTTTTAGCAAGTAACTGCTGATTTGGGTCTTTTAGCTCCACCTGAGCACTAACAAACAGCTGTGCTGGCCCGCAGCGCTGCTTCAGAGATGCCTGGATTCAGGCAACACACTGAGGAGAGGTGCTGTGAGGAGATGGCAAAGGAGCTGGGCACCCGGTTAGTGCTCTGCCTTTTGCAGCACAAGGTGTAGGTGAGGGCCAGGTGTATCTCAGGCTTTTGTTTCCACCAGCCTAACAATAGGCTGCTGGAGGGTTTGAAACTGCTCCATTGCTACAAATAAAACTGCATTCTGTGTCCCCGTGTATCTATATGTGGTATCCTTGTGAGCCACCGGGGTTTGATCTGCTCGCCTAATTCATCGTGCAGCAACACTTCTTACAAGCCAATGCGTTGGCCAGTGGATATGGTGGGTCTGGCTGAGCCAGAATTTGTTTCCCCATAGGAGCCCTCACAGTGCTGTGCTCTGCATTGGTGTCAATAACACACCCATATTTTGGCTACCACTGAGCGCAGCACTCACTGTTCAGCCAAGGGCAAGATCCTGGGAGGGGACACAAATAGGCCAGCTGACCTGCACTGACCAAAGGGATATTCCATACCTTATGACGTCAACCCAGACATAAAATCTGAGGCAAGAAGCAGGAGTGGGACACTCATTGTCTCTGATGGCTGCCTGCTAACATCTAACACACGCGTAGGTGTTCTGCTTCTCAGAGATGTAGCCGACCACCGCTGCACATGGGAAGTAGAGATTAGTTGTTGCTTCTGCTTTGCGTGCGCACCCTGCTTTTGCTTTTTGTATAAATATAAACTGCCTTATCGCAACCCAAGATTTGTGCTGGTTCTTTTGTTTCCACCCTTATTCTCTCCCCTGTCCAGCTGGGAAGGGGAGTGATAGAGTGGCTGGGTGGGCACCTGGCATTCAGATATTTATAATGAAATAATTATTAATCATTCAAATAGCTCGGTAAATAATTGTACACTTCTTGAAATTCTGTTACTTGAAATTCATACACTCATTCAAGCCTACCTTTTCCATTAATTTTAATGAAAAGCTTGAATTCATACTCAGTGCCTTTATATTCTTGTATTTTTTGTTTAGGGGTTAAAGGTCAGCAACAAAATTTTTAGCATCAACAGTGATTTAGATATAGGTCCCTGTATTTAAAAGTGTAATTTACAAAAATATCTACTTAATTGTTTAGGTACTTGAAAGATGAGGACATCAAAGTTTGACATGGCTCAAGACATTGTTGTGGTAGCTCTGAGCATTCAGCCTCAAGACCTGCTTGAAACTGACGCCTACATGGGACACATGCTATACCTCCTAGTGCCTCATATGCCCTGATAGGCCGCTCCTGCAGACATGTAAAGTACGTCCAACCATTTTGATAATGTGACATTCATTTGCTTACATTAACTGGTGAGCACTCCTGCTAACAAGCCAGGAGTTACGCTGAATCTGTTTCTCTCTAATTCAAATATATCATCAGTATGAATGACACTGTGACATTCTAATATTTATGCATGTTATTAAAATCTTCTCCTTCAGAGGAGCTCAGCAGTGACATGAAAGCTGTCGTAATCAACCAAGGAAGTCAACAGCTAATAACACATGCCAGAGCATATCCTGTCCCAGAAAGCCATTTCATCCAAAGTACCCAGTCCTGTCCAAACATACTCAGTGGTCATTGTTTTTATTTCCTGAAGAGATTTAGTAATGAGTTGCATTTATAGATATCCCTTATATGGTTGTATAGGGGATATAATTTGCAAAATCTATGCTTTTCAAACGTTTTACAAATTAAACCACTCTAGTCAAATTTCAGAGAAAATGTCCTCTACTGTGGCTAAATGATATGTTTTAAATCAAATTACGTAATAATAGCCTGGCCATATTGTCTTGTCCAAATCACAGTGAAGAGCAGAATTAATGCTTAAGTAGATATCATACTCTTCTCCACGGACACCCC